>APFE031154325.1:215666-244258 GCA_000404065.3 Pinus taeda
CAGCGCCCCGAGAAAAAAAATTTGGACCCTATATTAGGTTGGGCGAACCTGCCTATGGTTTTCGGTCCATGGTTTTGGACGCGATGGTTTTTCGGTCTATGGTATTGGATGCTTCGACATGTATAAATATGTATTGTAACATTGAAAGGAATATAATGAAAAATCAAGCTGGTAGTCTCGGTTTTGAGATCCAGTGGGAAATCTCTGTGTATATGTGTTTTATGTGTTATGCTCTTGCTTTTTTATTTTTCCTGTGATTTAGAATTCGTATGCAGGTAATTTCTGTACGGGGTTAAAACCTACATTCCCTTCTATACTGGGATTGAAAGCAGCATTTGAAGGATAGCATCAATAACCTGAGCTATTGCATGCTATGGGAGCACGGAAATCATGGCCTTGGGTAGGTACAAGTATGACTCCTGAACATACTCCATATTTTTTTCGTTATAATGCATGGCCATATTCCTATCAAAATGTCAATTACACTCAACCTTGGCAGCATGGGCATCAATTTCAATATGGACAATAACCTCCACCTTAGCAATAAGAATGGAGAGGATCACCACACTATCATTATCCCTATTTTGTACCAACACAGTCATATCCCACTACTTATGCACCTTATACCATGGCCCAATCTACAATGCCGCTAACCTTGCCTCAAAAAATTGAGTCCATGCCATCATTACCATTACCATTACCCTTTCGACCACCTCAACTTCCTGCACAACCAGTACCAAACCCAAATAATAAAGCAGTGAAAATTATCCATTCTATTGGAATGCTTCCTTTCCCTGTTTATCAAACTATGTTGGTTGGGGTTAATGACCTTCAACTGAGACTAGGAAGAGTAGTAAATCTAGAAAGTAAAAATCAAAAACAACCCATGGTGATCATCGAGCAGAAAAGTGAGGAGGAAGCTCCCAATCATCTGAAAGGATATGTCACCATTCGACCCATTCCCGCACATTCAGAGCCCTTACCATCTTCTTCAAACCAACCTCCCTTTCTAGAGAGGTTGGTTATGGAGAAATATGACCCCACTCCTAAGTCTAACATGGTTTCTGAACTTATGAATCTTTGTATAAAGGTCCCTTTGGTTCGGGACATTAAAGAGATCCCCATATGTACTAAAATAATTAAGGATCTCTGTCTTAAAAAACTAGGGAGGAAAAGAGTAAAGCCTCATACTATCCAGTTTGTTGGAAGAGTAGTTGAGTTAATGACAAGAAGTTCTCAAATGGAAAAATACACCAACCCTGGAAACCTAGTTATTTCTGTCCAAATAGGGGATGTCCTTGTCTCCAATGTACTGATAGATCTAGGAGCATCTATCAATGTTATGACTATGAAAGCCATGAAAAAAATTCGGTTGGACCACATTCGTCCTACCCCTACTGTATTTGAACTTGCTAACCGATCTAAAATCAAGACAGATGGTGTATTAGATGATGTGGTTGTTTCAATTGATTCTTGGGAATACCCCACAGATTTTATTGTGCTTCAACCAAAAAATCCTATTGGAGGACATCCCTTGATTTTTGGAAGACCGTGGCTTGCCACAACAGATGCCTATATAGGATGTCGCTCTAGTGATATATATATTTCTCATGGGGATGCTAGGAAAAAGGTCACCTTGTACCCACCTGCTAGATCCATTTAGGAGCTTCAAGATCCTTTATGGCTAGACTATGACAATATTGATGAGGAGACTCAATTTGTTGATTTGATCCATCAATAAACCGAGTCAACTAAGGAGGGTGAGATTCAAGATTTCTTGAACAACATGGACACTATGCCAAATTTTGACTCACTTTCTCATATATTTAGCCTGGGTTTTCAAGAAAACTATGATTCCCAACCCTTTCCACTACATATTTTAGCTACATCTACTAGCATTCTT
The DNA here is from genome assembly GCA_000404065.3 of Pinus taeda. NCBI lineage: Eukaryota > Viridiplantae > Streptophyta > Pinopsida > Pinales > Pinaceae > Pinus > Pinus taeda. The sequence goes on from APFE031154325.1 coordinate 217,570, forward strand.
GAGTCTAAGACCACTCTTGTTGAGATTAGTTCAAGAAAATATTTATATATTAGTTCAGACTTGGACCGATCCCAACTAGAGAAACTTTTGATATTGTTATGAGACCATCTTGGTGCCTTTGCATGGAGTTATGAGAACATGAAAGACATCCCTCTTGAAACTTTCACTCCTCACATTTATATTCAAGAGGGAGCCTGACCTGTTCGACAACCCCAAAGGTGCATGAATCCTACACTAAGAGACATTGTTAAGAAATAATTATAAAATCTCTTGGATGCCAGTTTTATCTATCCTATCTTTGATAGTCAGTGGGTCTCCCCACTGGTGATAGCTCCAAAGAAAGATGGGAGGTGGCATATTTTCATTGACTATAGAGAACTAAACAAAGAGACTCTCAAGGACTATTTTCCCTTTCCCTTTATCGATCAAGTTCTTGATACCCTTGCTAGTAAAAAGTACTTTTAATTTTTAGATGGCTTTAATGATTATAACCAAATAGAAATCTCACCTGAGGATTTGGAAAAAATCACATTTACTTGTCCATGGGGAACATTCACTTATCAAGTGTTTCCTTTTGGAATTTGTAATGTGTTAGCTACCTTTCAAAGGGAAGTGTTCGCCATTTTTTCCGACCTTGAGTGTGTAGAGATTTACATGGACGATTTTTCAGTATTTGGTGATTATTTCCTAGAAGCCCTCAAAACTTTAGAAAAAGTGTTTTTTCATTGCCAAGAAGCTTGCCTCGCTTTGAGTGATAAGAAATGTAGACTAATGTGCAAAGTGAGGGTGGTTCTTGGTCATATTATCTCTGACAAAGGTATTTAGGTAGACCCAACAAAAATAGAAGTTATTTTACGTCTTCCTACACCTAAAACACAAATGGAAGTGAGAGGATTCCTTGGACATGTGGCCTATTATCGGAAATTCATTGAAAAATTTTCTAGGATAGCTACCCCTCTTTTTCAACTTTTAGCTAAGGATAGAAATTTCTCTTGGACTAAAGATTTCCAACAAGATTTTGAGGAGCTGAAGGAAAAACTAGTACATGCACTAGTCTTGAGGGGACCTAATTTGTCTCTCCCATTTCATATTTCCTCAGATGCCTCAGTGACTGCTATTAGCACAGCCTTAGGACAAGACAAAAATCAACAATCCTACACTATCTAATTCATTAGTAAAAAATTGTCACCTGCCGAATTGAATTATACAATAACTCAGACAACATTCTTAGCTATGATATTTGATATTAATAAATTCAGACACTATATTATGGGTTATGAAGTGCTTATACATACAAACCATTTTGCCATAAAATACTTAATGAATAAACCTTTGACTAGTGGTAGAGTGAATAGATGGTTACTTTTACTATAGGAATTTAATGTTACCATTTTCAATAGACCAGGAAAATAAAATGTTGTAGCTAATTATCTTTCTTGATTAAATAACCTTGATGAAATAATTCTTGTAAATGATTCTTTTCCTGACGAGCATATTTTTCTTGTGTCAACAAACTCTCCTTGGCTTTATGATATAGCTAATTATTTAGTTACATGAAAACCACCACCTCACATATCCACTCGAGAAAGGCAGAACATTATTAAGAAAAGTGCCTCATATTCCTGGATTCGGGGAGACTTATTTTACACCAGACCTGACCTCATTATTCGTAGATGTGTGAGAGAGGAAGAAGGGTTTGATATTTTGAAAGCTACCCACAATTAACCTTGTGGGGGCCATTTTTCTGATAGAAGAACAACATATAAAATTCTTGCATCAGCTAATTATGTCCTTTCTTGTTTAAGGATGACAAATAATATGTCAAGCAATATGATAGTTTTCAGCGAATGGCCCAACCTAGTCAAGCCAATGAAATGCCTTTGTGTTCTCGAGTTATGATTTAACCCTTTGAAAAATGGGCTATTGATTTTGTAGGACCTATAGCTCCAACATCCTTAAACAAAAGACATATCTTAGTTTGCATAGATTTTGTAACAAAATGGGTAGAAGCTAGAGTTGCTTTTTTTGCCAGTGAAAAATTTGTTGTTGAATTTTTATTTAGTGATTTTTTTACTATATTTGGTGTTCCTAGAGAGATTGTTACTAACAATGGGCCTCAGTTTGTTTCTAATCCAGTGAAAGGTATTATGGATCAATATAAAATTCGGCACAGGAAATCAACATCGTACCACCCGCAGGAAAAGTGGCCACGTAGAATCTACTAATAAGGTGATAGAGTCCATTCTTACCAAAACAATGAATCTTCATAAGAAATATTGGGCGAACATATTACTTGAGGCCTTATGGGCTTATAGAACTACCTAGAGGAATAACATGGGTCATACACCTTATGAGTTCGTGTATGAGAAGCAGGTCCTCTTGCTGATTGAATTCTAGATCAAAACTTTTAGAATTGTTGTCCAATTTGGGTTGGATCTCTTGGAAGCACAACAACAACATATCTTATAGCTTTTTGAACTAGATGAAATCAAAAAGGTTGTTGTTTAATAGAATACATTAATGCAACAACAACGTAGGAAATGGCATGACAAGTTGATCAAAAATAGGTTGTTCCAACCAAGTGATTGGGTACTCCTTTATGATTCTAAATTTAAACATTTTAAGGGGAAATTTTGTACATGATGTATGGGGCCATATGAAGTGGTGATTTTGTTTTAAAATGGAGCGATAGAAATCAAGACCATTGATGGACACAAATCAATTTTCCTTGTTAATGGGCATAGACTCAAAGTATATTTTCAGCCAACCACCAATGGAGACTTCATACAACAAGTGCAACAATAATCAGAATTAAGAATGGTAGGTGGTGATGCCAAACCACTGTGAATTTGATTTCTCTCTTTTCCAAAAAAAAAAAAATGAAAAAAAGAAAAGAAAAAAAAAAAACAGAAAATTGAAAAATTGAAAAACATATTTACTTATGACTGTGAAAATCAGTTTGATGACATGGTAATAGAAGGGTCTACCTGAAAACTAGCATGTTGGTGGATGGATCAGTCTTTTTTAATAAAAATGGATGTTACTTGATTATTATAAATGATGATTGTCATTGAGAATTGAGCCCTTATCCAAGTTCAGGGCAATTGACATGGTAGATCTTATACAAGTGATGCAAAACTCGCATTGCAGTTAATTTATTCAAGGTACAACATTATGTGGCAGAGACATATGTGGATTGAGATAAAAACTATTCCTTTCTTCTTGTTCCCTTTCCGTAATTTTCCTTCTATTTCTTCTTTTGTCCTAGTTAAAATTTCCCTCCTATTCTTCACAAGTTTCCTGTCCCAATTTTTGTTTTCCCTCTTATCCCTGAATTTTTTTCCATATTCCCTTTTTCCTATATGCCTTTGGTGGTTTATCTCATTCTAAGTGCCCTCAATAATTTCCTTCCCTTTCTAAAAATTTACCCCTATCCCACTTCTTTCTTTCCCTCATAAATTTTTGGCAGGATTTGATGAATCCTTGAAGACCTTACTTGATCAGATCGAGAAATCATAATGACACCTATAAACTAGCAATAGAAGAAAATCCTTTAAATTTTTCAATTTATTGATGAATTCAGCCTGAGTATAACAAAGAAAATTAATTTTGTAAGAATCCCTTATGTAGTACAGGAACCATAGCTTTTGGTGCAGGAATATGTTTCAGTACATGAAAGTTGGGTTCGAGTGTAGGAACCCTTCCATAGTATACGAATTTTGCTACAATCATGAGCTTTAATGAATCGATTTTAAACTATTGTTTAGAAACATGATGGCTATTTTTGAAAAAGCCACAACTATTGCAGTTTTTATTTGATTGACATTATTTACCAACCTAGATCCATCATAACCCCGGATCTATCAAGCACCGAGAGGGATCCAATATCTTGAGGTGCAAACCTCTTTTTTGAGTGCAAAACTTGAGGAAAGGCTTACAATTCGATACATTTGATCCCTATCGGTGCTTGATTGATCTAGGGTTAATATGGATCTACACTGGTTATATAATATCTATAGTTGTATCTATGTGTCTCTTTCTTATTCGCTCTCTCTATCTCACCCCAAAACATGCACATACTCTCTCCATATATTTCTCTCTCTCTCTCCTACTCCCTCTTCCCCTTCTACCTCTTTCTCTCTTCCCCTTCTCCCTCCCTCTCTCTTCCCCTTCTCTCCTTCTCTCTCATTTCCCTCCCACTCTCCTCTCTCCCACTCTCTCCGTCACTCCCTTGTCACTCCCTCTCTCACTCCACCTTTCTCCCTCTATGTCTTTCATCTTCCTCCCCTCTCTCTCCCCCTCCAACTCCATCTCTTTCTCCTTATCTCACTTGAGTCCCCTCTCTCCATTTCTCTCCCATCTCCCTCTATCTCTCCCCAGCATCTCTCTCTCTCTTTCTTCCCTCCAACTCTATCTCTATCTCCCTTTATCTTCCCTTCTCTCTCTCCCCTCCATCTTTGTGTCTCCCTCTATCTCTCTTCCCCTTCTCTCCTTATCTCTCTCTTCCATCATCCTCTCCCTCTCTCTCTCACATCACTCACCATCTCTCTCTCTCTCTTTCTCACTCTTCCCTCTAGATTTGTCACTATATTCCCTCCCTCTCTCTACCCGCCCCCACACCCCCCCCCCCCCCCCCCCACTCACTTTGCTGGTTTGTCATCCATTTGATCCTTAGTTAAGATGGATATATGTTTGGTTCCTACTAATACTATTTTATTTATAATGAATTTCACATCTAAATATAAAAGTATTCTCATTTTATTTTGTTAAAAACTTTATTTAATTTCTATGGGAATATTTTTCGTCGTGGGGACAGATAGTTAAGATGTATCTCAAAAGTAATTATAAACTTTTAACTTCAATTAATTTTTTTAACAAAATTAAATTAAAATAAAATATTTTTTTTTGAAATAAGTTATGGTTTTTGGGCATGTGCTATTTGATAAACCATGGTATTGGCCTATGCTATTGGCCCATGGTATTGCAACAAAGCCTATTTACAAGTTTATAATATCCATGGTAAGGTGGGGGTGAATATTAATTGTTAAGAATCTTGTCATATTGTTAAAAGGTATTTTGATTGTGAAATAAGTTATGATTTTTTGGCATGTGGTATTGATAAGTCATGGTATTGACCCATGGCATTGTAGAAAAGTCTATTTACAAGTTAATAATATCCATGATTAAGAATATTTCATATTGTTTTAAAATATTTTGATTGTGAAATAAGTTATGTTTTTTTGGGTATGTGGTATTGATAAGCCATGGTATTGAAACAAAGCCTAGTTTTTACAAGTTAATGATATCCACGATAAAGTGGGGGTGAATATCCATGGTTAAGAATCTTGTGATATTATTATAAAATATTTTGGTTGTGAAATAAGTTATGGATTTTGGGCATGCGGTATTGATAAGCCATGGTATTGGCCCATGGTATCGTAATAAAGCCTATTCACAAGTTAGTAACAAAATAAAAGATATACCAAATTGTTTTCTATTGTTTTTTTTATTGTAACTTTTTATTATTAATTAAGCCAATGTTTAAATGTTTTTAATTTAAATTTAAATTTTTAAATTTTTTCTATTTTTTAATTGAGCTGACATTTAAAATTGTTTACATACTTACATTACACCTACACATCTACTCTATACTAGATTGTAGAGCATCTCTCGGCCCACTCATTGCCAATAGTAATAAATATTTTAAGTGCAGGGATATCATAAGTCTAATTAACCTTATTTTAATAAAGCACTACCATATTCCAGTCGAAATCACAATGGGGATCAGGAACGTGTGTAAAAGATTTTTTCCTTAGCTGATTGATTACCAGAACCTTGTCACCCTTTAATGATTCGGCCGTTATCATATGTAAACCATGCATTTCCTCCTTGAAATTTTAAATTGTCATGACCACCTTTAGACATCATTACCCTACTTACCTCAGAAGCATACCAAATCTTTGGCCTTTCCAATCAAAATTTTTACATTGGCAAGGTGGCAGTCGATTTAATCATCGGTATAAGTGGACAGGGCATTGAGGATCGCGAATTAAGGCACCGGTGCATGCAATTCGAATTTGATAAATAAATAGATCGTAAGAACACCCTCAGAATTTTCAAAAATTTCATGTCAAGAAGGGTATTGTTTTAGGGAGTTTGCAGGAAAGTGGGAGTAGTGTAACCCTCGAGCGCTATGGAACAAGTCTGCATTGAGCCATGGTCTGTGAAAGAATTGGAGGGGATGGTAGAGTATGAGGGCAGTTTTCCCTTGCAATAAATAGGGTTTCTTCTCTTCTTGCTCAAATTCGATTGTTACTATTCCGCTGTAGATCGGGATTTTGCACGCACCTTCGATGGAAGGACAACCACGGTTGGCTCTTTACAGTTTCAAGTGAAAAAGAATTCTATTTCTCGGGCCATAGAACTACTAGCCACAGGCGAGAAATGGTTGAAGGGTGAACTAGAAAAGAGGGTGTGGCATCATTTTCTACTTGAAGAAGACTACACTGTGAAATAGAAAATTGGATTGCAGAGTACTGCGATGGTTGAGAAATGGATATATTTGTTGTACATTCTCCAGAATTTCCTCACTTGTGAATAGAGGTACTCATTAACCTATCTCTACCACATTTAGCTTTTGCTACATTTTGAGTCATGTAAATTGATCAATTTCCCTCATTTTCTATTGAAACGTTTATATAAGATGTCCAAAAGTGTGAAAAAGAGCCGAAAAGACTAGGTAGGATTTAAATTGTGCCATTATGGATTAATCAAAATTTTGGTTAAAAAAGAATTGGAGAATAGATGCACTACATGGGAAACGTTTTTGGAAACATTTCAGGGTGAAAGCACAGTAAAATGGCCTCGTGGTAGGAGTCAACCACAGAAAGGAAGAAAGAAGGTCATCAAGCAAGGGTTAGCCAGCAACAAGGGAAGAAGTCACCACCTTTAAAGGGTGGAAAGGGTGGAAGACCGAAAACTAAAAAACCCCAGTCCAAGAAGTTGAAACCTAAGAAGAAGGAGCGGAGTAAGGAACAAAGTGAAATTGAGAAGCATGGACCTTCACAAAGGGTTACACGAGGTTCATTAAAAAGATGCCATGATTCTTTGGAAAAGAGACGGTTATGACAACTACTATAGTAGAGATCATTGAGGACTCTCAGGAGTGTGCATTGTGTTCCTCTGCAAAACCCTCCTATGGATATTCCTACAGAAAATTTGACAGTGCAGAACAACCTTTCCATATTAGCAGAAGTTGCAGTCTTGGGTACTTCGATCTTTAGTCTGAGCTACGGTGAGGAGTAGGATGACATTCCTCTCTCATCTCCGATCAAGGAAGTCAAGAAGAAAAAGGTAGTTGATGAACAAGACACAGTTCGAGAAGTAACAAAAGATCCTATAGTAAAAGAGCATGAGGATACTATTCCTTTGGATCTTAGAATAGAGGAGTTCGAAAAGAAAATAGAAAATAACGACACTTTCTATGAGTCAGTGGCTGAGAAAGTGATAATACAAGAAGAAGATGGGGAGAAAGATTTTGTCTCTGGTGTGAAAAGTCAAATTCAGGAGTTGAAGCAGCGAATATATGAACTTGAAGTTTTAAATCGATATGTAATATATCAGATTTCTGCAATGAAAAGCAGGAATGAAGAATTGTTAAAGGCAATGCAGGAAAGGAAGAGAAAAATGAAGAAATGGAAATTTCATGCATCTCATTGTAAAACTCGTTTGAGGAAAGCGGTTAAGAACCTGAGGAAATCCCATATCAAGAAGTTGAAGGTAGAGGGGTCGAGAATCAATATTCAGATCCAGAAGTAAAGGAAGGATTTCAATTTTGGTTTTTTCAGAGGTCAGTAGTTGTGTGAGGACACACAACAAGATGAGGTTTGGGGGATATTGTTCATCACAATTGTCCTTTTTTAACCATATATTCGTCCTAACTATTCTACCCAAACCTTTACACATGGTTCTTGGTCTTTTTTTGTGATTTTAACTAATATGGATCATAGGGGATTATTTGTCATTAAAAAGGTTGAATATGCTTATATTACTTTGTAACTTATATATTCATATTTCCTTAAGGTGTGGTGAGGAAATTTCATTAATCAAAATCGAAGTTTGGTTGGTTCAGGATTCGCAGTTCTTGTACCGTCCGTCATTCCTGTACTAGATGGACAACCAGCCCATTCATTTTAGATTGACTCCAAAAATACTACATCTGTTAAGGAATGGCACACACCTCTCACCGAGGGTTTGTTCCATTTTCTGCATCAGACTTGGAGCGTTATGGATGGGCTAAAGGCAAGCTTGTCGCGTTATGGATGGGCTAAAGATGGAGGCCGATCGCTTTTCAAACACATTTTCTTGTTAAGTTTTTCCTTAGGGTTGAGAGCCAGGTATCTATATATAAAATAGGGATTCTAGGATAGGTTTAGCTAGCTATACTATAAAGAACTTTTGATAACCTATTCGCATAATTTTTGTAATCTTGTATCGCCCTATCTCTTTGGGCTGGATCCATGGTTTTAAAATGTATATTTGCATAAGACTTTAAATAAAATAAGGAGCTAATGTCAGTTCCATATTTCAGTTCCTATCATTACTTCTAATGTTTCCTTCATACATTTGATTTCAAAATTATCTTAGAGGGAAATGAGTTGGTTGGCTAGGGCCCAACCAACTCAGCTCGTTCTCCCCATATTTCATAGTGTGTTTAGATCTAGTTATGCTGGTGTGAACATAGTGGTTTCTTTTACATGCTTGAGCTTGCAGGTTTTGAGAAGCCCCTGTGAATTTTTTATGTGTGATCTCAGATATGAGGATTTCTCATGTGTTTGGGTTGATTTCTATTTCCAGTTTTAGTATTTCATTTCCTTCCTGAAAGCATCACATTATTCTTTCCTTTTCTAAGAAATGTTTTTCTGAGTTATTCCCAACATATTGGTTAAGGTTATGAGTTTGATGATTTAAGTTTAATTCATTTCCTTACAACATAGTGTGCCCTTATATGAATGCAAACTCTGGAAGCAAAATGATAACTCTATGTATGAAGTTAAAATTGTTAGGATATTCCGACACATAGGAAATAGTTAACTATAACTTGGTCTAGTGTAGAGTTAGGTAAAGTGTGTTTCTTTACTATGTACATTTGTAACTTACAATTCGATGGTCACGATATGTTCTAGACATGAAGTGATCCCACGGTTCATTCTCTCCTCGGTATTACCAACACTTGATCTGTGGCTTAACACCCGATTGGTCCATGATCTCTATTTAAAGAGCATGGAGGGTCATTTGTAGGGTGACCGTTCATGAGAGAATCTTATGTAAATTTTCTTTCTTTTATTAATAAATTGTCTGAAGTGGCCGCGTTCGATCAGGTCGTGGATTTTTTCCCTCTTTGAGGGTTTTAACCACGGCAAGAATACTAGTGTATTGATCCATGATATGTTTGTGAGTGGTGTCCTTTGGTGTTATATCTGGGAACTTACCATGTAAATTCCTACATGGTATCAGAGCGAAGTTGAGGGCTGCATCCATTAGTGATCCAAATCTAAAGCCAATACAACTGCATCCGACTGTCGTTTCCGAGATCTATTGTTTCTAACTACTTTCGGGCCGCGCAAACTGCTCTATTGTGTTAGGAGCATCTGTTCTAGTGAGGAACCCCTTTCGTTTCATGCAAAAAGGTTTCTAGTAGCCCTAGCTACGTCATTTTTAAGATCTTGAGGTATATAGTTTTTATTTGCAGTTTTAGTTATTCATCTCTCTATTTATTTTGGTTTATTTAGCTCTTTGTTTTTTATTACCAGATCTATACCTTTCATTTCTGTGTATGCTCTTTGTCTCGTGACTTTGTGTGACCTAGGCAAATTAGAAACAGAAAGGAAGGATTTTTCTCATGCATATGTTATTTTCCATCGCGCCTTAGTGTGATCTCGGAAAATCAAAAACATTGAGGAAAATATTTAGTTTATGGTGAAAGCTAACTTTAAACCATAAGGTTTGGTTTTTTTTGCATCTCCGTGTTGGGTTGTGTGGCTTTTTCTTGGTAGGAAAAAATAGATTTTTGAAGTAAGCACACACGCCAAAGCTTCAGTGACTAAAAAAATTTTACTAACCTTTTAAACTAGTTCACTTGGTCCAAAGTTACTTTATGAGAATAGAGGTCTTGGGTTCAAGTTTCTCTTTTTGTTAAGCTATTTTTTCAAAAATCACATGTAACTTATGTTTTAAAGTTACTTTATGTAAAAGTGTTCTCACCCATTATAAAAAGTGAGTCATTTATAATTCTAAAGCCTCTTTATCTTTTATTTAAGTTACAATTTAGTGAGTAGCTCATAACGTACCATTTTAAAAGTGACTTTCACGTATTTATAAAAGTGGGTCACATAAAATATTTTTTAAAGTGAGCTAATAAGATTAAGTTTGGAAAGGTGGGGGGGGATTTTTTTAAATATAACATTATCATTCACTTCCGCACATTCATGCACTTCGTCGACATATTCAACAACTTTTCTTCAAAAAGTCATAAATTCTTCATCCGGAAGTCGTTTTTAGAGCCATTTTTTTTAATCAGCCTAATTTTTTGAGATATTTCCATTGGAACACTTAGTTTCAGCATCTACTACTTCAGTTTCTACTAAAATGGAAAGTCCATGCCGATTTATTCTTAACAACACCAACTACTTCCAATGGTGGTCCTACATTGTGGATTTACTTAGAAGTAAAGGTCTTTACAGAATAGCCTCAGGCCAAGAAACTAAACCTAAAGATGAAGATAAGGTAGCCAAAAGGAGAAAATAGGCAAGATCAAGCACGTGGGTTAATAGGGATGTCTATTTCTCCAGACCATAGATTCCATATCGCAGAACTTGATACCCCTAATGAAGCAATGAAACAACTCACTAAAGTTTTTGGAATTAAAAATGAAATTAGAGACCATCAACTCGAAAATGAGTTGCTTACGTTGGACCCCAATAATTTTTATTCCATTGAAGATTTTTTGTCCAAGTTCAAGACCCTTAGATTTCTCTTGGAACATGTTAAGGTTAAGAAAGAAGATGGTAGCCTTATATATTCCATTCTTACTAAGTTGGGACCAACCTACTCTGTGTTTGTTTCCACCTTCCATTCTACTAGAGAAGCCTTTATTTCTCAAGGACAAGACTACAAGTCCCCCTTTTTTTATGCTTTTTGTGATTCTTTAATAAGGGAGTAAGAAAAATTCTTACATATTGGTCTTCTTAATCTTGGAAACTCTTCTAAGAAAGTTGTAGCCACCCAGCAACAACCAAATTCAAAGAATCTTAAGAAGCATTATCCTAAAAAGAATGGTACTAAATCAAACAAGGGTCCTAAGCAATTTCATTTTCAAAATGAAAAATCAATTCAACAAAATGATAAGGCAAATAAAAGCAAAGGGAAGAAGACTGATAGACATTGCAACTTTTGTAATCGAGATGGCCACTTCAAATCAAAATGCTTTAAGAAGATGGAAGCCTTGGAAGCAGCAATGAAGAAAAATAATATCCATTTGGAGCACTCTTCAACTTCATCTTCATCTTCAAGAATAGCACTTTCTGCATGTGGTTGTCAAGCATCTTGGTTTGGTTATGCACTAAATGTATCTTCTTCTTCTCATTCTCATGAGTGGCTCATTGATTCTAGAGCTTCTTATCACATGGCTAAAAACAAAGCCATGTTTTCTTCTTTAAATGATTGTAACACCAAAATATATATATTGGTGATGATAGATCTCTTAGTGTTGTAGGGACTGGAACTATTCATCCAGACAATGGTCAATTTAATGATGTACTATGTGTTCCAACCTTATCCTACAACTTTCTATCTATATATCAGATAACTCATTCAAGTGAAGGTAAAACCATTTGATTTTCACCTCATGATGTTGTAATTAAGGACCTAAGAGATCCTAGAAAGATTTTAGCTACTGGCATTGATGATGATTCTACAAGGTTGTATAAATTTAACAACTTTGGGTCATCAACTCTTCTCTCGGTATTTGTTGCTCATAATGATGAAGTGAGCAAAATTTGGCATGAGCGATTTGGTCACTTAAACTATCGCTCCCTTCAAAATCTATGTAAAGAAAATATGGTGACAAGTCTTCCTATGGTATCTAGCAGAGATGGTGTTTGTTCCGGATGTGTACTCAGAAAACATCATTGGGATAGTTTTAAAAAACATGCCTCTTGGCACGCCTCGGCCCCTTTACAGCTTGTGCATAGTGATTTATGTGGTCCACTTCCAGTTGTTTCATTCGTTGGCTACAAGTATTTCTTAACTTTCATTGATGATTTCTCCAGACACACTTGGGTATACTTCTTAAAACTCAAGAGTGAAATATTTAACATGTTCTTGGCCTTTAAGGCCATTGTTGAAAAAAAAAATTGGACATAAAATTCTTAAGCTAAGATCCGATAATAGCAAAGAATATGTTAACAACAAATTCGTCAACTTTTGCACTGAGAATGGAATTGAAATGCAACATACTGTTCCATATACTCTACAACAAAATGGTTTAGTTGAAAGGAAGAATCACACCTTAAAGGAAATGGCTAATTGTGTGCTTCAATCTAAAGGACTTAGTCTTAATTTTTGGGCAGAAGCAATTAATTGTGCAAATTACATAGTAAATCACACTACTACTAAGGTTTTAAATAATATCACTCCATAAGAAGCATGGAGCTCAACTAAACCAGATGTAAGTTACTTTCATATTTTTGGAAGTGAAGCATGGGCCCATATTCCAGATGAGAAACATAAATCTTTAGAACCTAAGAGTGAAAAATGTATTTTTGCTAGATATTCTGAAGATGTCAAAGGATATAGACTTATTCCACTTAAGTCCAAAAATGTTATCATTAGAAGAGATGTAAAGTTTGCTGAAAATATATCAGCCTACGAGCCTAGTTCGGTGGATGTGCCACCTCTCTCTATCCCTTCTTCTTCTTAAAATGTTTCTTCTTCAGATGATGACAGCGAGGATGGCAATCCTCCCCCACCTCCTTAGGATCCTCCTTCAGCTCCTCAGCTTCCAAAATGGGTCCATGCTACTCGGGATGCAGTAGGTGCTCTTACAGGTGATCCTACAAATCAGGGATGTACACATTCTCAATTTGATAGAGCCTCTTCTTTACTAGCTCAAGCTTCAGCGAATTATGATCCTGACACCTTTGAATAAGCTTCAGGATTTCCATATTGGGATGCAGCTATGAATGGAGAATATCGTTCATTATTTGCAAATGATACATGGGATCTTGTTCCTCTTCCAAAGGGACACAAACTTGTTAGATGCAAATGGGTTTACAGAACCAAGTATGGACCAGATGGAAAAGTTGATAAACAGAAAGCTCATCTTGTTGCTAAGGGTTTTTCAGAAGTTGAAGGTATTAACTATATTGAAGCCTTCTTCCCTGTTTCCAAAATGAACTCTATCTGCCTTGTTTTTTCCCTTGCTTCCTCTTTCAAATGGGAAGTCCATCATATGGATGTTAAATCTGCCTTCTTGCATGGGGACTTGCATGAATAAATCTATATGGAACAACCTACTAGATTTATACAAACAAATTCCAACCTTGTATGTCAGCTTAAGAATTCCTTTTATGGTCTTAAGCAAGTCCCTTGGGCTTGGTATGCCAAAATGGATAGATTTCTTTTAGATATTGTCTTTTCTAGGTGTCACCAACACTTGATCTGTGGCTTAACACCTGATTGGTCCATGATCTATATTTAAAGAGCATGGAGGGTCATTTGTAGGGTGACCATTCATCAGAGAAGCTTATGTAAATTTTCTTTCTTTTATTAATAAATTGCCTGAAGTAGTCGCATTGGCTTAAGCTGTGGATTGTTTCCCTCTTTGAGGGTGTTAACCACATCAAGAATACTGATGTATTGATTTTTGATCTGTTTGTGAGTAGTGTCCTTTGGTGTTCTATCTGAGGAACTTACCCTGTAAATTCCTACAAAAACTATAAGGATTTCCCATATAAACACAAATTAAACATTACCGATTACAGGAATCATTTATGGTATTTTTCTAGGTTAATGATTTTATAAAATTTGTTTTTCAGAGCAGAATATATTTATTACTGTGACTAAGATCTGAAAAGAGTTGAGTTTTTTCTTTTAGATAAGTACTTTCATTTACAATGCAAGTGTGTTTCCTTTCTGCGATCATGAGAATTCCTTTTAGTTTTTACAGTCGTTTCTATTGAATGCTTTCTTTGGATTGGGAATCTTTTTCATTAAAGTTCAAGCTAAAGTTTTATTCTTTGTTTTGCTTATTTCCATTTTACTAGCTATAAGACATTAATATCTGAGTGAAGGGTGATTGAAAACAAGATCTCCCTGGTGCAGGAACAATGAGTCTTAGTACAAGAACAGTGAGTTCTAGTATAGAACAATGAGTTCTAGTACAGGAACAATGAGTTCTTAGTACATGAACATATCATTCCAGTACAGGAATAGAACATTCCAGTAGAGGAAAAAAATGTTCTAGTACAGGAACAGAGCATTCTTGTACGAGACCAAAGTATCCCAGTGCAGGAACAAGACTCATTTCGATACAGGAACGTGATTGCTCTGGTATAGGAATGAGATATTTTTAGTAAAGCAAATAGATTTAAAAGTATAATAGAAAACCATTTTTTCTGTTCTTTTAAGAATTAGAGTTTAATCAAAATAGATTTAAAAGTATAATAGAAAACCATTCTTTCTGTTCTTTTAAGCATTAGAGTTCAATCATAAGAACATTTTAATCTTTCAATATTCTTTTCAGATTGATTGCAAGGCATGCCTTAATTTTTCTGTCAAGGTTTTTGGCGAGTATTTTTCTTGAATTGAATCGAGTACCAAGAGTGGCTTGGTGTTGTTTTGCTGAATTATTTTCTTTGCAATTTCATTTCTTGTTGATTTTGAGAATTTAGTTAGAGGATTGGAAGTAGGATTTACAAAAGTTAAAACCAGAAGTCTTTGGCATTTCCTATGCTACGCCTCAAAGCTTATGTAGCCATGGGTTGATAAATTAAGTGTTGAAGGTGATCACTGAATTGTAACTCTGACACCCAACACTACCAACATCGACTAGTCAAGTAATATTAGAATATCTAGAACATATAAGCCTCCAAAAAATAAAATGGGATTAAACCACATACCCCTCTACAAGGGAAATGAAGACCCTAAGAATAATTGGTTCATCTACGAGAATTTTTGGTCTGCGAATGATCTCACTGACAAAGACAAACTAATGGCACAACATACAACATCTTTGAGGAAATGTACATTAACATGGTTTATGAATATTACAAAATATCAACCAAAATCAAAAGATGAAATCAAACCTAGCTTTCTTACTTACTTGAAGGCCCAAGATGTGAAACATTTGGCAACACACAAGTTAAAGGAAATCAAGTAGTGGCCCAATGAAATTGTGTGTGAATATGGTAAAATATTTAAATATTTATTGATTCAAATTCCATATATCATCAATGAAAATCATTAGTTCAGTGGTATATGGTTGGTCTCCTCCAAAAGATCTATGGGCCATTGAGAATGCATGAAGTTGAAACTTGTGAAGAAGCTATCAATTTGGCTCAAAAAATCAAAACTAACGATGAATGACATTCAACTAACTCATCGATTAATAATAAGCTTGAAGATAAAATTGAGAAATTAAAAAATTTGTTAATGGAGTTAACATTTTAGAGGAACAATCTATGGTGCACTAATTTTCAAACTGAAGGACGCACCAAGGACAATCGTAAATTTTTTTATTACTTTGATCAAGATGTCCAACGAGTACAATCTGACATATATTGTGACATATGCCAAATAATATCATATCATACTACTAAGTATTGTTAGTATAATCTTCATAAATCCAAATCAAAATGGTGCGCCATCTATGAAGACGATAGCCATTCAACACAAGGGTACCAACTTAATGAGAAAAATAAGTCGAATTATCACATCATCTATCATATGCAAGCTGCAGATCAGTAAAATGAGCCACTAATTCATGGAAGAAGAGTAAATAGTTAAGGAGGATATGGTGATCGATAGGGATGATACAATCATAGAGGTCGAGGATGCGGTCATGGTCGAGGAAGGTTTTATTGCTTTACTTGTTGGCAAGAGGATCATACATCCCCTAACTACCTCTTAAAATATAAGACAGACCTGCACTTTTTTAATATGTGTGGATTGTGGGATCATTCCTTGGAATATTTCACTAAGATCATTGAAAAAGTCTTAAACAAAATACTATGAATTTTCTTCAAATTGTCCCTAAATAAGATTTTCTAAATTCAAAAAACCTTCATGTTGTTACAAGGTTAAGGGAAGGAGAAGATAACAGTAGTCATAATTAGAAAATCATTAGACCAAAAAGGAACATGACTAGATATACAAATATGTAGGTTCAAAATGATACAGTCACAAGAGTGGTCAAATTATTTACAAAAGAAGCCAATAAACAAAGATTGTCAAAGGATGTTATTCTAGAACAATTTTTGGAGCTCTTAAAAGAAGAACATTTGGTTGGTTGCTTAGCAGATATTTTAAATATGTTAAAAGACTGCAATGAAAATAGGGAGAAATGTAAAAATGTACGACATATGTTGCAAGGGAAAAAACTCAAAGGTCATGATCCACAAGTCAACTTGCAAATAAATGCTATATGGTAAAACAAGTCATTTTCGACTTTGGGTCGCAAGTTAATATTCTCCATTGCGAAACATGGATTAGCATGGGAAGGTTGAATCTACATAAAATGACCAACTATCTCAAGCTTGTTGAACAAATATTCATTGAACCCATTGTCATGTTGAGACAAGTAAAAAATTCAATTATGGGAATCTCGATAACATCAAATTTTGAGGTCATTGACTTAGTCGATGGTATACCTACATATCCCACACTAGTCAACAAACCGTGGGTTTTGAGGATGAAAGCGACCATTTCATTAGAAAAAGACAGAATCAAACTGAAGTGAAATCATAAGAAAATAATTATTCCTTTAGATCGTCGTGAAGGAAAACCATGTGAGGAAGAGCCAGAAACAAGAAGGTTGTATCAAGTGTTACATGAAGATAGGGACAATATGGAACCTAATGCCTTCAAGAAATTTTAACATGATTGCCTCTTTCCATTGGTCAGAACTATGATACAGGACTTTATGAATGGCGAGTCAAAAATTATAAATCAAAAGAAAATGAATGTTGTACAATCGAAGCAATTCCAACAATAAAAATTTGGCCCTGCTATTCTATCAAAGAAGTTCCTATACTTAGAGAAATAAATTATAAATTAACACCATCACTAATATCGATTAACTTAGAAAAATATTCTAGCAGTATGATTCTATTCAAGGAACATGCTTCCCTTGGAAACCATGTCGAATAAGTAACCAAATTTATTGGAGAATAAGGGAGGATGCTAATTCTAGTGCAAAATTGTATAGGACAAGCAGTGAGATGGTTCGATACCCACTCATATTGACTCCAAACATGGATGACAACAACGAAGTATTTTATTGATAAATTTGGAGGTCGTAATCTTCCAGTGCAAGAAAATATACCTATTTTTAGTCCTGGAGAGGACCCCATCCTTCATATACAAAATTGTGAGTCAAAGTGGGTGTTGGGCCTCCAAAATGTCATCCTCTTTTACCCTCATTTCCATCATTTTACCATATTATGTAGCTCCATAATCCTACATTAATAACCATTTTAATGATCATATGGGTTTACCATTGTTATTTTCCAGGTCATTTATTTTAAGTATTTTAAGAGAATATATGATTAAATATTAGTAAATTAACATGTTTTCATATATATCTAAAAGTGGTATGAGTTTTATGATATTGTTGGCCTATTTGAAGATTCTAGAAGGGTCATATTTGACCACTCAACCATAAATTCGAATTTCAATTCCAACTCATGAAGATTTGTAGAATATTTGTAGAAGATTTGGATCATTGACTAAGCACATTCAAAGGAGAAGAATCATGGATGTTTTGATATGTGTCTCTTATCAAAACTAGGAGAGAATTTTGAGAGGATTTGTATCTCATATGTTTAGGTGATTGGTTCTAACCACAAGAGATAAAAGTGGATCTATGGAGAGATTTGTGGATATACATTTATTCATTAGTTATCTTAGGTTTTTGTATAAATAGGAGTGCATCCTTCATACAAAGTATTTCCATCCAAGATATATAATTTGTAAAGTGAGGATGGAGAGGAAGAGAGTTGAATTATTGTCATATCTTTGGGGATTTTCTCCAACTTCATTTTATGGAATAAATATTTCTACTTTTATCTCCAAGCTTTGATAATCATTTAGTGTGCTTGTTGAGGAGGGGAGGGCTATCATCAACAGCAGCTTGCACACCTCTTTCCTTTTTTAAAAATATTTATCTTATTTCATTTATGCAAGTTTAGTTTAGTTTCTTTTATGTTATTTTGATTATATGTTTTATGTTGTTTTGTTAAGATTGATTTAATTTCCTTATGTTTGGATTGGATTGGCACACTAGTAATCTCATAGGCTACTAGATTAAATTACTTTTTCATTTCATAGCATAGATTAGAATTGTTGGTTTTCGTAGAACTAGTCTTTGAGAGAGAAAGCAATTAAGAGATAACATGCTTGAGAGAGAACATGTGCACTTGCTTTTAATTTTATTTCATTATTTTCTTTGGAATTAGTTTCAAGTTTCTTGCATTAGATTAATCTATTCTGAGAAATAATCACCTAGTACATATAGTACACATATACCTCATCCATTTATGAACCTCGGGTTGACAATTTAATGACAGGGATTTATCTCACAATTAAATCACCCAACAGTGGGGCAGGATTAGATATATATATGAGAGAGTTTGGCCCCACATGTTTCTAAATACTTTAGATGACATGCCTAAAAAATGGTATAAACTAGAAGAGGATTGAGGAGAATATCTACAATGGAAAGAGCTAAAAGAAAAAATCATTAAGGATTTCAAGTTCAGATCGAAGGAACAAGAATTTCTTTCAACAAATAAAAGACTTTATAAAGGAAAAACCAACCATAAATCTTAATCAAGAATCATTAGTCGACATCTCATCGACTTGTAATTACATGTTGTGCACATCATAATATAAAATACATAGTCAGATAGAAATGGAAGATACTCTTTTTCCTAGCCAAAGTTTTTTTTGGAAGAAGGATTATCTGGAAAATCACAAGAGATTAAAATCAGTGTACAAAATTGAAAAGAAAGAAATTGAGAAACCTGAGAAACCATATTTCCCACATGCATATCAAGAGATAAAAGTTAGAGACCGGAGACTTGATGAGTATAATGCAAATGACTAGATGGATGTGGAAATAAAGATAAGAGAAGTCGACATATCAAATGATGATCGACCAAAGATCACCCAACTCGGTGGCTATTAGTTAGATCAAAAAAATAGAAGACTTTGTTAATTTACTCAAATAATATCAAGATGTGTTCGCATGTGATTATAAATATTTAAAAGGACTTGTAAAACAAATGGGGGAGATGAAGATCAACCTAATTCATAGTGCTAAGTTGCTAAAAAAGAAACCTTACAAGCTTACTCACAAATATAAACCCATTTTCTAAAAAGAAATAGAGGGGATGCTTCTTGTTGGAATCATGTGGCCAATTGAAACATTAGAATGGGAAAATCCTATGGTTGTGCAACCCAAGAAGCATGACCCGACTAAGTTGCACATATGTGTTGACTATTGCGGTTTGAATAAATTGATGGTAACTTACTCATTTCCCACTCCATTTGCTGATGAAATTATAAACAAAGTTGTAGGTCATGAATGTTAGTATTTTACATATGGTTTCTAAGGATACAATCAAGTACCAATTGTAGAACGAGATCGAGAATGTTTTTCATTGAATTTGGATCTTTTGTGTATCAGGTAATGCCTTTTGGATTAAAAAATGCACCAGCAGTTTTTTCAAGGATTATCGTAAATTTTTTTAGGAGTACATCTATAAAACAATGGAAGTCTACTTTGATGATTGGATAGTCTATACATTGCTTAAAGGATCACAGAAAATGGGTCAAACTTATGTTGGAGAGATGTAAACAAATTTTTTTATCAACGAATATAAAAAAATGTATCTTTGCAACACCTACAAGAATATTGTTGGGACATGTAGTATCAAGGGAAGGAATACTAAGTTGACATGGAAAAAATTAAAGTAGTTTTACATCTAAAACCCCAAGTGAATTAGAATAAAAAATAAAATTGGGGCACATGTGATACTACAGAAGGTTCATAAGGCATTACACTAACATAACATTTCCTATAAATGAACTTTTGAAGAAGGATGTTCCATCTAATTGGTCGAACGAGTGCAATGCGTAGTTCCATCTATTAAAAAAGAAACTAGTCAAGGCACCCATACTTATGTTCCCGGCTAGTTGAAGTAGTTTCGTGTACATGTCGATGCATCAAATGTGGCATTTTGTGTAGTCCCGACACAATTAGATGATGATTCGATATATCATCTCAATAAGTATGTCAGTATAAAACTTAACCAAGCTTAAAGGAACTATTTAATAACTGAGAGAAGATTTAGACATGATCTTTGCATTGAAGAAATTCCAACATAACCTCCTTATGAATCCATTTATATTATATAATGATCATCAAGCGTTGAAGTATCTTGTTAATACAATAGTACATCAAGGACGGATTTTTCAATGGTTACTACTATTCCAGGAATTCGAATTTGAATTCATTGTTCAACCTAGTAAGAAGAATGTCAAACCTGACCACTTATCACAATTGGAATTTGGAGAAGAACCGAAAAATATTGAAGATGACCTCCCATATTCAAATTTTTTTAGAGTTGAAGTAATCCCTACATATCTCATCAATATTGAAAAATCCTTACATATTGGAAAGACATCTGAGGGATTTTCTGAACAAAAAAAGAAAAAGGTTCTTGTCATTAAAGCAGCACCATTTACATTGATAAATGGTCAATTATATAAACTTGGCATTGACGAGGTAATTCAATGATGTGTTTTGGAGCATGAAAGGGAAGATATTGTCAATGAAGCACATAAAGGAGGAGTTGAAGGACATTATCAAGGTGACACGACCGCAAAGAGTATTTTGCAAGCTTGATTATGTTGGCCAACATTATTTTGAGACTGTTGATTACAAGTACAAAAAGTGATATATGACAAAGGTTGTGGAAACCATTACCTAAACAACACATGTCGTTACATTTGATTTTTTAGTCATTACCCTTTGAGATTTTGGTAATAGACTTTTTCGATCCCTTTTCTAAAAGAGCTAAATGACCAAGAGTGAAGTATATTACAACAACAATGGAATATTTACGAAGTGGGTGGAAGCAGAACTAGTCAAATCATGTACAAAGGAAGTAGTAGTAAATTTTATTTATGAAAACATAGTAACTTAGTTTGGTTGTCCTATGGTCATCATCAATGACAGAGGAACTCATTTTGTAAATGCCACAGTCCAAATGTTGATGTGGCACTTCATGATTGAACACAGGAAGAGCACTTCTTACCATCCACAAGAAAATGGTGAAATGGAATCATTTAATAATACATTACATAAAGGGTTAACAAAAATATCTAATTTAGACAAAGATGACTGGAATGATAAAGTACGAGCCATTCTCTGGGCATATCACATAGCCTACAAATAGTTGACAAGATCAACTCCTTTTGAAGTTGGTCTACGATCAATAAGAAATTGTACCATTTCAATGTTAAGAAAATGTAGTAAATGTGTGGAATATAATGAAAAAGGAACAACTTCAACAATTGCAACATTTAGAGGAAGAATGACTTCAAACACTCCATCATCAGAAACTTACAAAGACCAACAAAATGCATGGAACAATAAAAAAATACAAATAAAGACCTTAAAATTCGTTGATTTGGTACTATTAGATGACACTTGAGTGAAGGGAAAACCAAGAAAATTAGAAATTACATGGTTGGGACCCTTTGTTATTGAATATATTCACGCTTCAGGAGTTGTACAGTTGAAGACATTAAAAGGGCACCTCTTCAAGTCACTTGTCAATGGTGCTTGACTTAAGAAGTACATCTCTTAATAACATTGGCATGTTCATGGTGAAAAACTTTCTAAGGCTCCAGGAACATGGGTTAGCTTAAAAACCACTTTGTGGTAGGATAACTGACCAAACTATTTGTAAAATTGGCAACTTTCTTTTTCTAACTAGAATTTAGTAAGTTTATTACAAAAGGCAGTTATAAATTAGAAATAAAGTAACTGAAATGACAATTGGAGAGTCATTAAATAGAGGAAGCATCAAGCAGATATGATAGAAAAATGGAGCAAGAAATAGATTTGTCCAATCTCTTAAATAGCAAAGCTCAAAAGAACATAGATCAACAGCAATGCAAGGATTAAGGAAGAAAATAATGTAGAGAAATATTTAGAGATCATTATAATAAAAGAACCGACTTAGTAGGCAGATTCAAAGAACAAGGCAGAATTCGACCTAAAGAAAGGAAAAAGCATTCAATGGAACATGGCCATAATGAATACCTCAATAGGACTAGTGATCATGACAAGAGCATCGACCACACATTAGAAAGCAGTATCAAGAAAGAAGTCAAAAATAAATACCATTCACACGAGTCTAATAAGATAGCTCATAAAAGACAAAAATCAGAATTTTAAAATCAAGTTAATTGAATGCAGTATTTTATTTAGAGCACGCCACATACTCAACAAGTCCCATCGTTGTCAAGGGAACATCATCCATCAACTTGAATCATAACCAAATCATTTAATGCTCCGCAAAGAAGGTGGAAAACATGTGGGATGCATGCATTAAGTGATGTTGAAAAATCCATTCATGATTCGGCGAGACAAGTAATGGAAGAGGTAGCGAGCGAGAATGATGGTGCATTTCATTCAAATTCCATAAAAGTGAATGAAATGTTGAATACATGAAGCATTCTATGTAGGGAAAATTTTAAGGATTGAAATTTGTCTTAAAGTTTAGAAACCTTGGTGAATCCCACTAGTCCATAATATGAAATCTATAAAATGTTTGGAGATATTTTTGTAAAAATATTAAAATTTATAATATTTTTATAGTCTATATATAATTTTTTGGCTATTTTTAGGGTAAAATAATTTCATTCTATAAAATTTGGGCGAATCCTTTAAAAAAGAATGTAAATTAGAGAATCTTTTTTTTGGAAAAAGTATAGAAAATTAGCCCATGGGTGAATATTAGCCCCTAAAATTTTCCATGATTTTATGAGAAATTTTTCTAATTTTTAATTGTGATCTTGATGATATATCAGACATCCCAAGCCCTATAATTTTTATTCTGAGTTGTTATATTGTCTTATAACTGAATAGTTTCAAGGTGATTTCACAATGTCGAAGAAGAAAGTTCACTTCAAAGATGAGGATATCACATTTGAGCCAAGAATGAAAGATAAATTTGATCTTTTGGGAAAAACAAATCTCGAAGTGAGAATGCATCGCATAAAGTAGGAAAAGGTGGATGAACCACTACGAGAGAAACACAATGACTCATTCCTTCAATGGGAAAAACTTAATAATTAATGGAGTCCACAGTCGGAGCTATTGAAAAAGGAAGGAATTTTTCATATTCATAGTGCCCCATAGACATGAAACACATGAAGGAGGAAGCTGCAAAATTTTTGGTCAATTGATATCATAATGGGAAACTATGACTTGAAAATCCTATGTCAATCTCTAAAATCTCCATTCATTTTATTACTGGACTTTTGTTTCAGTGTGAGAAGGAACTTCACATAGTTGATTTTAACAAGTGGATTATAGAATTCACTGAAGGGATGACAGGCAAGAATTCAAGAGGACTAGCAATTGGAAATGTCTCGGATCCGCTAGTTAAATGGACTTGCATGATTGTGGATCTTTTCCTTACACTAGTGGGTAGAGCTTCAAATTTCAAATTAACATTTCCAGAAGCGATTGGAGAGATAGCAAAGTCGAGGAAAACTTACAATTGGACAGAGCATGTTGTTGATTTGGTCAAGACCAACTGTAAAGAGTGCCAAAGTTTTGGTAAATACATTCATTTTCCCTCCCTTATTATTTGGTTATAAATGAATCTTATTTCACCTATTGGGGAGATTGGCTTCACCAAGAAGAATGGTCCATTAATTGAAAATTTTAAAATTTTCTCACATGGTGGGTTAGGGAAATCCCAGTCTTTGGGTCTCCAAAAGCTATTTAGAAATTCGCTATTAAACATCAAAGCATCTTCGAACAAATGGAGGGTTATGCAACATGTGCGTCATGCATTTACATATACTTCACACACACAATTGTGTTTGGATGTTACTAAAGTATGGTACAATAACACAACAAAGGTAGACCCTCAAGGGCTAGCTACCTTATCAGCCCTCAATCAAGAAAATATTTGAAGAATTGCATTGACAGTCTGATAAATTGATTCCAATTCCATATGGGGTCATCCTTCCATCTAGAGGTATCATTACCCCACTCTCAAAAGTGAAACGGGAAGAGGAAAGAGAGGTTGCACTCTCCATGCAGCCTTTTAAGGTTGATTTGTCAACTCCTTTAGCAGAATCAGTTAAGAAATCCAACCATAAGGAGTCATAGAGTCTGAAAGCCACTTCAACTTCCTTATTAGGAATTCAATGTGAGGAAGCATTGTTAGATATCTAACTCGACGACCCACACCATCAACAACAACTCAATGCAGTTGTCCGAAAAGTGTTGGAATCAATTAAGGCAAAGGAAAAGGTGGTCAAACATCCTAAGAAGACACAAGTATAAGCTTCAACTATTGAAGCAGACTTACTACAAGAAATTGGACATTATAAAGATGTTTTCATTCAAAATGTCTGAAAAAAAAGATGAAAGAGGCTAAAAAATACACCTCAATGCATATTTCAACATGGAATAGTAGCTCTACTCGGGCTCCGAATTAGACACAGACATGTACAAGTACTCAACATAAGAGTTAGATTCCAGATATTGATTTAATTGAAGATTGTTTGGTCAATTTAGTGATGTCTAAATTGCAACTTTTAAATGTCAACTCGGGGCTCGTAAGCTGATGAAGTGAGGTGTACTGTATGTACTTAGGCAACTATTTCTTAAGATTTTGTCGTTTTTAACTTTTAAGTTTGTTTTCAAGTATATCTCTCCTACTGTGATGTGATGGAAATGAAATAAAGCGAGTGAAGTGTGTGAGATTGTGATGAGATTTTTATAACTTAAAAGTATTCTATAAGAAAGCTTGAACAACAACTGAAATGAAATCAACTCTTAAAGGACAATAAAGACATCAAATAAAAGACTAATGACATTGGCCCAGTATCTCTGCTGCTGCAAGAAAATGAAGATGAAATCTATGTCAACTCTAGCTAAAAATAAAACTAAGTAATGTGAAACTAAAGTAAATCTACATAGAAGAAAGACTAGTCACAAATACTTTAACTTCTTCTTAACCTCTTGTCTTTTAACTGAATATATCATGTGAGAGACAGTTAAAAATAAGCCAAGCAATTGTGAGTTCTTGAACAACTAAACCAAGCTGTGCTAAGTGATATTTTGGTCCTCGATGAAGATATTAAATTATGGAGAAGAAACCATCAATAGGTAAACAAATTGATGTCTAAAAGCAGAAAGCAACTATGCAAATTAACTAAATGATAGTAAGGAAATAAAGGCTGCAAAACAAGGAAGGTCAGCAACATAGACAAGATGATCACAAGTGTCACTAGTTGTGAAAAAGAAAAGAAAGAAGTTGTCCCGGGTACGCCTAAGAAACCTGCATAACACACTGATCAGTCATGGAAAAGTGCAGAAATATAAACAAGCAGAATTCGAAATGTATATACAGCTAACAAAACACAACAATCAAAGGCATTATATACATAAAATGAAAGGAAGAAATGCAGGAAATTAAAAAGTACTGTACAGGCCTTTAGTAAACAGGGGCCCTTTGCCTACTCCATCCGGTTCAAAGATCAATTACACGCTCAAATGGAAAACAATCTTCTCATATATTATGCATTGAAATAGAAAATACAATGGGAGTTCAAAATTACATATCAGCAGCTAATAACTAACTATCCAGCGTTCAAAGACGCTTTATTTATAACTGAGGAAAGTGAACTAACTTAACGGAAACTAAGCTATTCAAGCAACTGTGCAAAAACACGTAGTCTTGCTTCGTCCTCAGATTTAGGCAACGGTCGTTGTGGGCATTCAATCCACTGTTGGATTCATGTTTCCCACTATCTTCGTGACTGAGGACAATGCCACCTATTCTTCACGTGCTCTAAAACAGAACACGCAAAGCCGTGCCACCGCCAATGACCTCTGTTGACCGTAGTTATCTCCTCGTTGGCCACGGGTTTTGATGACTGGTTTGGGTGATCTGGAGGGACACACACCATGTCCTTGGTTCCATGAACTTGCCCATGTGGCTCTTCTTCCCGGAGGAC
Source organism: Pinus taeda (assembly GCA_000404065.3). NCBI lineage: Eukaryota > Viridiplantae > Streptophyta > Pinopsida > Pinales > Pinaceae > Pinus > Pinus taeda. The sequence continues at coordinate 244,123 of APFE031154325.1, forward strand.
ACCTGGAACATAGCATTTAATAAAACAGCTGCGGAATCCGGGGTTGGCTGCAGAAACAGGGATTAGCTGCGGAAACCCTGTGTGAGCTGCGGAAACGCAGCACTTTGAACCAAAATTCTAAACCAAACACAGTCAT
>APFE031154334.1:0-27583 GCA_000404065.3 Pinus taeda
ACAGAAATTACCTGCGTACGAATTCTAAATCACAGGAAAAATAAAAATGCGAGAGAATAACACATAAAACACATATACACAGAGATTTCCCACTAGATCCCAAAACCGGGACTACTAGCTTGAATTTTTTCATTATATTCCTTTCAATGTTACAATACATATTTATACATGCCGAAGCATCCAATACCATGGACCGAAAACCATCGCGTCCAAAACAATGTGCGAAAATCATGCACAAAACCATAGGTAGGTCTGCCCAACCTAACATAGGGTCCAAAACCAAAATTTTCTGGGGTGCTGCCCTAGACCCCATAAAGTGGGGTTACGGGTACACCTCAAACCCCCTATTACCCCTCGGTTAACTACGTGGGCTAGTCGTCGAAATAATATAACACAACCCAACATTTTTCCATAAGGGTTATGGTTTGGCGGATTAAAACCATACCCTGGTTGTTGACCTAGATTTTGACCTCTAGCAAACCATTGATCACCAGCTTGACCAACAAGGGCAGCATATGGCTACTGAAAATTCTAATAAGGATTAACCTGAGCTTGTTGATAGTTCTGATATGGATTACCCTGAGGTTACCCTTGGGGTTGCTAAGGTACTTAAGGACCATACTAAAACTGAGGCCCAAACTACGCCTAGAGCCCAGGTTGTATCTAATAAATAGGTTGGGTTTGGAATCCAAAATGAGCCTAGGGATCGGATTGAGGTTGGGGACCAGCTTGAGCTTGAGGTCCGGGTTGCATTTGAACACCAGATTGACCGCTAGCTGGGTTGACCAGACCAAAAGGTTGTCCTTGTTGAGCAATAGGTTGGCCTTGTTGGAACTAGGGCTGACCTAACTAACCAGAAGGTTGTGCTTGCTGAGCGGCAAGTTGACCTTGTTGGACTTAAGGCTGACCTAACTGACCAGAAGGTTGTCCTTGCTGGGTAACAGGTTGGCCTTGCTAGAACTAAGGTTTACCTACTTGACCAGAAGGTGGTCCTTGAGATAAAGGAGATTGTCTCGAATACACCAAAGGGTTGTCATTGTGAGCCCAAAGGTTGCTCTTGTTGAATATAAGTTTGCCCTACTGAGGCATAAGTTTGTCCCTGAACGGATTTTCCTTGCAAGTCATGGTAAGTAGTGTGATTCCTAGAAACCAAAGGTGGAATTTTACTATCAACTGGAGCTGTTTGAGGAAGAGGTCTAGTATAATACATATGGGCTCCATGGTGATCGAAATAGTGCGGAGGGTTATGTGGAACAAACATCTGCTAAGAACCTAGAGGGTTATCAGTCGGATTTTGAAGAAAAATAGATATTGATCATATGACAATCCCCCGGGAATAGAATTCGAGGAGATAGGTATGTTACCCATAGGGTGACTGACTCCGGACACTAGAGGCAAAGGACCACCACCAACGGGTCCAGAAGATATCCCAATGATAGCAATGACCACCGAGGACGTAGTAACTACACTAATAGGAGGAGTCCAAGATGCCACACAAATGGTGGGTATCGATGGAACAGATGTAACAGACATAACTTGTGTCCGAGGGATGGAAGTCGAAGCTAACTAAGTAGACATGAATGGGCCTAAAGTCAGGATCATTGTACGAGACCATACAAAGCTCTAATGCAAAGATGTAGAACCAAGTACGTTGGCTAGAGTGCGATAGCGAAGCTGTAATTAAACATCCGAAGAGGTGTGAAAAGGGTAACCTTGTGGAGGAAACTGGTATTCGCTAGTTGACACAAGTATCTCTAGACTACTAATAGGGTTCAATTCATCCATGTCAGAAGAGGCCATAGGAACCAAAGCACCAGGGGGAGTAGACGAAGGATCCTTATCTAAAAATTCCCAAACGTTGGGAGGAGTCCAATTGATATCAAAAGGTTCCCCACTCGGAGCTTGAGAGGCAAGAGGCTAAACACTTGGAACAATAGCAAGAGATCCACTAACAGATGGTACCTCAAATGGAACATGGGAAGAAGGCTCTCCATCACTTGGTAATGACGACAAAATAGATGAGTCCGCCAAGATGGCCTAAACTCAAAAGACCAGGAGGGAAGATGTGATTAGGAGGGCTTTAATTTTTTTCAAAGATATTACACATGATGTAGCCAAAATTAACAGGTAAGATGTGATCGTGGGTAAATAAATTTTATGACACTAGAACAACACTTTGCCTTTTCATGTTTATAGAGTCAAGAAAAAGGGAAAAAGATGACTCTAGTCTCCTTCAAAGTTTAATGAGCGTGAAAGGACAAGTGCTCAGATGATCATTTTACTTTTAAAGAGTCGAAAAGGAATGAAATTGACTACTCTAGAAATCTAGGAAAAAATGGTTTACCAAGCGAACGTGAACTGCAGAATACCTCCCGGCGAACCAAGAAGTACGAGCAGGTTATCTCCCTGAATGTTGTGCTCAGTGTATCACGTTTGCAAGGTAGCCGACTCGACTTCCTATAGATAAGAATATTACAACCTAGTGGGGTCTCCCATCATATATGTGATAGTACAAGGAGCACAAGTTCGTACTAGTACTTATCGAATCACAAAAGGAGGAATCACCCAATCTTAGTGAAAACAACAGCCACTAGGTTTAACGACACCGGAACACATCTCTAGCCTAGACCTCTAGATATAAGTGTTAAGTTCCAATGTATTTTTAAATTGATTCAATTAATTTTAGTCATTAATCTTGAATTAAATTTCAGTTTCAAGGCCCTACCGAATGTATCTTCAAAAGCTCCTAGAATGCAACTAGATGAGTGAAGAGACCATTCCTTTTCAATGAACGACTAGCTAAAGCAAAGTGAGAGGTTCATTTAGAAGAAACCAAAGTGACAAGAAAGAAAATACAAGCAAACCAACTAAGAGGAAAGATAAATGCAAACAACCTAATCAAGAAAATGGACAACACATACTTCGCTTCTCAATTTCTAAATGGCAAGAACTTACGAATGCAAAAGATTGTTCATATTTCCGAACAATAGATGAATGCAATATATTTTGATTTTTTTCAAATGAATAGCAAGCAACCAAATGCAAAACTCGAAACCATACTAGATTTAAGCTTTTTCCAATGAAATCACTCAATGAATGAAGAGAAATAGTTTACTCTAAAATGAATCAAATACTCAAAACCAAGAAGATATTTCTTTTTGCAAAACTGGAAAGTTTTTCTCACTCACCGGGAAGCAATGTGATCTATGCCAAGTGAAGGAAGCAAACCAAACGAACAATGCTTGAAAGCTTTGGTAACCAAACGTCATGTACCAATTAGTAAGATGAAGAAACAATAAATAAAGAGAAGCCTCAAACTAAGCAAGGGATCGTACCAAACACCGCCCAAAGTTCAAATGAACAAGTAACCCAAGAAAACTAATGTTTCAAGAAACCCTAAGGAAAACAGGTCACACAATTCGAAAGGAGAAGTTTCAAGGGAATGGAGCTCGAAAGAAAATATTCTAGTAATCAACAATTTGACACACAGCAAAAGGCAGAGGAGAAGCTTAAAAGGATAGGACACACTGGCCAATCAGCAAGCAAAACCTCAAAATTGAAACCTATACGAATCGTCATGAGCATAAAACTGACAATATGCACCGATAATAAAATGTCGCATCGCCCTAACTAGCAACTTTGCCATGTCATCGCCGAAGTACACCAGTTAACCGCGTCGAGCTAATTTCAGAGCTCTTTGCGACAGTGAGGCAACTTAATCGCACCAAACAGTAGGAGGTGCAATTAAGCAGATAGTGCAGGCGTGACTATCTTTGCAACTGTCACAAAATAAATTGCAACGGCCCTTAAAAAAAGGAAAATTTTCAAAAACTAGCAGAGGGAATGCCAGACCTATCACTCATGACAAAGGTAAGACTACCAGGAGTAGTTAAAACAACCCAAAACATGAAAAATCCATCCTAATTGTAAAGGAGACGATAAACAAATAAAAAAAACTCAAATCAAGAGACAAAAGACAAATCGGTCCCCAGTATGGTCACCAACTTGTGACACCGGCAAGTTCCCTCTACGAACAAGGAAACCCCTCTAGCACTAGAGTGGGTCTAGTCACAGCAAAGATAATACCAAAGCAAATTTCCTTAGAAAGTTGATGCCATGAAGGCTTACCTTCAAACCATTGTTCAATGAAATTCCTATTGTGTTGCTCCAGCTTTCGTTCTTCTAATCACTTGTACCTGAAAACAACATACAGAACACAACCACGAACATAATAGAGTACGACAAAAAATATCTACTTAAAGAGTCAAGGATCTTCCACACTCTTACAACCAATTTAACTCCACTCAAAACCATCCCAAACTAAGTTACATGAGAGGCTACTTCCACACTCTAGCAAACCACTCTCTACTCTTACTATTGAATTCTTGAACTCTAAAGCTATCTGATCTCAGTCGTGGAGGAAGTATTTATAGGAGGAGGAGCTTCCATAAAAGATGGGAGAAAGAGCTTATCCCTTGGAGAGGTTGCACAAAAGGTTGAACAACCATCCCAAAGGAGAGATGCAAGCTCATCTAATCCAACAACCAACCTTAGGACCGCCCATGAAGCTATTACACTTCAAAGCTTTGACGAGTTGTTTAAAAAACTTTCCAAAAGTAGCTCGGTGCAACTGCAACATAGAGATAGAGTGAAGACATTTCTAGGGCTAGTGCAATCTTGGCCATCTTCACAAGTGGAACAATTATTGTCCCATGATGACCCAAAAACATAAGTAAACAAGGGTCTACTCCAAGAGAAGTAAACTGAGACATTCTTTCTGAGATGACAAGGAAGACATTGACACATAATTTCCAATATGACACAAGGGAGATGTCAATAACATGGACCAACAGTGTCTGGAATCATGGAATGAGAGGTTGGTGACAAATTACTGTGTAAGACATATAACAGCGAACTCAAATAGGAAAGTGTCGGGGTCCTCTGTGGTCAAGCCATGGAAATGAGGTAGGGAGGAGGGGCTTATATTTTTCATCTTAGTGTCCCCATTGGTTCCCCTGATGGGGAAGGCACCCTCAACTCTCTCTCTATTCCCTCTGTAATTTCGGTTTTCAGCCATTAGTTCAGTAGCAATTGGTTCCTCTTCTTCTTCTTCCCCTGTAGTTTCTTCAAATATGTCAGGTTGCTCACCTAAAGGTTCCTCCAGTTCACAGCCACCGAAGAAGAGAGAAGGTTGGTTGTTGGATGTAGTGGGGGTATTTGGCAAAATTTTCCCTAAGTTGTCCCTATTCCTACGAGGCATGAAAGGAAATATTTTTTGGTTGGTTTTGTATTCTTTTTTTCTTTTTTTTTTAAACCTAGAAAGTACTTGTAGAAATGAAATTGTTGATTGAATGAAAATCATTGATAGAATGAAAAATCTACTTGCTGAATTGAAATCCTACTTGCAGAATGGAAAGGAAAGCAGATAATGAAAAGTGAAATAAAGGAAGAAAATAGATTACTTTCGCATAAATAAACTAACGGTGGAATATTGAAGACAAGAAATAGAAGAAAAGAAAGAAGTAATCACATTCTACTCAGACACCTCTCCGGCAACGGCACCAAAAAGTGATGAGTGCCAATATTGCAGCAAGGATGCTACAACTCCTAGGCTACTAGCTTTACTTATCAACCCGGGGTTCATACAAACTTGGAGGTGACAGTGTTGTATGCACAAGTAAAATTGATGTTTTTTCCTGTTGTCACTGTTCAACTGACGAGAGACCGCTGGGGTTCCAAGCCAAACTTCTATAGAGTCAGAAGAATCTTGATTCTTTGATGTAAGAAGGACAAATCTACTCTAAGAGAGCTACTCTACTGTAGTAATGGAAAAAAACAACATGTAATGCTAAATCACACCATACCCTAATTAACCATTTAAGCATCTATGCTAAGCAGAATTGCTAAATCAACACTAAACAAATGCTGCTATCTAAGTTGCAGAAGTAAAAAGCATCAAACATTACTGATGTGCAGGTAAATAAACTAAACTAAATTTGTTCTCACTTTTTTGGGTTTTTTAGGCAAAATCAAGTATACAAACTAATTGTTCTTGTGGATGTGACAGGTGGATGGAAGGTGTTTAAGGATGGCTAGAAGTTTTATGAAGTGGTTGGATGGTGTGGAGGAGTCTTAGGAGGATTTTTGTGACTCCCTAGAGGTTTCCCATCAATTTAGCCTCAAAACAGGTCGTTTCAGGAAAACCTACAGGATGTACTAGAAACCTACAGGATGATCCTATAGGAATTATAGGAAACCTACAGGATACAGCCGAGAGCTAATTGTGAGGCATTGGAGGTGTTGGGAAGCTTGGGAAAGGTGTGTGATGGGTGGAATGGGGTGTTAGAAGGTTTAGGAGCACTCAAGAGTCAATATCCAAGATAAGAGATGGCTAGATTCGCTCAATGTATCTAGGGGAATTTCAATGAAAAATGATGAAAAACTAGGGAGGGTGATGGTGAAACAAGGGATGGATAAGGTGGATGAAGTGGAAGGTGGCTACTAGTGGTGAAGTCTTGGTCCCCTCTTGAAGTACCTTCTCTTGTTAAAACATGTGTGTCCTCCAAGAACTATGCAACTATATACATTTTCATAAACTAGAAAAGCATGAATCAATTACCTATATTATGCATGAGGGAAGTTGTTGAAGGGAATGAAAGCATGAGTGAGATTTTATTGAAAAAATGGAGAAGGAAAAAGATGACAATGAAATCTACCTTGCAACATTAACCAAGTACTGAATCAAAGACAAAAAACTCCAAATCTCATATAAGAACTAGAAATCTGTGTTTTTGGGGCTGCTGAAGGGTCCCTTCCTCAAGTCATGGTCCCAAAGGGAGGAAGTGAGGTCGAGACACCTACTGACAACCTTGTGGTGATCATTTTTCTCCTTTCTAACACGTTGAAAGAAGGCACAAATCGAATCAAACTATCACACAACCAATCTAACCTACATTGTTGTAATGGAAATGTAGCTACCAAACAAATGGACAATTAAGTTATGAATGTACACTAGCATACATGTACAATAAAGAGGAGCCTTGGCTGCTAGGGTTAGGCCCTAACCCAAGAGCTTCATCCCTATAAGTTAACTCAGTGTTGGATCAAAACAAAACTCATTCTTATTACCAAAACAATAGATTACATCAAAAATTGTCACAAGTCTTGCAGCTCGAAAATAGAGTAGAATTTTACAATCAAAAATATGAATCCTACTGAGGTCCTAGACCTCTCTACTTATACATCTGAAGTCTCCAATGACTTCCTTAAAATTAGGGAGGCTTGGCTCCCAAACTCGAGATAAACTGGTGCTTTGTCTTTCACTTGCTTGATTGCCTTCTAGTCCTCATGATTTGGTTGTTTGCACTTCGAGCTGATGGAGGAATATTCGAATGGAGGGGTAGTAAATGAGGAGGATTTACATCCTATAATCCCTATCCCTTGTCCGATTCAAGTTTTGACCTTGGTCTTTGCCAAAATTCCTTTCTTTTATCCTTTAATCCTGCATTAAATGCACATTAGACTAGAAAGTAAAATATCCAACTCTAACTCATCTCATAAACAAAATATAGTCAAAATTATGTGATAAGTTATGAGAATAGTTTGTTTGACTAAGCTAGGAGGTGAATTAATTCCCATATAATTACCCAATGACGAGGCTCATCCATAATGATAATTCATTTCAGGTCTTATGATCCTGATCCATCATTAGATTGCATCCCTCATCAACCACTAAGGTTCATCCTTAGTTCAAATCAAGAAAAGCACCAAAAACCCATAACATGCGTATTTTCTTTTGTTCTCACTCTTCATAAGATATTCATTTCTTGCACACCTATCCCTTTGATCTTCTCCTCCTTATATAGTTTTAGGCATTTCTCAATACCTCGGACCAAAACCACTTACGACCAATACCTTGGACCAAATACCTTGGACCAAATACCTTGGAACAAATACCTCGAACCAATACCTCAAACCAAATACCTTGGACCGATACCTCGGACTAAATACCTCAGACCAAATACCTCATACCAACACCTCGAACCAAATACCTTGATTTTCCATCCCATACACGCTTTCCTTCTGTGAAAGTGTGTGCATACATATATGCTCCTTTTTTTCTGTTAACCCACGTGTATACACTACTTGGACAAAATGAACCAGTGTATACTTCTTAAACCATTTCTGGAGTCTGATCTATAATCCTTTATTGTTAACATGTTGCATTGTGAACTATCATCTATGTGAGCTTTTATCAAGGACAACATTTGTATCATAATTCCAACATCCACCTCTCATCTTATATCCTTCCATCATCATCCTTAGTATCATTAAATCAATCACATTACTATGACCTTCATGCCTTTGTTGAGGAATCCTTGTTGTCTCACCTTTGGCATGCCCTCTTCTGTCGACTTTAGAACATTTATTCTAGGAAAGTGGTCTAGAGGGGTGTGTACCTTGGTTAAATCTTTCATTTATTCTAGGAAAGTGGTCTAGAGGGGTGTGTACCTTGGTTCCATATTACATCATTGTTCAGTGCCTCATATCAAGAAAATGGAATCATCATTTCCCTTTGACATGATTTTTTCTGACGTGCTCGACTCCAGCTCATTATCGCACAATCAAGAATCATACACTTGCTAGTTTAGTAATCCAGCAGATTGTACTAGCATTTCCTAGGTGTGTGTGAGATGTTCCAGACCTCATAAGGGGGTGGCCCTTCAGTAGCCCCCACATGCCCAGATGTCTGCAGCTCATGATCCAGCCTCAGATGCAGTTCCACAGATTTGATTGTTTTTCTTTCATCCACTTGCAACACCCATAGCATGCATTCCTCATTCAGATGAACCATTCAAATCTTCAAATAATTTTCCCATCCAGCGTGGCTTCTTTGGTTGTGATTCCCCCTCATCATGTCATCTTGAGGGGAATTGTGTCTCATGTACTCATATCAGCAGATGTTATTGTATTCAGTCCTGGCCTCTATTTTCCAAGAATATTATGTATATGGGACTCATTGTATCATCGTGTCACTTTTTGGCCCATTGATGCCATCATATCATGTATCATGTATCATGTAATTTATTGCTCACACCCACATTGCTAGGCACACCATTATTATTTGTACTCAGTTATATCAACGGGTAAGGGTATACCTCCCCTGCCTCATTTGAGATCATGTACTTCAAGATAAGAGGAGACTTATATCAGTTTAGTAGGTCTTACCCCCTCCATTTCTCCTTCCTTCTCTCTCTCTCTCTCTCTCTCTCTCTCTCTCTCTCTCTCTAACTCCCATTTGGTGTCTCATGGAAGTGTAACCTACAGCGTACTTCTGTCATACAATTTTCTCCCAACGCTTGTACACTGGGGGCCAATCTGTTATCACCTAAAAAATGATCACCTAAACATTTCTAACTTGGTGGATCGAAATACACCATGTAGTATTAATTTTACCATCGTAAAACCCCTTTCACCATAGGAAATACTTCAGTAAACTATTTTTCTTCAATTATTTTTATTTAAAATTTAAAAACCCCATGAGAATAATTGAATAAATCATTATTTATTTAATTTTCTTTGAAAAAAATATTAAATCATTATTTGATAATTATTTCTTAACACATTTCACGAAATCACCTTGGAATAATTAAATAAATCACTATTTATTTATTATTCCTTATTCTTATTTTTGGAATAATTGTTAAACCATTATTTAATAATTATTTCAAATTCACACGTTTCTTAATCCTCACAAAGTCATTAATAAATCATTTTATTTGTTAATTGCTTCAACAATTTTCTAAATAAAGATATTTGACCATTTTGAATATATTTTCCCTCTCCGGAAAATATAATAAAGTATTCATAACCGTTAGATTTTGATTTGGTCAATAATATTTTATTATTTTCCAATTCCTAATTTAGCTCAATACTTTGTTATAAATAAGAGGGTTTTTTTTGCATTCTTCACCATGATCATTACCATCGTCACCATTATCATCTCATAACATTTGAGCTCCCACTTGATTTCCATCTTGCTTTTTGGTTTTCTGCATATTTGAGAGAGAGGAACAAGGTCGTTGAAGCATAAGGACATCAAAAGGACCGATCCAACAGAGGGGGATCTACAAACCCATGTTGTAAATCTTTCGCATCAAGTGTTTTAGTAAAATATTATTCATTTAAAATCCCTCTATTGGGTTATTGCACTTTTATTTATTGTTGATATATGTTTTAGGCTTGCATCAAATATTTTCTTGTAGGGTTTTATCATGTTTTATTGCAGATCTATAGCATAATAAGTGGCCACATTTTGTTGTTAGTGTCACTTGTCACCAATGACTTAAGTGAAGCATTTTTGGTACACATACTAAGAATTTTCATACTAACATTGAACATTTGATTTTGTGTAAGATGGGCCTCTAAGAGGTGCCAGGCTTTGAAAAGGCCTCACATAGCCTTCATAAACCCTCATCTACCCTTTCTCACATTTAGAACACATTTTCCACCCTCATGATGCTCACAGATCCAATCCTGTAGAAAAACAGTGAAATCATGTTGCATCCTATAGCAATCTTGTAGTATCTTGTAGAATTGTCCAAACTTGACCACATTTTCTCTAGAAGCATGATTTTTTTTTCTTAGGCTTGAATAATGGCCCCCAAACTCTGAAAATATGATTGAGGATGACCAAAGACCACTTTAGACTTGCATTTTCTTCATTGTAAGTACAATTCTGCAATTAGGGTTAGAGGACAAATTTCCAAGTTTGAATAGTAATGATGGTTTTCTTATGAAATGCACATGGACTATATAACTAAGATAAGTTTCTTTGAAAATAGTGATAAAAAGGGTGATTAATCAATGAAATGTAGATTAGGCCTGGTTCTTGAATTCATGCTTTCTTACGGTTTCAGTTACAATCATTATTGTTTATAGATTAGTTTCCCTTTCAAAGCAACCGTTTCACATTTTGAAATTAGACTAATGATTTACATTTGTGCAAGTAGCATAAGGTTAGCATTCTCCAAGTAGGTTAGTATTTCTCATTTATGCAATTAGCATAGTGTTTACATTCCTGCAACTAGAGTTAGTCTTTACATTTGGATGAGTAGAATTTTCATCTCTACAAGTAGAATAATATTTCCATTCCTATAGTTAGAGTAGAACTCTCTCTCTCTTTTGATGCAACTCCCTTCCTTGAGCTAGTTGAAATATTGGTCTATGCATGCCTTGATCTGGTCCATTTCTTGAAGGTGGCATGATTATAACCTGACCAACCATGCATATAGCACTATCACCTATTAAGTTTGTATGTCAGAGGACAAATTTCCAAGTTTGAATAGTAATGATGGTTTTTTTATGAAATGCATGTGGACTCTATCACTAAAGCTAAGTTTCTTTGAAAAGGGTGATAAAAAGGGTGATTTGTCAATGCAAATTAGATTAGTCTTGATTCTTGAATTCATGCATTCTCAGGGTTTCAGTTTCAAGCTTTGTTGTTGATAGATTAATTTCCTTTTCAAAGCAACATTTTCAATTTTTGAAATTAGACTAATGATTTACGTTTTTGCAAGTAGCATAAGGTTTAGATTCCGCAAGTAGGTTAGTAATTCTCATTTCTGAAATTAGCATTGCCTTTACATTCTTGAAACTAGAGTTAGTCTTTACATTTGGATGAATAGCATTTTCATTTTTGCAAGTAGAATAATATTTACATTCATTTAGTTAGAGTAGAACTCTCTCCTTCTTTTCATGCAACTCCTTTCCTTGAGCTAATTGAAAGAGTGGTCTCTGCATGCCTTGGTATGGTCCATTGCTTAAAGGTGGCAGGAGTATAACCTGATCTACCGTGCATATAGCATTGTCACCTCTTAAGTTTGTATGAACTTAGGGCCGATAATTAAAGTTGGTAGTCTTGGGAGTCTCAACATTCTTGTTGTGATATTGAGGATCATCACTTTTTGGTGTTGTTTCCAAGGAGGTGTCCAAAAAGTTTTCTTTATTTTTCATCTTTTTTTTTTGCATCAACACTGTTTGACTTGAAAAAATTCAAAAAAAAAAAGAGGAAAATAAAAAGGAAAAAACAAAATTAATTCTTACATGCCTCATACGAGTAGGGATAATCAAGGGAAATTTATACCAAAAACCCCCACCCATTCAAGAAGTCAACCAGCACTCTTTTTTGGTAATTGTGAACTTCCCTCTCTGACCACAAGGGAGTTATAAAATCATCTATGTGAGAAACCTGAAATTTTTTAAGAACCCATATGGGAGGAAGAGCCCATATCACCTATCCAAAACATGCTTGAAACAAGATGAGTTATTTCCTATATGAGAGACCAATGGGGAGGCCAGAATGAAGAATATGAACCCCAGTACCCTTCCACATGTCAATGGACTAACCTTTGAGGACCCTGACACATTCATGTGTTGTAGTTTGCAAGACCTATGACTATACCTCTGATGAACAAAAGTTGAATTTTCTTCCCTCCACCCTCAAGGATGCAGCCTTGTGCTAGTTTATGAGCCTACTTAGAGGCAGCATCACTACCATGGAACAAATGTATCAAGCCTTTAATGAAAAGTACAAGGATTCCTATAGGTCCAAGGAAACAAAATAAGAAATCTTTAGGGTGACCCTAGGTACAGATGAGTCCTCATAATATTACGAGGAAATGTTCCAAATAAACTATAGGAGGGATAATTGTATCCTTGACCCTGAATCACTCAATATTTTACTTCTTTGAGGGATTAGGGAGAATGTAATGGAGGCCCTAAATATGTTGTCTGGAGGATATGTTTACTAGTTGACCTATGATGACATTAAGACAGTAGTTAAGAACCATTCTAGGGTTGCTAGGAAAAGAGAAGGTCCAGTCAAGTCTTGGTCGAATCTTCTCCCTCCACCTCAACCATCAATCATGATATAGAGATTATGTTGGAATAATTTAAGAGTGAAATGTGGCATAATTTTTCCTTTCATATGGACACTATGCAAATTAAAAGGAAGAAAGATGAAGTAGAAAGGGCACTAGTTATCTTTTGTCCTAGATGCACCAAGCGGCATCCCATAAATGAGTGCCCACTGAACACCATGGAGGTTTGATCTAGCTATGAGGAAAACCATGCAACATACAAATGTCCCTCTCTTCCAAGCCTAAAGGTTGTATACCAAGGGGTAGAGAATAGTTTGGATCATATTCACTCCATTAAACAGAGGAGGCCCCAAGGCCCTCGGCGATATCAACAGGGCATGCAGGGTGCACAATATCCTCCATAAAATCCAAATCATAATATACCTTTTCAACCTTGGTACCCTCCAACTCATCCATCATGGTCCATTCCATTTCCTTGGTCCTATCCTCCTCAGTACCCCTCAACCTGTCAACCCGCCTCTCTAGCCATATCAACCTCAGCCTCCTCAATGGGGAAGTCATTCACAAGGATGGAGGCCTTAGATAGCCCAACCTCCTACACCTTAATATCTCTTCCTCAACCTAAACCATATCTACCTCACAACAACCCACCTAAGAAACCTCAAATTCCTACCTAACCCAATCTAAACCCAAATAATAAGAAGGCAAATCAAGTTTACAATGGGGAAACATCATATCCTACTTATGTTGTGCAAATCCAAGAGATCGACCTTCAATTTCGAAAGGTACTTCCATATGCTCACCCATGTTCTCCATTTAAAGACCTTGAACAAGAGAAGGAGGGTATTATCCCTCAAGCCAATGCACCTCCCTATCCTAAAAGATTGATCCAACCTGAATAGCACACCCCAGAAGAGGTTGAACTTCTAGGATAATTGAAGAATTTGTGTGTTAAAATGCCCTTTCTCCAGGCAATCAAATATGTCCCCATTTACAGTAAGCTTATCAGGGAAGAATGTTTCAAGAGGCCTGGGAGAAGAAAAAGAGATGCCCCCACTATCAATGTTGTTGGGTAGTGGTATGATCTAATACTTGGGAGGGTGATCTCCCCAAAGTATTTGGATCTCGATAGCCTAGTATTGGATGTGCACATTAATATCATTATGGTCCCTAACACCTCTATTTACCTTGGGGTTGCAATCAATGTTATGACCAAGGAACCATGCTAAAGCTAAACCTCCAAGGAGCATTGAGGAAGACCACTACATTGTTTCAGTTCACAAATAGATCCACAATATCCCATGAATGATTTATTGAGGAAGTGACAGTCTCTATCGACTCCTGGGATTATTCCACATATTTCCTTGTCCTTCATTCCTAAGACCAAGTTTGATGGTTACCCTCTCATCCTATGGAGACCTTGGTTGGTCATTGTTGATGCTTACAATAGTTGTAGGGCTGGGAACAAGACCATCAAGAATGGGCATCTCTCAATGCATCTTTTATTATATCCCCCTTATCAACCCTCTATTGATAATGACTAAACCTTGTGGATAAAGGACGAGGAAGAAGAAGACCTTTATCATTCATCCCTCTACCTAGTTTGTACACTAGACATTGTTGTGGGAAGTAGGAAGCTATATGAAGATGACATTATTGACCACTTCTTGCAGAATCAACCTCCTACTGTCATGCTAATTGATGAACTAATGGAAGAATCCTTAGAGAAACCTTAGAAAAATCCATGGACCAATCTATGTTATTTCAATTTTGATCTAGATCATGCAAAGGTTGTGGAAATAATCCCATCTAGAACTCTAAAGATCAACCCCTCCCTCTCAACCGATCAAGAAGAACAATTATGCATTGTGTTAAGGTAGAATCTTGATGCTTTTGCTTGGGACTACAAATAAATGAAAATGGTCCATCCCTCAGTTTGTACTCATCATATCTACGTAAACGAGGGATGCAAACCTATGCACCAACCCTAGAGGAGGACGATTCCTTCCCTTACTGATATTGTAAAATAATAACTACAAAAGTTGTTGGATGTAGGGAGTGAGTGGGTGTCCCCTCTTATCATAGTACCCAATAAAAATGGGAAGTGGAGGATTTTTGTTTACTATAGAGAACTTAACAAGGCCACAAAGAAGGACCATTTCCCTCTGTATCTCATTGATCAAGTCCTAGATGGCCTTGCAAGAAAGAAATCAATTTCCTTCCTAGATGGATTTAGTGGGTATTACTAGATTCATATCAGCCCTAAGTACCAAGATAAGACCACATTCACATGTACATGGGGGGCCTTTTCACATGGGTTCCTTCCATTCAGTTTGTGTAATGCCCCTACTACTTTTTAGAGGGTAGTTTTGAGTATCTTTTTTGACCTTGTGCATGACACTTGAGATATACATGGATGATTTCACCCCTTATGGGAATGATTTTATGGAATCTCTTTCTAATCTATGCAAAGTCTTAAGGAAATGTATTGAGATGAATATTTCATTTCTACCCGAGAAATGTGAGTTTTTTATTAATGCATGGATTCTCCTAGGCCATTCCATATCCAAGGAGGAGAGCCAATTTGACCCCAACACAGTTTTCATCATTAAAAGGGTCCCTACCCCTCAAAAACATAGGGATGTTAAAAACTTCCTGGGATTGGATAAAAATTACATAAGATTCATCAAGGACTTCAGTAAATTGGCCTAACCCATGTTTAGATTGTTGGCTAAAGATTCACACTTTTATTGGACAAATAAGTGCCAAGAGGCATTTGAAAAACTGAAAGAAAAGTTGACCATTGTACCAAATCCTTAGAGGCCCCAATTGGGCATTTCATTTCCACATCCACATAGATGCATCAGATAAAGAAATAGGAGCAGCCTTAGGACAAGTGGAAGACAAATTTCCTTATGCTACATACTTCATCAATAAGAACCTTTCTAAATTTGAACTCAACTATACAGTCATTGAAAAATAACTCCTAGTTGTGATGCACTCTTTGGATAAGTTTAGGCACTATATCATTGTATATCAAGTCTTTGTTCATATTGATCATGTAGCCATTAAATATTTAGTGAAAAAAGATTGATTTCAATGCAAGAATCATTAAATGGTTGTTATTATTGTGGAAATTTTATCTAACTATTGTTGAAAAACTAGGGAAAGAAAATGTGGTTGTAGATTTTTTGTCAAGACTAACCTTGCCTGCAAGAAATGAAGAAATGTTAGATGATAAACTTCCAGATGAACACCTCTTTTCCATCTCAGTGTTGTCTTCTTGGTTTGATGATATAGAAAATTATTTGGTTTCTAGGATTTTCCCTCCTAATCTATTCTCCAAGGAGAAGGGGAAGATTTTTAGGAAGAGTGCCATGTTCACATGGATTGGGGGAAATATCTTCAAGTTAGGGCCAGATCAGATTTTGAGAAGATGTGTAAGAGAGGATGAGGTCTTTGAAACCCTCTCATCATGCCATGATGGACCCTATGGGGGCCATTTTGCTGCTAAGAGGACAGCCTTCAAATTTCTACATGTTGGATACTATTGGCCTACTCTACATTGAGATGCAATGAGGTACACCGCAAGATTTTATGAGTGCTAAAGGATGGGAAATCATACACCTGAGGATGACATGCCCCTGCAACGTCAAGTGACTATGGATCCATTTGAGAATTTGGGCATCGATTTCATTGGGCCCATTAATCCCCCATCTGGAAAAAATAGAGATATCATCGTGTGCATTGATTACTTAACCAAGTGGGCTGAAGAAAAGGCACTAAAGGTAGCAACCGAGTAGAAATTGATTGAATTTAGAAAGGGAGAACAGCTTCTACAAGTTTGGTTTTCTGAGGGAGTTGGCAACTAATCAATGGGCATAGTTCACTTCAAATGTAATATTAGACATCATGGAGAAGCACCACATCAAACATGGAAAATACACTATCTATCACCATCAGGAAAATGGGAAAGTGCAGGTAACAAAGAGAGCCTTGGAGAACATTTTGACCAAGGTTTTCAACAGTAGCAGAAAGGTTTGTGCAGGTCAATTTGTAGAGGCCACTTGGGCCTATAATACCACATGTAATACCACCAATGGGTTCACCCCATTTGATTTGGTTAATGGAAAGAAAACCATGTTGTCCATTGAATTTAAATACAATACCTTGAGGGTAGCAGCACATTTACATTTAGACCTCAATGCAGCTCAATTGTTTGGATGAGTTCATAATGTAGGCTCTCATGCATACCAAGGTAGTACAACTATAGAGGAATTTTTGGCATGATAAACACATTAGGGATAAAGCCTTCCAAGAGGATGATTGGGTCCTTCTATATGACTCAAGGTTCAAGGATTTGAAAGGGAAATTTATGACCAGGTGGTTGGGCCCCTATCTAGTGGGAAAATTTTATGATAATGAGTATGTCCAAATAAGAATAATTGATGAGGAAGGAATTCCATTACTTGTTAATAGTTACTATTTAAATTTGTACAAGAATCCTATGTCAATGGAGGAATTCACTACTTCAATAAGTAAGGAGATGAACATAATTGGGGGCCTCACAACCTTCAGTTCATCCCGAATCTGATCAGCAAAACAAGGCAAAGAAAAAAATAAAAAATACCTAGGTGAAAACCTCCATGACGCACCTAAGACCACCTATAGGGTTTAAAACCTCCATGAGGCAGCCCAAGAGCATAAAAGAGAAAAATAAATAAAAATATCCCCATGTGAAAATGTCCTTTGAGGCACATAGGGAAGGTCTACATATTCAAAACATCTTTAGAGGTAGCCTATAGATTGAAAACATATTTAGAGGTAGACTGCAGGTTTCAAAAACAAAAATAGAAAAAAATATTTAAAAGGTGAAGGAGAAATCAACATAGAGGTAAAGGATCCCTTACACTAGTTCTGCTAACAAGTTTTTTTGCAAGGTTCCGGTCATGATCAAAGAACAACATTCAAAGGAAGCAAGGGGCTTCACATCCCACAACTCCACCTCCCAAGCTAGCCTCCTATATTTCCTTCATCACTTCATCCATATCCTAACATTCATCCATCATCAAGCAACCTATCTCATTCAATTCTACCTCAATCTTGCAATGCCACAAGATTGTCCTAAACTACTACAGGATTGACCATAATTGCTACAAGATTGAGATATGCATAGAAAAATGGATCATATCTCATGTTTTTCTTAGGGGGATGAAAGGAGAAGTTCACCACACCTCCATCATCTTTCATCTGCATCATTTAACCATTTTTCCATCTAAAACTTCACCTATGTTCATTAAAAAAAAGTCTATTTTCACCACTTTTGCACAAGTTTTCACCACCATTAGAGTTTACAATCCCTTTCAATATGCTCACCATGAATTATCTGAGCTTATAATTGTATTCCAAGAAGAAAGTTTTGATTTTGGAAGGATCTGTGTGACTGCTATAGGAAAGGATCAAATCTTGTAGTAGCCTACACAAACCCTACTGAACCACGGTTGAAGGCACTTCACAGCTCCATGATGAATCTTTGGCCACAATGAAGCATTGAGAGACCATCCCTGATATTTTGGGAAGCCACACCACTATTCAAGAGAAGATACAAATTCATTGATCACCGCCAACAACAGTAGATCAATCCTTGAAGAACTTGCATTAGAACCCAGTTGAGCACCTATCAGAGAATATTCATAAGAAAAAAAATTATATTTTGCAAAGAAGGAACAATGCAAAAAAATATAACATGAAAGATAGCACCTCCAGAGGCCAGTAGATTGATCATTGAAGTAGCATGCAGGCATTAACAGCAGCTCGACATCATTAGGTAGGCTCAGGTATGACACTCCTCCCCTCCTCCATTAAGCGCATAATGGTTCAAAAAAAAAATTAATAGATGAGGGATGAATTTTATAGGTTGGAGGTGGCCACTAAATTTGGCTGCCATTAGATGGTTAAAGTGTAGTTCACTCACTTTCCATGCAACATGGAAAATTCAAAACAAGAGGGGTGATAATTACAAGGAGTGGGGGCCAACGGTCCAGAAAAGAAAATGTTTGTATGGTAGGTATGGGATAGCTCACAAAGTGTACTCAGCCCACTACCACAAGAGGAAATAAAAAGGACAGGCTCAATTCCATTTTCACCGAGAAGTTCATTACCAAAATGGTTGGAGAGGCCCACTAAGACATCGAGAGTTGAGTTACCTATAACCAGGGGTCCCCTAGGTTGCTACAAAGAACCTACAAAATCAGCTAACATGTGCTACAATATTGGAAGCAGGTTTTTATAGGATCAGATATAGTTGCTACAAGATCGCAGAAATTGGTATAAGATTGCAGAGAAGTTGCTACAAGATTGGCCCGAGATGGGAAAGAGGGTATGAATTGACAAAAAAATTCCTCCAAACACCCACAATCATGAAAAATTCACCTAGGGAAGGGTAAGTAATGTTTTTCTCCTCACCTTTCATGGTAAAAAAATGAAATAATTTGGTTGAAATTATGCATGTATAGACATCCTATAGAAAACCCTTGCTGAGTTGAATTTCTCTTAAAAATTCTTTTTTTATTTATGTGGGAGGAACGCTGGAAGAAGAGGTAGTTTACTTGAAATTTTTCATATAATTATCCTCCCTTTGACCATAATAAGAGTGATAACCCTCTCACACCTATCTTGAAACCCTAGGTTGCTCATAACACAACCTTCACATAAAATCATTTGAGAAACTTGAGTAAGAAGCAATAGGAAACATGGGAGTGGGTTTCAATAAAAGGGATCCAGACACTAATAGAATCCATCAACATCCTCATGTCATCTATATATTCCTAATCCACCAATGGATGGGGTTATTTGAAAAATTAAAGGGCTAAGATGATGAGATCAACCATGAATTTTCTATGGCCCTTCACTCTCAAGGGGAAGACAGTGCCACCACTGTTGTAAGGGGACTTTCCATTCATTTGAATGAAAATATCATTATAAGAGTCACCACCATCCCTTTACGATTCATATGTGGTAAGGAAGATAGGGCAGAAGCCATCATAGCCAAGAAAAAATTCTTTCTCCTTGAAGAAAATCTAGGTGAAAATAGGAATGGAGCTAGAAGGGAGATTCTTCCTTACCCTTGGAATGAAGTGGCCTATAGCATCCTAAATTACATATCTTGTGGAGGAAGGTTGAGTTTTGTGTTTGCCTATCAATTCAGGCTACTCTATGAGATGAGGTTCTAAATAGAGTTGCCCATCCCAAGCAGGCTTAGTATCCCACATTTTCTCCTTCAGTACATGATTGAAATGATCCAGAGGGTGAGAGAAGGGAAACACCAGTACATTTCCCATCGTGGCCTCATAAGGCTCATTTTTATGAATTCCTTAATTCACCTCAGGAACCCTGTGCTATGGACTGATTTTGTGGACATGGATAGGGAGGTCTTCATAGAGACACAAACCCAAACTCTGATAGAACATGAAGATAACAACAAATATAGTTCTGCTAAGGAAGAAGGTGAACAAGAAAAGGAAGAAGGGATTGAAGAATAGGAAGAAAAATAATCTTAAGAGAAGGATGAAATTGAAGAAAAATCTAGAAAAGAGAGAAAGGAAAAGGAAGGGAAAGCAAAGTCTGAGAAGAGACCCTTGTGAATCCCTCTATACCTCAGAGGAAGAGAAAATAAGAGCAGTAGGTAAGATTATCAGGAGGGGATGCAAAATAATAGGTGGCTACCACCCTAGAAGCCCTTAGCACACCCATCAAACCCAAAAGGATGCATCCTAAGCAGGGCCATTTATACTTCAAAATGAGAAAAGCACTAGGATCAAACAAGGGAAGTCACAACCTCCTTCAACAATCCCAATCACAATTGAGGAATATGTCAGCAACCGAGGAAGAGAATTGGGATGAGGAAAAAGGAAAATTGAGGAAGTCATCTCCCTCAAAGCCAATGGAAAGTAGCATCAAACATATCAAAGGAATAAAACCACCATGGAAACTAAAGCCAAGCAGTCACAAGAAGAAATTTCCCTACTATAGAAAAGAACAAAATTGCTACAAGATAAGGAGAAATTGCTAGAGGAAGGAACAGAAACACATCAGGAGGGAGAAGGAGGTCTACAACGACTCCAAGATCCTAATCCATAGTCTGATCTTGGATCTTATTATAATTTTGTAAGTGGGAAGAATTATACCTAAAAATTTTGCAATTCCCCTCCTATTTGAGTTAGAAAAAGAGAGAATTTGAACTCACCGATGAATGAACATTTCCAAATCAAAGAAAGTGGAGGATGTAGGCCTCATGGAGGAAAAGATGAAACAAATAGATAAGGAAAAGGAAAAATTAATATTCAAATAATCAATCATGAGAGATTATTCGCAATTAGAAAACCATAGGTTAAGAGAGAAGCTATAGGAAATGGAGGCACAACTTGCCACCATGGAAAGCTTGTCCATGGAGTCCACCTAGTGCAGGTAGCCATCAAAATCATATGAAATCTTCCACAAATACCAATGGTTGCAATTTCAAATCAAGATATTGTCACAATATGGCTCTTTCCTTTTTCAAGATTATAGGAAGTTCATTGACTTTTTCAAACAAGAAAGCATTGAATATAGGGCCAAATTGGTTCAATTATACATGCACAACATGATCCTCACATACATGAACTTTTCAGACCCAAATTCAAGGTTGGGAGATGCATAGTTGATGGTCCTATCCTCTTGGCTTGTCCATCAAGGGTTGAGGAAGTGAAGAATTTTTTGTCCAAGAAAGGAAGCGAGCCTCTATATATTAGAAAAAAACTAACAAGTCCCAAGGGTGTCATAGAAAACCATAGCCTCATCTCATCAGATCCTAAGCTAGCCCCTCCCTACTTGGAGAAGTAAGAGCAATCCATGTAGAATTTCCTGTGGATTCACAAGCTCATGCAATTTACTAAAGCGTAGGACAAGAATATACTTCTAATTTCAACCAAGGTATTATCACTTAGAATTTTCTCTAGAAGTTATCAGAAGAAAGAAAATGACCGAGGTAACAACAAACCAACTTTTGGGCATAGGCTCTAGCCAACATATGCTCAGAGAGGGCTCTCTTTGTATGACTTATCTTTGTTTGTTGGGATTTTAGGCTACTGATGAATGTACAGGGGGGTTTTTTGTTTGTATTGAAGATTGGATGGTGGGATCCTTAAAATAGATGGATAGAATGATGTCTTTGGACCATTGGGCTATGGAGTCAATAGAAGGGCAGCCGGACTAGATCAACTAACTAAAGGTAATGTTCAGAGAGCAAGCTAGCAGAGTAAAGTGCTGGTCTTTGGGCCAGAGAGGTAAAAAGGTTTGAATCAGGGTGAGAGAGAAATTAAGAATTCTAAGACCGAGACTTAAATGAGGAATAGAGGGTAATCGAAACAAAGGGAAATTAAGAAACGTTTGATAAGGATTAGCAAGAAACAACCTAAAATAATGAGAAATTAAGAATTCCTTAACTTAGATGTCAGTTGAAAACATTTAAATGCCTAACTGTTAAAATAGAGTGTAATTAAACAAATTCTAAGATATTGTTCCAGTTATAGCATTCAGATTCAGAAATACATTAAAGATTGTGGAAAAATTTTAAGAAAGATAACAATAACATGAGAAAATACTTGTCTGCACTTCACTTCACACATGAATCCTGTGAAATATCTTGTCTTTATTCATCAATCCAATTTGTTGGCCCAGTCAGTGATACAATAGCTTTACAGTCTTTTGATCAAGAAGTTTATAGAAATGTCTAAGAATCCACACTACATACTTAGAATTTTGAAGTATTTATACAAAAGTTTATTTCAAAATACCCCAAACTAACTTGAGATTTAATCTAGGAAATAAAAATATCTTCTTGCTAGAAGGTAGAGACAGTTATTGTACTGCTTCATGCTGTCCCTAGTATTTTGGTGTTGTTGGCCTTTATAGTTGGGTTTCTAGCCTTTTATAATGCCTTTCTATTCAGTTTTTTGTGCTGGAAGCTGCATTCACTTTTGGCTTTAATCTGATACACTTTGACATTGATACTCTTTAATCATGTTGACCTGCCTTTACCTTTTACCCTGTTGACTGTACATTAACCTTTTTACTACATTTTACTATAGTAAATCAGTCAATTTTTCCCATAATTCAGCATCAGGTAACTTGATTTTCAACATCCTCCTATATATCTCATCTGCCTCAGTGTACTTAGCAAAAGTAGGCCTAGTGATGAATAGGTGTATCACCTCATGCTGGAGGAAAACCTGGTTTTCAAATGTCTGGTAAAGAACTTTTCCTATTGGCAATGCCTTTATCGATGATGTATTGGCCTGTTCTTTAGCTAGCTCTTTGATTTTGTTGTCATAATCCTGTTGTGTCGTGAGCTTTTAATTTATGACCAAGGGACTGGGTAACCCTTTCTCTCTCAAAATTTGAAAATTGGCCATAAATCTATCAACTGCTACCTGCATAATTTGACACTTGTCCTCCAAGTTCAACATTAAGTTTCTCTTGGAAAGCACCTTTCTTACCTCCAAAATTGTTTTTGTCTTATCATCTATATCCAATTCCTGAAGTCCATACTTATTTTTACTATTGAGGAAGTGGATAAGTCAGGTAGCATCTTCAGGAATATCTCCTAGTGCTTCCTTGACTTTTTGGATAGCTTCTATAGCTATCTTTATCAGATCTATCTATTCAAAAATCAGTTGAATGGATGGCCAAATATGATTTATAAAGTCAATGATATTGGCCCATAATAGTTCCTTGGCTTGCCCAAGGGGTTCCTTTAGTGTTAGATCTTTCTCCATGGCCTTTAACCTTTCATTCATTCTGACAACTTTCTGCACTTCTTCCTTGTGCATAATTTTGGCAAGCTTGTAATGTTTCCAAGCTTGTCATCTTTTCCTTTAGTTTGTTCATTTCTGTAGCCTGTATGGACATTTCCTCCATGGCTCTAACCAACTTTGCTGCTTCTTCACCTGATGCACCTGTTGCTGATGTAGACTCTGCTAAAACTAGTTGTGTTGTAGGCATAGGAGCTGTGGGAGCCAATGAGGCTGCCAACATGGAAGGCACTACTATTGAGATTGTTGGGATGACATTTGCATACGTAGTGGCAATATCACTTTTCTTTAATTGGATTAAAGTGTCCAATTATTTCTTTGTCTCCTTTAACTAATCCTTAAGTTTTAGGACCAAGTCCATCAACTCTTCATGTCTGGTTTGGCTCTCTACGACCTCCTGTGTTTGGGGATGTTGCAGTTGAGGTATCTTCAATTATTTTTTCAGTGCAGTAATGTCATAATTTTTCTTCTTTATCAGCTTTTCAGTGGATTTGACATCTTTGGGATAATGTCACAATTCAATCACTAAGTCTTCCAAAGACTTGATTCTAGTATCCTTGGCCTGTGAGGAGGCCTTCTCTAACTGATATTGAGCTGAGATGTTGGTCAATGAATTCTGCAGTTGATGGGTAGCTATGGCTTTACTTGTAAGGGTGGAGTAAATAATTTCTCCAGCCTATTTATGAAACTCAATTTGGTTTATGGAATGAATATCCCTTGCCATCACTTCAAAATCAATTCTCTTGTAATTTGTTGATGTCCTTGATTGTTGTGCAGTTGGTTTTATGAAGGACATCTGTAGTTTTCTTCTTTAATGTCGAAAGCAGACATCAACCTGGTCTAATTAATAGGTGTGAGTTTGAGATACTAAGCATAAGTTTGGGCCTTTACTTTCTCATTTCTCATCTTGATCTCTTTATATCTATCTTTTATATCCTTATCCTTATCATCAAGCCTACTAAATGAGGACACTTCTACACTTAGCTACCTTTCCAAAATCTGGGTCTGTGATGTGGATGGTCCATATGTTTCATCATATGGAGTTGTGTCTTTACTTCTGTCCATCTTAGTATCAATTATTTCTACTAAGCCTTCTATGTCTTCCTACTCTGAAACAGGATTTAGCCTAGGTCTTTTGTTTTGACTGGTCTCATACTGTATATTTGATGTTCCCATTCCTGAACTCAAGGGTTCCTCCCTGGTCCTTTTGGGGTTCATTTCCTCATTCTGAGTAGTATGCATAATAGGAGGGGTGATCATGGTTGCTTCTTATTGTTCAGGTACCTGCAGCAACGAGCTCTCATCAAGTTGTCTTTCTAAGTCACATAAGGTATCCTCTACATCTACCTTTGTACTGTCTCTGTCTACAATAGTATTTCCCACCCACTCAGATTGATTGGCATATCTTTCTATCTCTGGTATGGGGTGGTAAATATAAGGTCCCAACATAACCTTCTTTCTCAATCTGGTCATAAATTCTTGAGGGTCATACCTCCACATGAAACTCTTTTGGAACTTCATTTGTTGCAAAATTTGGTCTTCCTCCTCCCCTACCTCTCTAGAATTGCAGATGAAGGGGCCTAACTATTTTTTTCTTTGAATTTTGATATTTTCTTGGCCGAGGCAAAATTTATCTCATCAGAGTTCATTATTTGTCTATAGTACTCTAGATCAAATAACCTCATGGGGAGGTATTTGGGTAGTTTATATGGTGAAAGATGGAAACCATTATTTATTATATCTATGTGGTTTTGGTAAAGGTACCAATCTCCCACTTTGACTTGTTTAGACAACTGAAGGACTCATTTGATCTCTGGACTTATCCTGGGTGGAGTGCTTCCTGTCAACATTGTCATGACTGGATGAACAAAAGAATCTATGAAATCTGAATAGGTATATGGTGGCTGAAACTTATGGAACAGTTGATCCAAGTGGATATTGGTGGCCACCCACCAATTCCACTTGGACCCCCACTATAGCTTCTTTCAGTTTGTCAGTTTCCTTAATTATAGCACAATTTACTATTTTTAGCAGTTTTTCGGGTCCTAAACTTTCGGAGCTGTTTTGAGGCCCTAAACGACGTCCTTTTGGAAATCTATCATTGTCTAAAATCATATTTTCCGTCGTATTCCTTGGAGAGATCTTTCCAATGGGTTATCATGCGTGTCAAATGGAGATAATATGACCAAGTCACAACCCCGGGAAGTTGGCTATCCAACTCACCCCAACGGGGCCCATAAACTCTTGGTGTTACATCTCCTCGGGTTAGGGTTTTGGTTGTTTAGGGTTTTCTCTTATTGTTCAATAATAAAAAGGCCCTTGAGCCTCACTGTAAGGTAGCTCAGAGGCATGTAGCCGCCACATCTCTTCTCAGAGATAAGCTACCATCACCCTAGCTAGTTTATTTCCATTTCTATTTGTAAGCATATTTCAATATTTTACATTAATGAAATGAAGTATTATTTCCACTGCATCTCTGTGTTTATGGTTATCACTATAATTTGTTGCGTTACTGTTTAAATCTAGATCAGTGGTATCAGAGCAGTCTACTTTTTTTCTCTTTTTTTCTTTGCATGTCCCCAACGAGGTTGGGATATAAGGATTTAGGGCTTGAAATGGTCGAACCTTTGCATGACCAGCCTCGCAAATCCCGAAAGCCTCCCATGGCGGATGAAAAGAAAGACGAGGGGGCAGGAGATCTTATCAAAGTCTTGCTCGAAGAAGCCCTCGAGTGACAAAGGAACGCGATGATGGACAGCTTTACCCTGATCCTTCAGCAGCTACCCAGGGGTGATGCTTCGGCTTCCAACAGATACTCTGGAAATGCCACGCCATTTAAGGTACAAGTTAATTTTGAAATCCCCATATTCGAGGGTCATATAGATGCAAATGCCATCGATAAATGGTTAAATCTACTAGAGGGTTACTATTTTGTTCATGATTTCTCCAATCGGGAAAAGATTATTTTCGCTCTTCTCAAAGCAGCCCCCCACGTCATGGACTGGTGGGAAACCTACTGCAAGCAGAAGGATGAAGCTGCAGGCTCACTATTTTCAGCCACACCCACTTGGAATTCATTTTGGGATGCTGTTAAGGAGCAGTACTACCCTGTTGGAAACTATGAGGATCAACACATAAAGTGGACCATGCTACGATAGGGAAGGGACCAAGACATGCCAGAGTTTACCAATATTTTCCATACCCTTCGCACAAAGTTGGGTATCAAGTATTCGAAGCAGCATTTGGTACTCAAATATTGTGGATGCTTGCACAAGTACATCTAGGAAGAATTATAATTCCTAAACATCTCCTCACTCGGCACGGCATACCGATATGCCGTCAAGGTCAAGAAAAAGTTTAAACAGAAGAAGCGAGACTTCGGATCGGTGAATCCGAAGCAAGGGAAAGGTTCCCCCAAACTATAGAACAAAGGACAAAGTCAAGGCGGGGTGGCCCAAGACAACTCGCCAATGCTGCAAGCAAAGAACAGTGCCGCGAAGCCGAAAAAGGACACAGGAAATTGGTGTGAGTTCAATAAGAGCTCCACTCACAACACAAGTGAGTGTCAGGCCAAGAAGTCACTCATGGCTGAGCTAAAGGTTTCAAAATCAGATGCATGTTCTAGCTCTGAGTCAGAACCTGACAAGGGGAAGTAGATTATCGATGCGGCACCCAGCACCACTATTGCAACCATGAAGATTTAGAAGGAACCCGAAGATCCAGAGGAGGAGGAGCGTCTCTTCCACTCCCAGATGTGGGTAAAAGGCTCCCCGCTACAGTTCATTGTCAACAGTGGGAGCCAAAAGAACCTCACTTTGGTGGAGGTCATGAAGTGGCTGGGCTTACCAACCA
>APFE031154340.1:0-27805 GCA_000404065.3 Pinus taeda
CGCTGTCGTCTTAGGGTTTCCTCCTCCCCCCCCCCCCCTCTGTTCATCCTGGGTGCTTTCTCTGGGTGGGCGTGGTTTTGTCCTTTCGAGCTTGTAATCATACATCGCTGGTAGCGTTGTGTTCTTCCCCCTTTTTTTCTCAAATTAGCCTCTTCTTAAGCTTTATCTCTCTTTTATTTATTTATTTTTTGTAGAATTTTCCTCTGATAAAGGTCCTGTTCCTGTTTTAGTTGTTTGATTCTTAGGTTATTATTATTAGTATATTTAAATTATGATGTATTCTTGGGTCTAATCTTATTTATATTTTATTTATGATAACTACCTAAAACTATGGGCTTAAGGATAGCTCATATATATATTCATATATAGTATATCTAAAAATAAATTAAATTATTTCCTCTTTTACTAGTCAAACTACCCCTTATGATTTGCTTACCATCAATAATTAAAACATGTTTATTTAAGTAATAACTTAATAAGAATATATAACTAAGTCATTCAAACATTAGTAATTTAATAATAAAATAACCATCAATATTACGTTATTTAAACAAATAAATCTCATTTATTCATCTAACCTAATTTCTCTTATCTCTAGAAATATAATATTATTATCTTATTATTATTAGAGTTATTAATATATATATCGTTCATTACTCATTTATTAGTTTATTATTCATTCAAAAGAAACCATTTTAAGTTTTAAATAACCATTAATAAATTTCTTGGGATAATATTTGCTAATTTATTAATCTTACCTAATTTCTCTCATCTCTAGAATTAAAATAATAATATAATAATAATAAGAGTAAATTTATTTGAGTCAAATATAGCTGTTATGTATCCGTTGGAGTCTCTACTCGGCCTATTTAAATTGCTAAAGCCTGATCTGTTTCTTCAACTTGTCTTGACGATGAACCACACTAGTTGGTTCGAAACGCGTCGACAATAATCTTTGTATGTGATTTACGCCGAAGCTCTTTTTACAAAGGTCTCATACTTAGCTGAGAATCGCTAAGAACCATTGATTCCACAACACATCGACTACCATTCCATCCATTAGGTCATAGATACATTGATCACTCAATTACAAGTAAAAACATGAGGAAGTCCATTCATGGTTGCTGTCATAAAACACATACATAACCAACATAATAGGGACAAAAATACTCATGAGAGTACAACCATATAGACCACGCACGATCCATCAAAATGTTTATAGAATTACAAAGAGAAATAACCTTTCATTGATGTTGCAAATTCCAAACCCGGGATGGGACTTCTATGTTCCACCCGACTGTAGAATGGCTGAGCCAAATATCTCTTCAACCATTCACCCCCTGTGCCATATTCCAAGCATGAATTTGGGATCTCATAGAACACATCAACCAAAAACCATCTAGGGCTTCCAGAGGCCATCCAGCTCAACCCATCAAACAATGATTCCACCTCGTAGTCGAACATCACAAAACCATCATCAGATTGGTCTCTATCCCAGCCATCTAGGGCTCCAGAGTGTTTGTCCAACCCAACTACGGAACTAGTAACTCAACCCACAACTTTTATCGGGCTCCATAGCATTTGTCCAACCAAGGCTAAGGGACTAGTAACTTAACCCACCAAGAGCTCCAGACCGTTTGTCCAACCCAGGCTACGAGACTAGTAACTCAACCCAAGTTGTTCCAGGGCTCCATAGCGTTTGTCCAACCAAGGCTACGGGACTAATAACTCAACCCAAGATAAGGAAACATGAGATCTAACCAAAACCACAACAAGGAAATAAACCCACAATCACCATGGCTATCCAGGAAATGGAAAGGCTAGGTAATCCACTATCGATCCCAGGCATCCTCCATGCCTATGACAGATCACAACCAATAAACCACATGCATATGTCATGCATGCCAAAGCTAGTGAAGGAAACATACATGCAACTCGGTACCTACAAATAAATATGATGTAGCTGTTGATCCTGATGCCTTCTTGCTCCAAGAATCCATGTATGGCACACCCTCTAAGAGTGCTCCAAGAAAATTATAAGTCTCCAAGAGTATGAGAGAGAGAGAGAGAATAATGAGAGAGCTCCAAAACTGAATTGAAAAAAGGTTACCAACTGATCTTCATAAGCCTTTTTATCGATGAGGCCTCTATTTTCTTCATTTTTCATTATTTTCCTTCATTTTCCTCCTCACATGCAATATGTGACCTTTCACCTCATTTTTCTCCTAATTTCCATTATATTCATAGATAAATGTGCCAAAAATGCCTTTTTGCCTTTTCAAATCCTTATCCATTGCCTTTGCCAATTTCTTTAGCCACAAACAACAAAATGAACCCCCCCAAGATGTCTTGCCCAACGTTCAGCCTGGAATAAGTGTCCCATTGACCGTGGTTATTGTTTTTAACTTTTATTACATGAAATTTTCACCAGGGCTATTACAATACCTTTCCCCTTGTAAAGCTCTCCATAAGTTCTTGATTATTAATTCCTTACTGAAGCATTTTGTGTCCTCTATACCCCATCCTCCATCCTTCTCATTCTACGAAAGCATATCTAAAGGAACTAAATGTATCTTCTTAGAGGATCCAAGCCTGACCCAAAGGAACCTATATATAATAACAAAAAATATTTTTAATATATATTTAGGAAAATATAAATGATGCCTCCAATATATAGATATATTCTGAAGGATAGATTTTATCATAACCAATCTCCCTCCCAACATTAGCCACTTGTTCGACCATAGAGACCTCTTACGCTCAAATTTTCTTATCACCCATTCCCAATCCTTAATTTCATATTTATTTGGTTTCAAACAGAAACCCAAATATTTGAACCCTCCTTCCATAAATATAGATTCCACCTCATATATTCAAGTTATCTCCTTAATTATTGCCTCTCCTTCTTTGTCGAGATAAGTGCATATTTTCCTCTTATCATATATAGACTCGAGGCTTCTTCGAAACATGTTAGAATCTGATGAAAGGCTTTCCATTCTGTGATGGAAACCTGCCTAATGAAATTCAAATAATATACAAACATAGTATGTGTTATATTAATGTTCTTGGTGATCCTACGCCCTATTATGATACCCTTTGATTGTGCTTCACATATACCTCTACTTAAACTGTCAATAACCAGAAGAAACAACAATGGTGACATAGCACATCCCTGTGTAAGACCTCTAGATGCCTTGAATAAATCTATCGGGATCCCATTAATTATAACAACATAGTTCACAGATAAAATGCAAGCCAAGATCCATTCCCAAACCATGACTCCAAAACCAATCTTGTGAAGAATCAACCTTAATAATCCCTAATCCACACTATCATAAGCTCTTACCAGGTCAACCCATCAAACACACCTCTAACTTGCGAGATTTAATAGAATGTAAGCACTCTTGAGTTAATGCCACCACGAATTAGATTTGTCTATTGTCTAAGAAACCAAATTGTTTTAGAGTTACATACTTAGATAACAAAGGTTTGATCCAGTCAACGATAATTTTAGAAGTCATTTTATACACTATGTTGCATAAGGATATAGGTCTAAAAGCGACAAAAGTAGATGGATTAAACAATTTGGGAATGTGAGCTATAAAAGTAGCATTGGTGGACTTTGAAATCGAATAGAGGAACCTCAATTCCTTTGCCATCGCGAACAACTCATTATCCATGATGTCCAAAAAGTGTAGTAAAAGTTCTACAAACCATTCATTGGGACCAAGGTTCTTGTCCCTAGCCAGTGCTTTTAGAACCCCAATCAATTCTTCCTTGGTGATGGGCTTCCCCAACTGTTCAATTTCTTCTTAATCTACCATTCAGGGAATAGGTTAATGAAATTCATCTAATTTTCAAAATTATCTCCTTCTTGCTCTTTGAATTGTCGACTAAAAAATCTCATTGCCTCCTACTGAATTTCCTTTTGTGTTGTGAAAAGATTCACCACAACATCTCTTATGTTCCAAATTGTGTTTTCCTTTTTCCTTTTAGTTGCGTCTTTGTGGAAAACTTGAGTGTTTTTTTCTCCTTTTGATACCCAAATGGGTCACTTGTTTAATTTCCACTCCTCTTGAAGCTTCATAATCTGGCCCTTTCTCTCTTCAAGAAACAAAAGCTTCCTTTTCGTGGCCTTTGAGAAATATTTAGGATATGATGGGCCATTATGTTATCTAAAGAAAATAGCTCCCTAACAAGTTCCTTCTTTTTCCTACCCCAAAGCCTGACATCTTGCTTCAATAATCTCATTTTATAAATGATAACATCCATATTTGATAACCTCATGGTTTTGATTAGCTTTTTCCAAGAGGCCCTAACCAAATGTGAAAATCCTTTTCTTTTAACCATAAATGGTTAAACTTAAAAGGATATGATTTTCACTCATTAACCCTAGACCACTCGAGGAAAATTAGATCATGGTTAGAGATAGAGGAAACATATATTCATGAATGTAAATTATCCAGTATATCGATCAAATCTAAGTTGAAAAAAATTATGTCCAGTCTCTTGGAGATACCCTTCTCCCCTAATTAACCATTCCACCAAGTGGGTCTATTCGGGCTAGGGATAATATCCTGTAACAAGTTTTTTATGAAAAAATCCTTAAAAAAGGCTCCCAACTTATCCCCTTTACTTTTTAATCCCCAAACCTCATTGGAGCCCATCGACCTATTAAAGTCACCTTCCACATTTAAAGAGCTTAAATCTAACAAACTGTTGTTATCAAGTTGATCCCAAAAAACCTTTATGTTTGTATAAGAAGTATAAATATTCATGATATGTAGGTGAATACAAGACCCTTTAGAGGATCCTAATAGGATAATCTTTGCAAAAGAATTATAAGCTTGGAGGTTAAGGATTCTTAGGTCCCAAATAGCTGCCAATCCACCCAAATGTCCGATTGCACTGGTCACACGGACATTCCATTCAATAATAACTCCCATGTCTTCTCTTTATTAACCATAGTCTCTTGAAAAATAACTA
Source organism: Pinus taeda (assembly GCA_000404065.3). Classification (NCBI taxonomy): domain Eukaryota; kingdom Viridiplantae; phylum Streptophyta; class Pinopsida; order Pinales; family Pinaceae; genus Pinus; species Pinus taeda. The sequence continues at coordinate 4,987 of APFE031154340.1, forward strand.
ACATGAGTTTTTCAAAAGAATAACACTGCGTAGATATCATTTTTTTTGCACAGATCCTAGACCCATTACATTGAAAGACAAAAATATCATAAAGGATGTAATTCATCGAGTGTAATACTTCTAGCAAACTTCAACATCATATTCCCCCTTTGTAGATGAAGGATTGCAATCTTCAAATGGGGGGAAAGGAGATTCCTCCAAAACTACTTGAAAGGATGATTAAAGGTCAAAAGAAACCACTAAAAAATTAGAAACCATCTTGTATTTTGTACCTCTCTTCTTCCCTACAATGACATTCTTCCTAGAATTAGGGCTAACACCATCCTTCACAAAGAATGATTTTTTAATATTAGTAACTTAAGGCTGACAAATTCATTGTGTGACAGGATATCCATTTCAAGATCCTCTGGCTGATCTGAAAATGGGGCTCTAAAGGCTTCTTGTGAGATTACAAGAACCTCTCCCACTTCCAATGCTTAATTATTCCCAAGATATTATGATTAACCAATACGGAATTAATAATGTGCTTGAAAATAAGGTGTATGCTAGTGTTTATTTTTGACTATTTATGTGCTTTAAAACTTTGTTGTTTATGCTGATATCACATGCATATAACAGTAAAACAGTGTAGCAAATAACAAACCCATAAGACAACAATTTAATTAGGAGTTGACCCAAAACCCTTGGGCTACATCTCCGTGAGCTCTAGTCAACTCGCCTAGGATCTCTGGGATTATGGAAACAATCCTTTTAAAAGCTCCTCGCTCAAATCCATTGGTTTACACAAAACACAATGGGTTTAGACACCATCTTATCCCTGGCTTTGAAGCTCTCAGGCTTTCTGGCTCTGCGCTCTGGCTCTAGCTCTTGGCTCTGGCTCTGGCTCTGGCTCTTGGCTCTAGCTCGTGGCTCCGGCTCTGGCTTCTCTGAGCTCTCTCTTGGCCTCTGCATGCCTCTGTGCTTCGCTTGACCTCTAAGTGATCCTCGGCAACCTTCCAGCAACCTTTTTATAGCTTTTTTTCCTGTCAGTCGTGCTCTTAGGCTCTCTGCTCTTTCAACTCTCTACGTTGTCTGCTTATGCCTGCCTCTTCTCTATTTTAGCAACTCCCCTTTTTTGTCTTTGACATTGAGTGGCTTTTAAGCCTATTGGCACTTGTCTGTTCATTTCCCCTTTCGGGCTCTCTGTCCACTCAAATCCCCTCTTAGCATTAACCAATCATGGTGTAATGTCCTCAGGTATGGTGGCCACCTGTTTTTAAACGGAAGGGACCATTGGCGCGTTTGAAATCCAAAAACAGTCATTTCCCTATTTACATAGAGAAATACAAAGAAACACTGAAAAATTCGCCAAAATGTTTTTTATCAGACTTGAAATTCCATCTAATCACCCCTATAAACCCTATTAGGTCCGCCATTAGGTAGCATATCGCATCGCATAGGCGGATTGGGAAAAATCCCAAATACACGGGAGAACACTGAAAAATCCAATAAAACTCTTTCTATCGGACTTCAAAATCCATTAAGTCTGCTCTATAATCATATCGGGTCCGCCTATCGCTATCGCAAATCGCATAGGCCTGCTATCGGCTATCACCGATCGTCGATTTAATCTTGGTCGTTGATCTCATTTCCGATTTGAAGGCTAAGATCGCACACCGTGGATAGCTTTATCACATATCGCATATGTATCGACCCCTTTTATATCGCTACGATGCGATGTTGCAATGCGATATATCGCAATCACATGTTGCATAGCCTCAGGGGTCCTTCCCTTAACTCATGCCATCGCCGACGCCAATCCGCCGATATCGGTGATCGCAATCGCATTGCCCGGGGTCCCGCCATCAAATACAAGCCTATCTCTGACCCGATATATCAGAGATTGGTGATTGGTGCCTCTGCTTAAGTCTGCCTCTCCTTAAGTCTGCCTCTTGGCCCATTCCATGTGATTTGCCTTTATAAGGTTTTTTTGCCATTTTTTTGAAGATTTTGTCTCTTTTTCAAAGGATAAAGGGCAACTTCTTTTTGTGATAACTTCTGCATCCGAGGTCCATTTTAGCCCATTCAAGTTGAAGTAGATTCAGAAGGAAAAGATATCTGCAATGGGGATACTTCCAGGAACATCCTTGGACTTCCATTTTTCTCTGTGAGGAACACTTAGACTTAGGAGTTTATCCAAAATCCATTTTGGATCACGCCTTCCCGCTAAAGAGCTTTTGGTCTCCAAAAGACTGATATACTGATCTGAATAGTAAATGAGAGTGACAACACCCTTTTCTTTCAGCCTTCATACACTTGCCTTGCATAGTGCCTCTGAACCAAAGCCTTTGACCACTTTCCTTCCTGGATGTGCTGGTCCTCCTAGGAAGAACTGCCTTCGTCCTTGCCTTCCTGCAGAACTCCTGCTGAGATGGTCATAGAAGGTAGTTTGAAATTTTCTGCCTTGATCATTGATCCAAGGTAGCTCAAACAAATGTGAAGTACATATGCTCCACAAAATTTTCATTTGTACCTATTCGAAAAGCTGTCAACGACAACTGTTAACAACAACACAGACAACAACTGGATGGACCAAACTCCTGCTTCACAAAAGAAACAGATTTCACATCTTGTGAACACCTCCATGTCTTACATCTGCATACAAGTGACGGACTAGATAACAAGCCCACAAAACATGCCTTTAAAATAAATGACCCTTCAAGTCAAGCGTGTAGAAAAAGACTATTAGGACTCTTTTTTAAAAAGATGAAACACTTCATCATTATCTCCATCTTGGAGACCAAATCAACTTTTCTCAAGCCAATATTACATGCATGTTTAAAGCAATCAACGCTTCAAGTTAATTACACATACATGTTCAAATACAAGGAAAACATCAACATCCCTGTATTCATGCATCTCATTCTCATGCATGCATTTAATCCTTCAACTTTCACTTAAGTACACTGTACTTTCGAAGCTAAAATGAAATATAATGTTGTAGCAACAAAGTGAGCCTCCTACTCAACTTCTCCCATTCACCTTCTTGGTAAAGTCCTGCAACTTGCATTCCATTAACAAAGAAATGAAAATAGATGCATCAATAGATATGCAATATTAATTGGATAAGAACTCTAGCCATTTCTTACCAATCCATTTCAAAGGTCCTTCCTTTGTCTACACATCAACATCAACATGTGAATCATCCTGAGACACATCATTCATGGAATCTTCCTTTCCATTTCTGCCATCTTTTCTTTCCACCTTCTTCAGCTTTTGTGGAAGCATTGCTGGATTCGAAGTCCAACACCTTTCAGCAAGATGCCCTTGCTCATGGCAGTAGGTGCAACACATGTGCATCCTCTTGATAGCATGATTTGCCTTGTCCAATGGACCTTTGGCTTCTTGCTTCCTTTTCTTCAAAAGTTTCATGTATGTGGTCATTCTCTTCCAACATCTAGAAACATGATGGTTATCCAAACCACAAAAGGAACATGTAATTCTTTTCCCATATCTATGTGGAAATTTATCATGCTTTGAAAAATCAAAAGGAATATGTTTAGAACTAGATTTATACCTTTCTCTTTCACCTTTATTGCCTTCATGAGGAGGTGAATTGAATGAAGAAGTATCTCCATTTGGAACACCATCAAACCCTTCAGGGCTTTCAGAGTTTCCACAACTCTCTGGTCCAAGTGTGTGCTTCTGAACACCTGCATCCTGCAAATGATGTTTCAAGCCATTTCATTCCTCTTGAATACAATCTTCACACCCTCGAGGTAGAAGACTTACAATGCAACTCCTTTTTGGAGATGTTTCAATGGCCTTCATGGAAGCTTTGGAACTTTCTCCATAAGGCTCTCCATAACCAAGACCCAAATACTTAGGCCTTTCCTCAACTATTATTGGCTCACAATACCTTGCGCATGTCCACCCAAGCCTTTCCCTCCATATCCCATCTTGGACATTAGCTTGGAACCTATGCCTCTAGTATGTTTTTCAAAAGAACCAATATAATCATTCTTAGAAGAATTTGAAGACAAACTGGAATGGTGTACCTCTTCTTCAAGTTGATACTTGACCAAGGCTTCTTTGGCAACAAAGAGCTGTGACTCCAACTCATGCATCCTTTTCAGGTTCATATTTTCAATATGAAGTTGCCTCTCCATTTCCTGCAATTTGTCGGTAAGTATCTGCTTCTCTTCCTCCACGGAATTCAACTGCTCTCTAAGTATGCTGCTCTTCCTTCGATCCTCATACATTTCTCTCACCTTGTCCATCATGATGAACAAGTCTTGGTTCATGTCTTCATCAAAGAATCTTGTGATGAAGGAGGAATTTGAGGATACACTTGTAGAAGTTGTCATTATGCCAATGAACAAAAGAACTTCAAACAAGATTAATAAAGAGCTTATTCAAGCAACCTTTTGCAACAAAGCTCTTCTGCTTCAAGGATTGCTTTGGGGTCCTTTGGGATACAAGAATGCCTTCATCCGCTCTTCCTTCTTGTCCTTCCTGGACTGAGCTATCATTAGCTTTCCCTTCACCTCTGCAAACTTAGAAAATAGTCAGTCTGCAACAAGCATACAGTCAATCAGACAACCAATCCTTGACTACCCCAACACCTTTCAGACAAGAAATCTATGCTCTGTCAATCAAGCATTCTGACATAACCTTCTTTGAAGGTGGGGTTAACCAAACTTAGGCTCTGATACCACCTAATCTGAAAATGGGGCTCTAAAGGCTTCTTGTGATATTACAAGAACCTCTCCCACTTCCAAAGCTTAATTATTCCCAAGATATTATGATTAACCAATGCAAAATTAATAATGTGCTTGAAAATAAGGTGTATGCTGGTGTTTATTTTTGACTGTTTATGTGCATTAAAATTTTGTTGTTTATGCTGATATAACATGCATATAACAGTAAAACAGTGCAACAAATAACAAACCCATAAGACAACAATTTAATTAGGAATTCACCCAAAACCCTTGGGCTACGTTTCCGTGAGCTCTAGTCAACTCGCCTAGGCTCTATGGGATTATGGAAACAATCATTTTACAAGCTCCTCACTCAACTCCATTGGTTTACATAGAAAACAATGGGTTTAGACACCATTTTATCCCTGGCTCTGAAGCCCTTAGTATTTCTGGCTCTGCACTCTGGCTCTGGCTCTGGCTTTGGCTCTTGGCTTTGGCTCGTGGCTCTGGCTCTAGGTTCTTTGAGCTCTCTCTCGGCCTTCACGTGCCTCTGTGATTCGCTTGGCCTCCAAGCGATCCTCAACAACCTTCCAACAACCTTCCAACAACCTTTTTGCAGCTTTGCTGCCTGTCAGTCGTGCTCTCAGGCTCTCTGCTCTTTCAACTCTCTGCGCTGTCTGCTTATGCTTGCCTCTTCTCTATTTCAACAACTCCCATTTTTTGTCTCTAACATTGAGTGGCTTTTAAGCCTATCGGCACTTGTTTATTTGTTTCCCCTTTCGGGCTCTCTGTCCGCTCAAATCCCCTCTAAGCATTAACCAATCGTGGTGTAATGTCTTCAGGTATGGTGGCCACCTGTTTTTAAACGGAAGGGACCATCAGCATGTTTGAAATCCCAAAACAGTCGTTTCTTTGTTGACATAGAGAAATACACAGAAACACTAAAAAATTCGCCAAAACACCTTTTATTGGACTTGAAATTCCATCCAATCGCCCCTATAAAACCTATTGGGTCCGCGCTTAGGCAGCATATCGCATTGCATAGGTGGATTGGGACAAATCCCAAATACACAAGAAAACACTAAAAATCCGATAAAACTCTTTCTATCGGACTTCAAAATCCATTAAGTTTGCCCTATAATCATATTCGGTCCGGCTATCTCTATCGTAAATCGTATAGGCCTACTATTGGGGATCGCTGATTTAATCTTGGCCGTTGATCTCGTTTTCGATCCGACGGCTAAGATCGCACATTACGGATCGCTTTATCGCATATGTATCGGCCCTTTTTATATTGCTGCGATGCGATATATTGCAATCGCATGTCGCATAGCCCTGAGGGTCCTTTCCTTAACTCATTCCATCGCCGATGCCGATCCGCTAATATCGACGATCACAATCGCATTGCCCGGGGTCCCACCATCGAATATAGTTGGTGATCGGGGGTCTCTTCCACCTCCACTTAAGTCTTCCTCTTGGCCCATTCTGATGGTTATTTGGGATCGCCAATCGTCAATCACCAATTTAATCTTGGTTGTTGATCTCGTTTCCAATCTGACGACTAAGATCGCACGCCGCGGATTGCTTTATCGTATATGTATCAGACCCTTTTATATTGCTGCGATGCGATATATCGCAATTGCATGTCGTATAGCCCCGGGTGTAACGCCTCCAGTTGTGCGACGCGGTTGGGCGTCGGGCGACCCAGGCGCACGCACGGGCGAGCGACGGTTGGAGCGAATGGGCGGTTATGCGACATGGTTATGCGACGAAACGAACGACTGAACAATATGCGATGGAGTTATACCCTCGGTTGAGTGACTTGCGATGTGGTTAGAGGCCGACTTAACCATGGAGCGGTTGGGCGTTGGAGAGGGGTGTGTGTAGCGCTGGTTGGGCGGTTGGTTGGGTAGCTCACCCACACGTTACTTTGGGTATATATTGGATGCGTTTGGAGAGCCTTCAATCATCATTCAACCTTCGATCATTCAACATCTTTGCACAAGAGGAAGTGCGCAGTTCTTGTGCACAGGAAGGACAAGAGGTGAGCGCATAGCTCATGCGCTAGTCTTGGTGAACGCATGAAGATAGCTCGTACTTGGAGTTGGGTGAAGGTGTTGGGAAAGGTGTGCCCGGTGATCGCTTGAGGTGCCGTTGTGCCAACTCTTGGCGTGGGTGTCTTGGTGGCTTGGGTGAGCGCCCACCCATCGTGCAAGGGTGCACAGAGGTGAAATGAAAGAAGGCAACCGAGTTTTGTCTTGATTGTAAAATTGACTAAGTATGGGACTTGGACTTGCCAAGCATACTTGTACATTGTAAACTGATATTTATAATATATTGTTGGGTAGACTCATTGTTCAAGGAGTTTCCCCTCCCTTTATACTGTGCAATTGTGTTCTTGTTTATAATTGCTGTTGATAATGAATGTGTATGGGTGTTCACTGATATAAAGGATAACTTAATTATGCTTGGTTGAGAATCACAAACTAAGTAGGAGTAAGTGGATAGGCGTAGTCCATATGCACGAGTATTGTTAAAAAGAAAGTGTTTGGTGGTGCCACACCTCGCCGGCACGGTTGAAAGACTACTGTAGGCTTGGGGGCATGACACTGAGGGTCCTTCCCTTGACTCATGCCAACGCTGACGCTGATCTACCGATATCGGCGATCACAATCGCATTTCCCGGGGTCCCGCCATCAAATACAGGCCTATCTCTGACCCAATATGTCGGAGATTGGTGATCAGGGGTCTCTTTCGCCTCCACTTAAGTCTGCCTCTTGGCCCATTTCAATGTGATTTTCCTTTATATGGTTTTTTTGCCATTTTTTTTGAAGATTTTGCCTCTTTTTCAAAGGATAAAGGGCACCTTCTTTTTGTGATAACTTCTGCATCCGAGGTCCGTTTTAGCCCATTCAAGTTGCAGTAGATTCAAAAGGAAAATATCTCTGCAATGGGGCTATTTCCAGGTGTACTTCCATTTTCCTCTGTGAGGAACACTTAGACTTAGGAGTCTATCCAAAATCCATTTTGGATCACTAGTACTGGAGAAGATGGGTTTCCCATGAAATACCCAAATATTATGGTAGGGGAGAAAGGATGACCGGATTTTATAGAAGGCCCACTCTATCTGCCCATGACTAGGACAAAAGGAGAAGACTATAAGGAAACGAGAGTCACTTCAGACATGTTTAGTTTGGGAGGAAGGGCAACAATGATAGTAGACAAAAACCCCTTATTGTGCGAACAAATAACATGGTTAATAAACTTCTCTGAAAGGTTGTTTCCATGATTTAAAGGGACATTGCAATAATGCAAATGCATGTCATCAGAAACACAAACATCATAATTTTGTGTAGGATTACCTTCAAGAATATAGGATTGGTCATTTAAATGAGTACCTAAATCCTTTGTGACATTGGGAGCTTGATTGGTTGGCTTTCCTTTTTGTAGAAAACCATTGGAATCAAGCCTATTTTAATTATTCTACACCAAAAGCAATTAACTAGCCTCAAACCTCCTAAGACAAGCCACGATCAAATTACATGTCTTGTGAAACGCCAAGCATCGAAAGGGGACTCCCAAGAAGTTGATGACCTGTTTGAAATAATATGACCCCAAGTATAGGTCTATCTCAACAAGCAAACCTCCAGTAAAATCTACTTCGACAAACACTCATGAAACCCTTTTGTCAAGATTCCCCAAACTCCCCTCCTCCACAAAAAATAATTTTCCAATCTTGTTGAAAATCACCATGATTTCCTATTTAGACCATAGTTCTAAAGGAAGTCCTAGAAGCTTTGTCCATAAAATTTTATGGAGCAAAACTTCCTTTAGGGGGTTAAAACCCATATTCCACATTTGGAGAGACAAGAAACCATGAACCCTGACCCAAGGAAGAAAAGCAATTTTCTTTGTGTCCTTTGAGCTAATAAAAAGATAACAAAACCACTCGTTGAGTAAGATACTAACCTTTGATCTCTATTTGATAATATGGGTCCAATACTTGTTGAACCATCCCTTAATAGAATCCCCTATCATCTTAGAAATCTCTCATCTTCCAACAAGAGGCATCTGTTTTAGGCTTTCCACCCCGTACCAGAACATGTCCACCCCTAGAACCAAACTTTGAACATGTGCCACAACCTTTAGTTCCTTTTTCTTGTGATACCGAGACTTCTGAAACAAAGAATTGTGTCCATCAAAACCCTACCTACCCCCTTCAGGATCTGGCTCAATGCAAGAGCCCTCTCCTACACCTTTATCATGCAAATTGATATTAACCTGACTCCTTAGTAGCCTATGGGTGATATTTTCAGCTTTTACAATGACCTCCACTAGCTCTTCCATCCCCCATGAAAAATATCATTGAAGGTCCATGGAAAGTGCCATATCGAGAACCCATGGTCAGACCAAACTACGAGGTCCTTGGTCCCTGCCTTGGAAACTCCTTATCACTAACCACTTTCTCAAATTGGACAACTGAAAACCATTGATTAACTCAAAAAGACCTCACCAACTCCTAGTGCGAGCATGTCCTTACCCATCATATAAGAGAAAACCAATCAACTACCTGCCACGAACCAAACTACTAGAATAAATAAAACCCTCAACCCTTCATCTGTTACCAATACAACACCCCCAACAGAAAACATGGCATAGGTCTTGACAAAAAAATCGGAAAGGACAACTTATAAATGACTATAATTAAAAGAAACCTACGAAAAGGTAAATTCCCCAAATGTCACGAAAGATATGACATGCTCTTCCACATCAACACCGTAATCTGTCTATACAACACCATAAACTGATGCCAATATGCATGACCCAGACGATAGATGAAAAACAAAAATTGGAGCAAAAACATCCCCTACATGCCAATAATCAATGTAAAGACCAATACCGGGGGACAAGAAAATCCATTGGAATTGTCTTAACATTCTAGAAATTAAATTGCATTAAATGAAGCCTCAGATAAGATGACAAAGATAGAAAAATGCTAACTCCTTAAATAATGGAGAGATGACGAAAATTAGATTAAAAAAATGATAAAACTTTGTCATAAATGTTGATCCACCATTTGATTTACCACCTGAAGGAAAAATGTCCAAATGTTCCAGGCATTGAGAGTCTAAGAAAAGATCAGATTCACAATGCAAAAACACAGATGAAACATTGTTCCATGACCTTCAAATGAAACCCCCTCAAAAAAGACAAAACTCTCGAGAACTTCTTAAAAAAACTCCTGAAGCATTTATGGAGCATCACTTAACTCGACGTCCCATGTTTGACAAACGCTGTAAAATGAGCATCGAACTAGAAAATGGCCACACATATCCAGGGAATAATGAAAAACCTCCAACATCAACATCCTCATACACATTGCGAAAAACATTATATAAACCCTAGAGAGTTGAACCCACAAATAATAAACCCCATTGGAGGCCCCGACTTGGTAAATCCATCTATGGTGCCACTGTGCTCATCACCGTTTTGTGAGCTCAGAGTGACATGGAGATCGATAATGAATATGTTATATCTATATATCAAATGATTTTTAATGTATTAAATTACATTTAAATTGGAAATTAATTTATTAAACATTTTATTTTATTTTATATATTCTATGATAAATATTTTTTCGAAAAATAAAATAATTGCATCTAGAGGGGCTCTATAGCTTAGTAAATGTTACATTTTAAAATATTAAAATAATAATTTAAATTAACAAATTAAATAAAATAATAATACGTTTTGTGAGCTAGAAGAGAGATGGAGATCGATAATGAATACGTGGTATCTAAATATCAAATGATTTTTAATGTTTAGAAAATAGACTTCTAGATTAACCACATGGTAAGGATTGAGTGGACATTTGGAACCAACTATTGGGGTTCATTCTCAGGACAAGTTGAGGATGAACCACATTAGTTGGTTTGAAAGGTTTGAAAGGTCGACCCAACCCTTAGGATGTGATTAATCCGGAAGTCTATTTTCTAAATTAATGGATCACAAAAGTCTTAGATCTAAGACTTTTAATGTATCAAATTACATTTAAATTGGAAATTAATTTATTAAACATTTTATTTTATATTCTATGATAAATATTTTTCGAAAAATAAAATAATTTCATGTAGAGGGGCTCTACAACCTGTATCTAATGTCACATTTAAAAATATTAAAATTATAATTTAAATTAACAAATTAAAAGTAGTAATAATAAAATAAGTTAATGTCTGTCATAATTAAAATACTTCAATTTGCACCTTAATTTTACATAATTTTATATAGAGACATAAAGTAACCAGAAGTAAAAAAATAGAAATTTACCTTTTAGTATGAAGAAGAAATGTAATTTTTTTACTACTTTATATAAAGACGAGTAAATAAAAATAATTTACTTTTTACTATGAAGAAGAAATGTAATTTCTTAGTATTTAATATGAAGATGGGAGGAAATAATATTATTGATATTACATGATGTGTAATTCATTCTACATTTAATTCACATGTGATATTCAAAACATTAATATATTAATAACAAAAATATTTCGTAAAATATTTAAATGTCCATATTAAATAACATAACTTTATATAGAGGAAAATAAAGTAATTTAAATTAAAAAATTTGTTATATTTTGACTTTCCATAACTAGGGTGATGTGTAATTACTCTATATAAGATTTTAAAAATATCAGTAACAAAAAAAGTTTCACCTAGGTTATAAATAAAATATTTCAATACCCATGTTGAATAAAATATTTTAACATGAAACATATATAGAGAGAGGGGTAATGTGTAATTACTCTATATAAGATTTTAAAAATATCAATAACAAAGAAAGTTTCACGTAGGTTATAAATAAAATATTTCAATACCTAATTTGAGTAAAAGATTTTAACATGAAACACATATAGAGAGAGAAAGATTGAGAGGATTCTTATTCCATTAATAATTGCTTTATAATTCAATGTACTTGGGATATTTGTAATTCTTTCAATGCTTAATCTGGATTTGATATGTAATATTTAGAAAATATTAATGACAAAATTAATTAAATGTAATGTAGAGAACTTGAATTATAAATACAATATTTCAATGTCAACTACAAATATATTATACCAACAAATATTTCAATGTCAATTACAAATATATTATACCAACTTAGATCCATGTTAACTCAGAATCTACCAAACGCCTAGAGGGAAAGAGATTTCAAATCTCTTTCCACTCTAAAAGTGATGGCTTCCCGCCGTTTGACACAAATATCCCTGACAAAGCCCGCGTCCAGACGCACTTTATGGTTGACCTTAAATGTTGTACTCTCCTCGGAAAAGGTTTTAGGGTTCGGGAAAGGTCTTCTACCGGATGTACCCACACCTGCCGGTTCTCTCCACACCAAAACGACTTTTGTCAACTCGACACTTCGTCATTCTGTCATTGTTGTTGTTCTGCCGCACCGAAACTTGCTCTGCCTGTGAGAGACCTCTGGTTCACTGTGTGTTGGTTCTGGTATCGACTCTGTGGCTATCTCTTGGCTTCAATGGTTATGGGCAGTGAGTTTTTACGGCCTGTGAAGGCTCATTCACTCTGCACGATGACAATTTATTAGCTGTAGGTCTGGTTATTCATTTTTGTTTTGAGCTCAGCGCTGTTTCAATCTGGTTAACTGTTTGTCTTATTTCATGGCAGGTCCATTCTTCAGGTCCTGCGTTTCACCCTTAACGTTCAGGTACAGAAATGGCTCATTGATATAGCACTTCTGCCTTTCTCCTTCAGGTTTTTAACCGTCTCTGCCACTGTCTTTCAGGTTTTGTTTATGGTTGTATTTGCATCCTCCTCGACGCCCAGGTCTTCTGGTAAGACCCCTGGTCCTCTGGTTTCTTTATTTCAGTTTTAAATGCTCATATACATGCTATGCAGGTCTCTAACCTCTGTTGGTTTGGTTGCAGGTGAAATCCAGTTGACTAGACTGTGCTCGCGGTGCTCCTAACCGAGTCCTCCTCACGCTCCTTCCGGGTAGTGTCTCACATGCATTTCTGTAGCTATTTGTATGTAGTCTCTGGTTCTTAGGTTAGTTTACTTGTGCGGTGGGACGATAAAGGTTCTGCTATTTGTCTGTAAGATGGTTTCTTGTTGCCGTTGTTTCGGCCTTACTCCTGTAGATAACTGTTCGAACTCCTTTTTGGATCAAACCCTTATGGGGTTTTGCGGACTTTTACTCTGTTGCATTATGTAGAATTGTCTTTCTTGTATTATGGATGTCTCAGGGTTTCGAACCCTCCCCCTGCTATTTTATTTTGTTTCTGCTTTGGAAAACCTTAGGGTTTAACCAAACCCTTGCCTATTGACCCCGTCAATGATTATGACTGTAACTATTCGGCTTTTGGGTTATATATTTATGTTGTTCAGAATTCTATTCTATTGGCGACTATGCCGGTGCTGAAGCGTTGTTCTATTGTGTCATTTGTGGTTCGAATATTAAGCTGTAACTCTGGTCTGTTCTTTAAGTTCTCATGTTGTTTTAATGCGCTGTTTTACTTGATATTCTAAACAATTTATGGAGATTTTGCATATCGTATGAAAGAAAATACAATAGTTTGTTTCTCTGCTACGACATTTTACTTCAATTTTTAATTTATCGGGGGTTCTTGGAAATACCTGTGTTTCTCCGCTTTATATACACAGATTTTGTTCTCTGGTTGTGGAAATATCTGAACTATTTATGTCCGCTTCTCCTACGCTCTTCTCCGGGTGTTGGCCTGTGTGTACAGCCTTGTATGCTCTCCGTTGGACGGTGTTGTGACTGTCACGCCCGCTCCACTTACAGATTATCTTTGTCTTTTACTTCAACACGATTTAATTGTACAGGAAATAAACTATAATGCAAGACTTTGTCTATTACAGTGATGAATAATGAAACAAATAAACAATAAGTTTTGATTTTGGAAATGACTGTATCATTCTATATCTTTCGTGCATATCCGAGAGGAACCTTTTACAATCATTGTCTCTGCTCTTTTAAGCTCAAAGAACCTAACTGTTCTTTCTCAGTTGAAACTATCCCAACTGATTTGGGCAACTGTTTTCACCTAACCGACTATAAGTAACATAATGCTTTTTAAAGAAAATTAATTTAATTAACAGTTTATGTTTCTGCTTCTAATTCCCAAACAAGACAGAATCAGTGCATGACTAATTTAACCGAATCCTATCAACATAAAGAAAGTAAATAAAACAAGTAAATGAAATGAAATGAAATAACTGACAAGGTTTTGACACCTGTCCAACTATACGTAGTGACTGTGTGTTCTGTTTCTCTCTGAGACTGTCAGCCTCATTCTGCCTCCTCAGAGCTGGATGCTCCTGCATCAGGCTCCCGGGGTGACAAAAAGTCATGGCTCCGTTCCATGAGGTCGTCAACAGAGTAGCCTGCCTTTTGTATTTGTGTCTCATTAAGCCACGAACTGTCCTCTATTGGACGGTTCTTCCACTTTACCAAATACCACAAATACTCCTTCCTGCGTGTGCGTTTAGCTACCCGTGTGTCTAGAATTCCCTCAATCTCGACGGGTGGTGCCATCAGCATCTGTCTCTTCCATGAATCTCCTTCCAATTTGGTGTCCCGCGGTGGCTCTGCTGCTGCATCATCTGCCGAACCTGCAACATAAGGGAACAGATCTGCCACGTTAAAAATAGGGGAAATACCAATCCCTGGTGGCAACTGTATCTCATAAGCGTTCGCAGAAAATTTGCGAATGATCTTGCAGGGCCCGATTTTCTTAAATTTGAGCTTGCTGTACTCTCGCTTTGGAAAACGTTCCTTGCGTAAGTAAGGAAGAACTTCATCCCCGACATTAAACTGAACTTCCCGGCGTTTTGTATCAGCTCGCTGCTTGTACCTCTAACTATTGTCCTGTAGTTTCAGCTTAACCTGCTCGTGCAGTTTGCTCATAGCTTGGGGGAAATCTTCTCCATCAGCGCTCCGTTTTTCCAGTTTGCCCAAATCTCGTAACTCGTGCACTCCTCCCGAATGCATGCCGTACAGAATTTGGAATGGGCTATAACCTGTGCTACGGTTAGGGGAATCATTATATGCAAATTCCGCCTGTGCCAGTACACGATCCCAAGTCTGGGAATTTTCACCTGTTAGACTTCTGAGCAAATTCCCCAGACTCCGGTTCACTACCTCCGTCTGTCTGTCCGTCTGCGGATGATAAGCGGAGCTGAACTGCAATTGAGTATCTAACTTCTTCCACAGGGTTCTCCAAAAATGACCTGTGAACTTGACATCTCTGTCAGAGATAATGGTTCGTGGGAGTCCATGCAACCGCACAATCTCTGTAAAGAAAATATGTGCTATGTAAGTGGCGTCGCTGGTTTTCCTGCATGGTACAAAGTGTGCCATCTTTGAAAATCGGTCGACTACAACCATCAGTGAATCAAAGCCGCGTTGTGTCTTTGGCAAACCCAGCACAAAATCCATGCTGACCGAATCCCAAGGTCGACTAGGAATGGGCAATGGCATATAAAGTCCAGTGTTCTGACTGTAACCTTTTGCCAATTGACAAGTTTTACATCTAGTCACATATCTCTGCACATCTCGCTGCAACTTAGGCCAAAAATAGAAATGCTGTACCTGAGCAATTGTTTTGTCAATTCCGAAGTGTCCTGCCAGGCCTCCGCTGTGTTTTTCCTGTATGATATTTTCCCGCATAGAATAGTTGGGGATGCATAACTGCCCTCCTTTGAACAACAATCCTTCTTGTAGATTATAATCTAGCCACTTGCTGTCATTTCGTAACAGCGGGTTTTGGCAAGCCTCGTAGGCTTCCATAAACTCGGCGTCGGTCGGATACAGCTCTTTTAAGTGTTCAAATCCTAAGATCTGCATTGTGCTCTCCTGTAACAGTAATGTTCTCCTACTAAGTGCATTTGCTACCTTATTTGATTGCCCACTAATGTGTTTAAGCACAAACGTGAAACTTTGTAAGTACTCAACCCAAGCTGCATGCTTGTGGTTTAGTTTATGCTGCTGCATAATGTACTATAACGCAGAATTATTAGAAAATAAAACGAATTCGTTACCTAATAGATAATGTCGCCAATGCTTCAAAGCCTGCACAATGGCGTAAAATTCTTTGTCATAGGTCGAGTACTTCTGTCTGCTCTCATTTAGCTTTTCGCTGAAATAAGCAACTGGTCTGTCCTCCTGGCTGAGGATTGCTCCAATGGCTATACCACTGGCGTCACAACGAACTTGAAAAAGTTTGTTGAAATCAGGCAGTCTCAACACAGGTCTTTCAGTAATCTTCTTCTTCAAGATCTGAAAACTATTTTCTGCTGCTTCTATCCAGTGAAATGGCTGATTCACTTTCTTGATTGTATCCAACATTGGTGCGCAAATCTCACTCAAATTTCTGATGAACTTCCTGTAAAAACTGGCAAGTCCATGGAAACTTCAAACTTCAAACAAACTCTTCGGAGAAGGCCAGCTAACTATAGCTGTCACCTTTTATGGATCCATTTTTAATTCATTCTCCGCAATAACAAAACCTAGATATATTAGTTCCCGCTGAAAAAAGGTACATTTCTTCAAGTTAATTAACAGCTTGTTCTGCTGTAATTTTCTCAAGACACTCTGCAAATGCCTGAAATGCTCCTCCTTAGTTTTACTAAAAATCAGAATATCGTCCAAGTAAACTATAACAAACTTACCGTTAAATTCCTTCAGCACTTCATTCATCAGACGCATGAACGTGCTGAGAGCATTGCTCAAACCAAACAGCATCACCAACCATTCGTATAAGCCTTCGTTTGTCTTGAAAGCAATTTTCCATTCATCTCCCTCACGAATCCGGATCTGGTGATATCCACTCTTCAAGTCAATCTTCGAAAAATAAGTTGCTCCACTCAGACAATCCATCATATCGTCCATCCTTGGTAAGGGAAACCTGTACCTAACAGTAATTTTGTTAATAGCCCTGGAATCCGTACACATTCTCCACTCTCCTCCTTTTTTGGGAGCCAAAACAGTAGGCACTGCACACGGGCTCATGCTCTCTCGAATCAAACCCTTGTCCAGCAACTCTTGGACCTGTTTCCTAATCTCTTCATGGTCCTTGGGACTCATGCGGTAAGCTGCTTTATTTGGCAGGCTTGCCCCTGGTATAAAGTCAATGTAGTGACTAATACCCCTCCTAGGTGGCAACTCATCTGGAAGATCATCCACCACAATGTCTCCAAAATCCTGCAGCAACCTCTGAACTTCATCTAGCAAATCTGAAACCTGTGTGTGGAGTACCACTGCTCTTGGTCTCCTGATGACAGCAAAATTTATCTCGCTGTCCCCAATCTGTTTTATGAATTCTTTCCCACCTAACAGCAGTGCTTTCACTCCACTAGCCTCTGCTGTGTTTTCCTCCTGGATGGGTACAAGCGTATGCTTGATCCCATCTTTCATAAACTTATAGCAGTTAGTTTTACCATCATGAACTGCACTCCTGTCAAACTGCCAAGGTCGTCCTAACAACAGATGACATACATCCATCAGCATCACATCGCAAAGGATCTTGTCCTTGTACTTGCCGATCTGAAACTCCACTTCACACTGTTCATCAACTAACAGTTGATGCCCCTTCTGCAACCACGATACTTTGTAGGGAGTGGGATGTTTCAGCTTTTTCAATCCCAGCTTCTCCACCATCTCCACAGCTACCAAATTATCGGTACTCCCACTGTCAATGATCACCTTACAGCACTTACCTCGTGACTTGCAAACAGTGCGAAACAAAGCCTTTCGCTGATCTGGTTCTGCAGCTTCCTTTGCTGGTTTTAACAGCACTTTATTTAGCACCAAGGCTTCTCCTGTTTTAGGTGTATTTTCTGCCTCTTGAGGTGTCTCCTCCGCATCCTCTGGCTGAGCAACATAGGTTCCTCTCCCACCTGCTGGTTCACCTTCAGGACAGTCATAAGACTTGTGTCCCAATTTATGACAACGGTAACACTGGACAGTTCCCCTGCCTCGACCAAATCCTCGTCCTCTCTGAGCTGGTCGTCCTTCCCTGTTGCTGTTGTCCTTATCTATCGCACCAGCAGATTTGGAACTGCTGCCCTCCTCATTTGGGACTGCACCTCTACCTCTGCCATAAACCTTGCCTTTTCCTCTGCCAGAACCACCTCCTCTCTTGGAGTTCTGTTTCCTGTTTATTTTCTCCTCTGCCTTCAGTGCAAACTGATAGACTTCATCCAATGTTTGTGGTGAAAGAATACCAATTTCGTCTAAGATCTCCCCTCTCAAGCCATTTACAAATCTGGCTGTTTTCTCTAAGGTATCTTCCACATACCCTGCTCGCAGATTCAATTTATAGAATTCCTCTGTAAATTCTCTAACAGTCATTCCCCTTTGTTTCAGGTTCTGTACCTGTCTGTACAACATAATCTGATAGTCTTTCGGTAGGAACTTCTCTTTCAGCTTTGCTTCCATCCTGGCCCATTTCTTGATTGGTTGTTTTTTTAATCTCCTTCTTTCTGCTTGAACGTTGTCCCACCATAAGGACGCATGTCCTTTCAGCTTGGTGGCGGCAAACTTTACTTGTTTGTCTTCACTGGTCTCCTCAAACTCAAAGAATTTATTCACTTCACTCAGCCAATCTAACAACACATCTGCCGATAAACTTCCGTCATAGGTAGGCAGCTCATGCCTTGGCTTATGACTGGACAGCAAAACTGACTTTAACAATCTCAGTTCCGGTGTTACTCCCTCATACTCATCCTCCTCTGGCTCAACTAATTCTTCATCACTGTTTTCTGCTGGGTTTCTTCTTCCTCCAGCCTCTATCACTGCCAATCTTTCATGCAAAACTCTTATCTCTTCTCGCAATCCAGCATCTACCGGCCTGTGGACTATTCGCCCTCTTCCTCTTCCTCTTCCTCTTCCTATTCCTCTTGCTTCACCTTCACCTTCTACTTGTTCCATTAGTTCTGACTCAAGAAACCTGCTCTGATACCACTTATGATGGCCTCCCGCCAATTATTAAAATATCTCTGCCCTTATAATGGCCCTTCCGCCAATTGATAAAATATCCCTGTTCTCGACAAGACCTTGTCCTGACCGAATTTATGGTTGACCTGAGCTGTCGTACGCCACCTTGGGAATGAGTTAGGGTTTTGACGGACCCTTCCGGTTATCCACCTCCAACTGTCGGTCTCCTTGCACACGGTGCTCTTTTGTCAACGCAAAACCCTAATCATTTCTCATTTTCACTTTTCACCGTCCCGCGAGCTGCTCTGTGACTGTGTAACTTCTGGGTTCGGTGGTTCTGTTCTCCGCGCGCTGTCTGTATGGATTCTTTTGTTTTCTTGACACTATAATGGTAAGCTTTGTTCGCCTGTAAACTTACTCCCTGTTCAACACGAGAATAGCTGAAGGTTATGGTGTATTGACTGATTTCTGTTCATCTATTTGCTGCTTCGTTCCAGGGTTAATGCATTTGTTTTGCTGACAGGTTCCTCCTTAAGCTCTTGCACTTCGACCAATTTCTTCAGGTAAGTTTATTGTTCTCTGTTGAACATTCTCCATCCTCCTTTTAGTGGCTCTAATGTGCTCGACACTGGTCTTTCAGGGTCTGCAAGTAATGATGGTCTCCTCCGACTTATCCCTCCTCGATTCAGGTGAGAATCCTTTAAATTTCGCTCTCTCTTTGAATTTCGACTGACATTTGGTTGTCTTTTGCGCTAACCTGCTTTTACTGTGATTGCAGGTGGTTCCAAGTCATGGGGTTTTGCAGGCTCGGTGTGCTCCATGGCTATGTCGAGTTCCTCCGCTCGTATTCTTCCGGGTAGTGTCTTTCCTTATTTAGACTGTTATTTAGTCCAGGCCCTTAAGTCTTTCTTTGTGACTAGTTTGTCACCTGTGCATACAATGTTAGTTCCCATGCATTCTCTGATGGCTCCATTCTCTGGTTCTGTCCTCGCGTCTGTATCTTGTTCCTAGTTGGGTGTTAAAACCCTTCTTGAAGTTTTAGCTGTCACGGCATCTAGTTATGTGTCGACGTTTTTGTATTTTTCCTGTGGAGAAAATATTCAGGGTTTTCAAACCCTCTGTCTATAAATTTTGTTTACGGTCCGGTTCTGTGGAACCCTAGGGTTTACTCAAACCCTCATCCGCCGGTCTGTTGGGAATTTCTACCGTATCCCGTTTGGTCTCTGGTTGTAATATTACTTGCTGAACTCTTATTATTTTGGGACTCTGACGTTTTTAATGGAAACTTTGTTCAAATGAAAGAAATGATATTGCTTGAATGATATTAGTTATGAGTTCATTTGGTTATTGAAATGATTCGCTGTAGATTTACTTCCTCCGACATTTGATAAGCTTATACAAATGATGAATGGTCAGGGTTCGAATTACCTTAGATTTGCTTCTGTGTGCCTGAACTCTCGTTTTATTTGACAATGGTATTTGTCTGCTTGTCTTGTGCTGTTCGTTATTTCGCTTGTCTGTGTAGTTGGCTTCCTTCGCAGTTCCCGTCTCCTGGTCTATAATGACAGCTACAGCTTGTGCTATTTTTCTCCACGCGATGCTCTGTCTGTTACTTCAATTTACATTATTATGCAGAAAACTTATTATGCTGCTTTTAATTAGATTGTACAGTGATGCTATATTTCGAATTAGAAAAGATAAATGGAAAACAACATTAGATGAGAATGACTGTATCTATATTTCTTTTTCTTTGTTCTTCGGGGGAATCCCGTACAATGGTTCTCTTCCTGTTTATATCCTAGTGCAACATAACTGTTCTTTGTAAACTGTCTCAACAGAAAATAACAGTTTTGTCAGTTCTTTAACTGTCTTTAACTGCTGTAACTTAAAAGAAACTAATTAATTATTTCTTTCCTGTTACCAATTCCTAATAAACAGTAACAGTGCTCCACTATAATTACCTTAATCCTAACAACCTACAGACAGATAAAATAAAATAACACAAGTAAAATAAAGTCATGTCACTGACAAGCCCAACACTTGTCCAATTAAAATAAACGACTATTTGTTTTGGTCTTTTCATGAGACTGTCAGCCACTTTATGTCTCCTCAGAGCTGGATGCTCCTGCATCAGAACTTTTTTAGAAAATGTCAGCATAAATATCTTCACTAACATATCTCATACAGTCACGAATTTTTTTTTAAAACCATCTTCAATTTGAATCGTAAATAAACGTGTGTAAAATTTGACATATCATTTGCAAATTCAAACACATAAAAAAAGGACATCATTACCATGACAAAGATGTGGCGTAATCCAATATTCATCAATTTGTTTAATTGAATAATCAGAAGTTTCCAATTCAATGTGCCCTTCACCATTATTCAAAATGTCTCGTTCCTTGTAAACTGGTTAGAGTGCATGTGACAAAATGCAGCAAAGTGCTACTTAAATCTAATTTTATTTATGGTTTTTAAAATTCAAATCAAAATGTTTCTCAGGGTTGTTTAATTTAAATTAATATGTTTTTTTTCCATAGTTTAAATTATATATTTATCTAAAGAATAAATGTATATATAAGTATATATAAATTATGTTTATCTAGTTAGTTTTATTTTTTAATATTTAATGACTATTTTTATATTAATTATAACTGGATGATCAGTAATATTTTTAGATAATTGTATGTTTTAAGGGATGTTAGAAGAGGGAAAAAAAATTTCATCAAAACATAATTTGATAATAGGAAGAGTGAGAGGTTGATGACTGAAGATTCATCAAGTTATTTTGGGATAAATATTACTTCATTGTCATAATAATATCTAATTTTCCAACTTTCACATCTCCTATCCATATTTCAATGCACTAATGGGTGAGGATTATAGTGGATTTCATGAAATTTATGTATTCATTTTTGTAGTTGAAGTGAATTTGGTTACTATGGTCCATTAACATAAGGTAAATTGGTACATAGGTTTATAGATGCATATACCATGCACATTTTAAACAAGTAAATTTTCAACTCTACAATCTAATAGAGAAGATTTTATTTTTAAATATTCTTCAATATCCAATTAAAATTCAATAAAATCTACAATAACATTATTTACATATATAAGAAAAAATATTTAAATATCAAATTCAATGGTGTATTTACTTTTTTCCTAAAATATCTTTACTTAAATGAAAAACAATATATTGTTTTATTAATAAATAAGTAAAATGATTTTAAATTAATAATATAATAATGATTTTAGATTAATGATTTGAAATTTAATAATATAATTTTAATTTTAAATTATGATTCACTATGAATTCACTCAACAATAATTGTCAAATCTGCAACAAAACATGTCCAAAACATTTAGACAACGATAAATATTTAAATATATACATAAAGATAATAATACATTTTAGATTAAGATCAAAACCTATATATTTTAGAACAACAATATTTCTTCAATGTTAATAACAGTTAAATTATAATAATCAATATTTTATGATCAAACACTATATTTATTAAATAACACACAGTCTATAAATATAAGAAATTCAAATAATAAGAAAATAAAATATATAAAGATTATGTGAAAATCTCACAACTTAAACACGTTCTCCGTAGCGCCGACATACTCACACCAACCGTCTATCAAGATCAGAAAACAGTCATAGTAAATCCTAACTATTTATTATTCAAATTTCCCAATATTTATTAATTTAACCTCCACATTCCCCATAATCATAATCAAGTGGATAAAGAAATCTAAGTTTCCTGCTAATGTCAAATCTTATGTGTGTGGTTGGTTGTCATTAATATTATAGGAATTTGGATAATGTATATGTGTACTATGGGTAATGTAATTGGTTGTTATTTTATTAATATTATAGGAATTTGGATAATGTATATGTGTTTAGCTCGAATATATTAATTTAAATAATTAAATGTATTTAATATGTTATTGAGAATTGTTTAAACATTTTTTTTAAGCTTTTGAAAGAAGTGGAATTATATAATTATATAAGAGAATAATGAAAAAACTCTTCTCATTATATTATATACATATTATAATATGTTAGCAAAATAAGATATGGATTTTATAAATTAAATCTCTTAGTGTAACCTTTTTTTAATTGTTGCATAAATTATAATTACAAAAA
>APFE031154340.1:27825-62319 GCA_000404065.3 Pinus taeda
TGTCTTAATAAATATTAAGAAATTCAAATAATTCGAAAAAATATAAATATATAAAATTATGTTGAAAAATCTCACAAACTTTAAACACACTACATTTTTTATTATTCAAATTGCCCAATATTTATTAATTTAACCTCCATATACCCCATAGCAATAATCAAGTGGATAAAGAAATCTAAGTTTCCTGCTAATAGATACTCTCAAATCTTATGTGTGTGGTTGGTTGTCATTAATATTATAGGAATTTGGATATTGTATATGTGTAATATGGGTAATGTAATTGGTTGTTATTAATATTATAGGAATTTGTATAATGTATACATGTTTGGAATGTATTAATTTAAATAATTAAATGTATCTAATATGCTATTGAGAATTGTTTAAACATTTTTTTTTTACTTTTTTGAAAAAATAGAATTATATAATTATATAAGAGAATAATGAAAAACTCTTCTAATTATATTACATACATATTACAATATGTTAGCAAAATAAGATATGGATTTTATAAAATTATATTACAAAAATTTATATTGACTATCTTACTCTAACTTTTTTCCCTTTCATAAATTATAATTATGAAAAAAAACATGTATAATAAAAATCTTTTCAATTTTTTAAACAAACTTTAAAAACACCTACTTAATATATGTTTAAATTCATGTGTTGTAGATTTTCTATGTTTATATTTGGCAAGATTGTTTGAAATTACAAGTAAATTTGATTCAACAAATTTTTTTTAAAAATACAAGTAAATTTTAGTAAAGATTGTTTGGAATTACAAGTAAATTTGAGTAAACAATAAAAATTAAGATTGAGTCCACAAAAAATGTAGTTAGTTCCAACCAAAAATTCCTAAATAGCTAGATGTTAGACAATCCATTAAAAAATTTATAAACACTTAAAATAAAAATAATAATTCAGTTTTAAGATTAAGATCAAGCTATATATCATTATTTTTTTAAAACAATGGAGAGATATAGAATTAATTGTTTTAGAAACACATTTTCTTAACGGTTAAGAACATTTTAATTATAATTATTATGATTAGTGTATGATTAAATATTACATTATTAAATGAAATACTATTTTATAAATATTAAGAATTCAAATAATTAAAAAAGTTTAATAATACAACATATGTGAAAGTTTTTAAAAACTAAAAATATTACTTTTATTATTTAAATTTCCTATATTTATTTAATTTACCTTATATACATCTATCATAATCATGTAGATATTAATGTGGTCCATTAGAATGCTTAAGTTGTGATATTGATGCAATCCATTAGAAGGATTCTCTTATGATATTAACAATCTATTGTTTTATTAATAAATAAGTAAAATTAATTTAGATTAATTCTAAATATGAAAAAAATTAATATATACCAATGTGTTGTTTTAGAAATTTAGTAATATAATTTTAATTTGATATTTTTGGTTTCATTATGATTGAGTAATTTTTTTTTGTCAAATTCCTCCAAGAAATTATTTAGGTAGCTATTACACCTTAAAGACTACTCCTTTTTTATTATGATTCACATTACATACATAATTAAAGCATATAACTAAAATAAATTTACTACTATAGAAAACACGTAGCCATGTGATCTTGAATCTAGAAAAAAAATCAAGTTGTTCCCCAACTATTTCTTATTAGTTAAAATTTCACTCTTACACAACCATTAACATTTTTTATCCTTAAAAAAATGGAAAATTGTGTATGGTATATTATGTATGTTTGTTACTTTTAATTTTATTCAACATTAAATTGTTTTGGCCAATTCAGGAATATACAGAACACCCGGAAGTGTTCTAACCATTCCACCTTGCAACTTCAACTTTACTTTTCCACGACCAATGATTATAGCCTTCCTATCATCCCCTAAGAAGACATCACCACCATCGTATTTCTCATACGAGCAGAACCACTCTCTATGGGGAGTGGAGTGAAAGGATGCACCTGAGCCAATCAACCATGCCTCATGATTTACATGTGTACTTGAAGAAGCCAAATACACATCCCCACCTTCATATGAGGTGGTTTTCGCCTCTACAAAAGGAGCATCATTAGATCCCTTTCCTTTGGCAGGAGCTTTAAATTTACAGTCTCTTTTTTAGTGCCCTTCCTTTTCGAATTTCCAACAAACTACCTTGACAGGTTTTCTTGGAGATTTAGATCTCCCATTCGATGACTTATTTTTGTTTGTCTTCTAGGATCGTCCTCGTACAAACAAGGCATCACCATTCTGGCTCTCCATATTTTTCCATCTCATCTCCTCTGTCAGCAAGGATGAGTCTATTTCACCAAACTCCAAGGCAGTTGCATTGATACCTAATTTAATAACCAAACTATCCCACGAATCTGGTAGAGAACACAACAAACTGATGCACTTATCTTCAACTAAAATTTTAATATCAATAGATAATAACTAACTTACCATAGTATTAAATGTGTTCAAATGCTCTGTCACGGAGTCTCCATCTTTCATCCTCATGTTATACAGCTTTTTTCGTATGAACAGTTTATTCACCAGAGACTTAGATCGATACAAAGTTCCTAACTTGTCCCACAAAGCCTTGACCATAGCTTCCTCTGATACATTCAACAATATTGAATCTGACACACATAATCATATTGTGCTCTTTGCCTTCCGATCCAACTTCTTCCATTCTTCATCACACACTCCCATTGGTTTAGTACCCAGATCTACCACGATCCATTAATATTTGTCCACCAACAAATCCTCCATCTTGAGTTTCCACAACTCAAAACTCTGACTATTAAATTTCTCGATCTCTATCTTTCCACTGCTTGCCATCTTCTTTCACTGACAGAATTGATCTCACAGATCTCCCACTAAAAAGGGTCTACCACAAGCCCAACCAAAACCCCTCAGCATCAAAGGCGTTCCTTTGAAGCTAAAACAACTCTGATACCAAATGCAGTTTTAGCCCCGTACAAAAATTACTTGCATACGAATTCTAAGAACATAAAATAAAAAATGTGAGAGCATAACACATAAAACACATATACACAAAGATTTCCCCTTGGATCCCAAAACCGGGACTACTAGCTTGATTTTTCATTATGTTCCTTTCAATGTTACAATACATACTTATACATGCCGAAGCATCCAATACAATGGACCGAAAAATATCGTGTTGAAAACCATGGACTGAAAACCATCGCGTCTAAAACCATGTGTGAAAAACATGCACAAAACCATAAGTAGGTCCACCCAACATAATATAGGGTCTAAAAAAAAAATTCTCGGGCCACTGCCCCAGACCCTGTAGAGGGGGGCTCCCTGCCCCCCTCTAACCCCCTAGTTAACTACGTGGGCTAGTCATGGAAAGAATATAACATAACCCAATGGGCATTAATTGGTATTTATCTATGAAATAAAAGAAAATAGGAGAAAAGGAATGTGAAGAAACAAACACTTGAATGAGAAGGAAATTGAAGGAAAAATTAAGCAAAATAAAGACCTCAATGATAAAAATGCTTTCAAGGATCATTTCATGGCCTTTTCACAGTTTTTGGTTGGAGCTCTCTTTTATACTCTTGCACACAAAGAAATCTTGGAGCATTATTAGAGCACGCCTAGAGAACTTTAGCATACAATAGATTTGGAAAAGAAGGAAAGGGAAAGTAGGAAAGTGCAAGGGAACAAGTCGATCAGTGGCTACAACTAGATTGCTTTGTAGGTAATAGGTTGTATGTGTGATTTCCTTACCGATTTATGGATACATGTGATTACCTAGTTATGTTATGTCATTGGCATGGAGGATTACTTGGATTGAAAGTGGTTTTAGTATTTCCTTTCCATTTCCTGGATAACCATGGTGCTATGGTTTTTTCCACTTGATTATTTTCTAATTGGTGCTCATAATTCCTTATGCATGTGGATTGGAAAAAAATATATGGAAGCTTTGGAAAAACTTGGATTGAGTTACTAATCCTATATCCTAGGTTGGGACAAACACTCTAGAGCCCTTGGTGGAGCTAGGTTGGACAAACACTCTGGAGCTCTGGAAGGCTATGGGATGAGTTACTAGTTCATGGAGCCCTGAATATCTTGCATATAGACTAATTTTGTTGAAATTAGTGATGTCTGGCCGTGAGGTGGAATCATTGGTTAAGGTTTAAGGTGGTTTGGCCTTTGGAAGCCCTGGTATGGTTTTGCTTAGTTTATTCCATGAGATCCCATGTTCATGCTTGAAATATGGTGTGGGGGTGATTGGTTGAAAGAGAGATTTGGTTTAGCATAATATATGGGTGGGTGGTACATGGAAGTGCCTGAGTTGGTTGGATTTTTCATATGATAATAAGATCTCTTTCCCTATTGTATTTTATAATTACTTGTACTTGATATTATGTGGCTTTGATGGTTTTTCTATCATGGTTATTATTTTGGCTATATGCTAGTTATAAGCATTCTTCCATAACAAGTTCTAGTTATGCCTCTTTATATGTTTTAATTATTTGATGAATGGTTAATGAATGAATGGGCTAACAAATGTTATTGCAGCTATTACGAGAGGGAATTGGACCTTTTTGGCGATTCTAAGATAAGTTTTAGATCCCTATGTTCAGTTATGCATTCATGACCTGTAGATTACTTGTTCATCATATGTTTGACGAAATGATTGTCATGGTTAGACCTGGTTAGGGCAAGTCCTTTATTAAGTTTTTTATGAATGGATTTTTATTGATGTTATTTATCATTTTGGAAGGTCTCATTGAGTTCTCGGTTGTGGTATGGAGGCTAGCCTGAAATGGTGGCTCAAAATTCAGGACCATGCCCTCTAAACTAGAAGTTTTGGGCCATAACTACACCCCTAAAAGCTTATGCATGTGGTTGACCCCTATAACTGCCCGGAGACCTTGTCAATCCTGTGGTTGTGGGCCCAAGTCACTAAAAAGAAAATCTATCTTAGGGTTTAGGCACTTGGAGTGGTTGTAAGCCATGTAGGATGTCAGTTTGTGGTTGTTAAGTTCTGGTTGCCAGCCCCACTTCCTTAGGTGGATCTAGGAGGCCTGGCCTATCATAGTAGCACTATGTCTCATGTTTACCTTTGCAGGTTAGTGAAACTGGGTAAATATGGGAGGGGTGGTTACATATTGGTATCAGAGTAGGTTTTGACTCTCCTTGGGTGATATATGATACTACAAATTGGTATTAGAGCTTCTAGGTTCAAACACTTGGACTGAATGGGCTAGATGCATGTGTTTATCCATGCATTGTCATGGTTATAGTTATGCGTGCAGAGTAGATTAGACATGCATCATGATGGTCATTATGTAGTTGTGTCATCATGATGTTGATATGTTGGCTGAGATGTAGCAGAAGTGCATGCATAGTAGATTAGACATGCACAATAGATTAGACATCTCATGACAACTTGTATTAGTTAACTAACTTAATTTGACTTAGTTGGATTAGTTAATTTCAGTGGAGGGTCTCGCTTGAGTCATGTGGAGTGTCTTCTACTTTCTAGGAGCCCTAGTTGAGTTTATTTTGAGCTGTAATTAATTAGTCTAGTTTAACTAAGTTAAATTTAGTTAAACTAGTTCTGATTATTAGAGGAACTAGTGGGAGGTCTAGTAGTGTGGTGCTTCCTGCAGTATAGTGTGTTGCTTCCTGTAATGATCAACTAGTAAACTGATGATTTTACTCATAAATAACTCATGCATGTCATATCTGATAATTGCCTAATTTAGATTGGGGTTTAGGGACAGTGTACTATCAAGTGTATAATCATTTAAATTGTATAGGTGGTGCATGGTTTTCTCCCAAAAGGGTTTCCCAGAGAGCATATCTTGTGTCTTATGTGTGTGTGAGCTTATTTTGTCATTCTCTACTTTTCTGCATAATTTACATTTGCATTCCTGCACTAATTACAGTTAAATCCGCAGATCTTAAACTTTAATAAACTGTAATACTATATAATTTTCAGAGTTTTAATATATTATTATTAGATCTGTTGTGATGAACTATCCAGTGGAATATCCACAACAGTTTACAGATCAGACTACATGAAGAGAAACCCCCCTTTTGAATTCTAGAAGCAACTCAAATATGCCTAATGAATGTGTTATAGTCATCTAAAGAAATAGACCATCAAAGTGTATGATTATCGTTCGTGTGATAATGAATTGAATTTGAGCACACGAGAACCATCCAAAGTCAAAGAGCATTGAGTTCTCCCTCTACTTGATCTAAGGCACCAATGAGGAAAATGGATCCAAGGTACACTACCCTTTAGGCCAATACCCTATAACAAATGTGTTGAAGTCAATAGAGAAAGGCTTACTAGAGTTGAGAAAATAATGAATCCTCAACAATGACATGAGTTATATAATATATCAATGTGATTGAGAAAGGCTGACACCAATGGGAGAATCATCATATGATGGGTGGAATTATGACCTATCTTGTTAAGAGCATATCTTGGAAGGATGACCTGTAAGTGATTGAAGTAATTCTATACAGAATGGTAACTAACTATGATGGAGGCCTTCAAAGTTATATTAGTAAACTAGTGGGACATTTGGAGGTTAAATCTTAGTAATACAGGATGGATATGACTCACATAGGGGCTAACATATTGTAACAAGATCTAAGGTGGTTATGAACAGACTCCATGGTACATAATGTTGATTTGTTTATGGTGCTTTGAACAAAGGTGACAAAATTATATTTCCATTGACTAAACCAACTACAAGAGGGACAATTTGTTGCTAGAATAAACCAAGATATTAGAAAAGGGAGGAAGTCTTAGGGAACTTGAGTTGTTAGCGTGATGATGCAAAATGTAGTTTTTTTTGGCTTTTGTATGAAGAAAAACTTGACTCCCAATTCCAAAATGAGATTGAATGACATGGGCACCAAAATAGAATACGGGGTAATGGTGCTAAAGTGCCCATGTGAGGAACAATCTAACACTTGATAGATTGCGTATGCACTATATGCATCAACAAAAATATCAATCTACTAAGGTGTGGGGTTCTCTAAGGCGATATCCACTAAATGGGAAGAAAATGTATTAGATGAAGAAGTCCTAACTATATGCAAAATGACACAAGGAATGGTCCCAAAGGAGACTCGATTTACATGAGAAAAGTTGGTCTACTCATGATAAACTTCTATAGATGAGTCAACAGATACAAAGCTAATGATGCCAAATTAGGAGAGACAAATGTGAATGAATTTGATTTTGAAAGGAGTTTGCTTTGATAGCTCATTGAAAAATCAACTTTGAAGTGAAGTCCCAAAGTAGAGAAAACTAATTAAGACCCATCTGAGAGCTCAAAGAGAACATTCTAATGGTGCTAACAGTTCATCAAATGGAGCTTAGATAAGTCTATAACATTAAAATGAAAAATGATATCATTCTTTTTATAAAAGGGCATTTCCCTCCAATTCCAAGTCATTTGTGCATTTGGTGGAGTAGAGCTTGAATAGGATTTTGGTGAATAACAGTAAAATCAAAGCCAAAGCCAAACTAATGGCTGCACATGTCAAACAATTATTTCACTTTCTCTTCCTTTGTTGGAGTTATTATTACTCACCTCCTTAGAAATCAATTATTTAGACTAACAACCATCTATGAACATGGAGCTAATCACCACTCAAATCAATAACAAAGATGTGGAAATTTACTCATGCATGTAGACTTTAATATAACTAGCAAATATCCATTTGAAATTCAGATCTAACATGAGTAGAGAGGGATCTAATTTCTTCACGTGCCAATTTTTTTATGAGCCGACATTATATTTAAATGTTTTGTATAGTTATTTAATATTTTATTTTTATTTTTTTTTAATTCCAACTTTGATAACTAACTTACATGGTTACACATCATACTAAGATATAAAATAAGCCTCTCGGCTC
Source organism: Pinus taeda (assembly GCA_000404065.3). Taxonomy (NCBI): domain Eukaryota; kingdom Viridiplantae; phylum Streptophyta; class Pinopsida; order Pinales; family Pinaceae; genus Pinus; species Pinus taeda. The sequence goes on from APFE031154340.1 coordinate 35,730, forward strand.
AATAAATCCTCTATGCAATTATATTTTCAAAATATTCTCACAAGTTCATCAAATTTATCAATTTTTTAAAATATTACAAGTCTATTGTCAAGTTAAATTCAATAAATAAGAAGTAAACTCAATGATTTGTGAAGTTTAAATATTTTGACCAGTCTGTATGACCCCATTTGTGTGGCTGCATAGATTAATGATATTTTTTTTAATCAATTGGAACTTGGAAGTTCGTTCATGGATTCTCGATATTTTTTATCTATTGGAAAGGACATGATAGAGATGGCAAACAGGCAATCTTTTGCCACAGGTGTGTTTCAAGTTCATAATAACCATTCATGATAAATGCCTCTTCCCTTATTCTCATATATTATTTGGTGGAGAATATAAGTTAATTGAGTATATGGCAATAAAAATGCCATGTGGGCAGTGAAATAAAATCATCCATGCATGATAGATGCCTGGTTTCATCACTTTGATGGAGAATACACTTTATAAATGTTTTTTTTTTTAACTATATGGTGAATGAGTAATTGCCAACCCTAATCTATGGGAGACCGAGGATCAATCCTCGTAGTTTCCACTATAACACCAAGAGTACATCCAACTACCTGCAAGTCGATATACTAAGATCCTATGATTTTAGCAAAGCGAGACTCTCATTTCGCCAAGGCAGTGATAGAGAATCTACTTTGAAATGGCCACCACAACAGGTCATACATGACTTTATACATGTTAATACATGATAAGAACATGATATTATACATATTAATACATGATAAAAACATAAATGATAAGGACATTATTTACTACCAATTGTCCCAAAAGGTACAGAGATACGCCAATAGGATTATTAAATTGAAATTGTTGAATTTTTCTAGAAGAGATGTTGGTTCAAGCTAAAGGATGAGCAATTTGGGATGGCTAAAGGATTTCTAATTGTTTTTTATTATAGTAAAATTTGATAATTCATTGGTTTTACTTTCAAAATCTTGAAGGAATTTGAAGAGCATGTATATAATTGCTTTGTGGGATTTGATCCCAAAATCATTGATTTGTAAATACGTACTCATTGAAAGGTTAATTGGTTGAAACCCTACACAAATGTTTGATATAAGCAAATAAACTGGAAATTTCTCCAAAAAATTATTTGGTCATCAATGTAAGCATGCATAAGCTTTGACATACTCTATTAGATTCTCTACCATGCATTAGAATGATATCGCATACCTTCAAAAACATGATTGTTGACTAAAATTGTTGTCCTTGGATTTAAGGCAATTTATCTTTATGTTTCAAAACATTTTTGTTTATGAATTTTATTTCAATTTATAACATTCAAAAGAAGCTTCTTTTCCTTAAATAAAGGACAAGATTGCAGGATTAAATCTCTATAATCACTCTGCACACTTGGGGAGGGTAGTCTATAGAAAATAGTTTCAAGTAGATGGTTACAACTTATAAACCCTCGAGTTCGGTCAGTTAAACATCTTTGAAGGTTTTATGGGTTATATTTGATCAACTTTAAATTAATTTGGAGTAACACTATCGTAGCTTATAAGCTTGCATTCTGTAAGGTGCTACAGACTTTTACCTCTTACAAACCTACCAGGCATGCAAATAACCCTCGAGTTCAGTCAGTTAAACATCTTTGAAGGTTTTAGGGGTTATATTTGATCAACTTTAAATTAATTTGGAGTAACACTATCGTAGCTTATAAGCTTGCATTCTGTAAGGTGCTACATACTTGTACCTCTTACAAACCTACCAGGCATGCAAATCAACACAAAGATACTTTAACAATCTTATAAAAACATAATAGTACATGAATTATTTGACTTCAAAAATACACATTTGCTATTCTCCCATATCATATAGAAAGAGATATATCCAAGGTTAAGCTAAAATAAAAAATATTGTTTTCAATTCAAATGCATATGTTCCAGGAAACCCAACTATGACATCACACAAATGAATCGGACATAAAAGACTACAACTAGATTACTCGTTTACAAAATGAATAAAATCTTGAAACATTTTAAGAACAAATTATTCACAAAATGGAGAACTTCGGAATAATTAGAAATAGTGATGACCGAGCTTCCGAGATTCTGGACATGCGGAGTCTTAGAAAATTGCAATAGCTAAAACGTTGATACTAAGTTCAAATGAATTAGTGACTGGAATTGAAATTAGGTGAAAAAGGGGGATATGTGAATGTATTTTGTAGTAATTAGAGCCTACATGCTTTATGAAATTTTACACCTTCCTTGAAAATGTTAATTGAGTATTAATGTAGTAGACCTAGAATTTATATGGGGTTAATAGCGTGCAGTCAATTCATAGTAAGTTAATGGTCTATCAAACAAAAAGAAAAAGGCTCACTTTAATGTGTTACCAAGTGTAGTATCAGTCTTGAGAATGAATGGAGTGATGATCCTAAATATTAAAGGTGAAAGTTGTTATGGTATTAACATATATCTAAGTAAATTTATTGAGCATATAAAGGCCCTATATATAGGAAAACCAAATAACAGTTAGGAATAAGGAAAGAAGTTGTTATATCAAAGCAATTGTAAGTCATTGTAAGTCGATAACCAATATCTATTTTTTAAGAGACTGATTAAATTATTTAATGGTGAATTAGTTGCGAGGCTAAGGTTTGTAATAACATAGAAATCCAACATAAATGGGGTAAAACAACAATTAATTGAACACTTTTCAGTTATATGTTACCAATAAACATTATGGAAATCAAAGTAATAATGAACAGAGAAACACCGTATATGACTAGAGAACTCATTTCATCAATGAAACACATGGCATCTTTAAGAAGAAATCAATAATACACAAATATTATAACAGGAAAACAAGTAATCATTTCATTTTAATGCCAATGCATATGATTGATTGCAGCAACCTAATTAACACATTTCATTCTAGAAATATAATGCAAATTGAACAAAATAAACCATATATTAATTTGATAGCTAACATAGAAAGGGGAAAATATATCATAGGGATAGCCACACACACTGCACACTATATGGAATTCAACATTAGAATAAATATCGACCCAAAGTACAGGTCGAGCCTAGGAGCAACAATAATGGTCATCTAAAATATTTACCCAATTATATAAGAGAAATATATAACATTGTTTGCGCAACTGGCGCACATTGCAAACACATTCAAAATTTATACAATAATCATAGTTGCACGACTGGTGCATATTTCAAATTCACATAGGAGTCATACAGTAAGGGAAGATTTCAATTGATGCCTAATTAATCAGAGGTCTATGCTCTCAAGCCATAAAGCCTCATGAGTTAACCAGTTAGAACACTAAAAGTAAGAAAGAAAGTTATGTTATACAATTAATGGTTTATAAATCTAGGCAGGGGAATTCTAGGACAAAACTTCTCTCGACCCGGGAGTTTTTCCCTCAAGGAAATAAATAAGGATGGGGTTGTGACATAACCCCAATTCATACTCAACCAGCATATCTGAAAATAAAAGGGTCAAACGCTGAGTATAAAAGGAATAGGTTAATATAGAGACAATATTGAACCTTATCTACATTACCATGAGAGATAGCGCCATGATCATTCCTGCGAAGAGCCCAGGTGGCAAAGCATTGATCTTTTTGCAAAATCTTGGAAACGATTCAAATAGCCATATATTAATACTAAAATCACCAGAAAAAAATTAGAGAGGACATACATGTTGAAAGGGAAACAAAAGATATATGTATCGCACGAGAATGGTTGAGTTACATGTAATCACATACCCGAATAGTGAGCATCGGACTAGAAGAGGAAGGCACCATCAGGAAGCGTAACTCTAAAACCCTTGATAGGAAACTTGAATGCTAGAGAGGAGAGAAGAAAGGGATACCCTAGAGCATAAATGAGAGAGAGTATTAAAATAAACAAAAGTTCCTATGAGATGGGTTACACATGCAAGGCGCCACAGAAAACTAAATGACAGTCTTTTCATTCACTATAAGCCATTTAGGAGCCATGCGTCAATGAATAAATCAAGAATGAGGTTGCAGGGCCAACAGAAATTTCAAAATTGCTTTTAATTGTTCGACTTCCAATTGAATTTGACACTGAGAACTCCGGAGATCTGTATGGAGAGGTGGTAGTCATTATTCTAAAGATTTATGCATCGTCTTCCTTTGGTTGAAAGATTCTAGGAGGGAAGAGACATTGAGGATATACACGAAATGGGACGGACGACCAGAGATGCAATGAACCTGGACCTCATTCCGTGTAGATACATCGCATACAGAATGAATCTTGCTCCTCACAATCTTTTCAATCAACACAATGCATGTTCAGGAGTTGGAGCATGTCGTGTCATCATTTTTCCTCGTCTGGAGATCTGAGAATTGTGCCATAAACTCCACAAACTCTCCCAGAAGCTCGGCGCACAAATATCAAGTGGAGAGTAAAATTGTTGACGATTGTTGATGCATAGGAAGGCCTATCAACCTAAAAATAATAAACATTATAGAAATCCTTTGCTTATTATATATAAATCGATTTATGAGATTTATATTTTTGAATAAATAAATATAGTTGTATTTGATTAATATTTGAGGTGTATATCAATGACTTTGTATAAGATTGATTTTTCCCGTCAAATAAATTTTATAAGGAAGAATTGAAAATGGAGTCTGATAGAACCCCACTCTTAAAAATTAAACTATCTGAAACTTTGGAGTTAACGATAAAATTCAACTTTAGAAGATTCATGAACCTAAGTTCACTCTAACTATCCCATTTATTATCTTGTAACAAATTGGTGTTTTCCGTGCGTCTTCATGGTTTCCATGTTGAACATCGCATTTTATCGAGTACTCTAATGAAATGGGTTTCGAGTCTTCTATGAGATTTCTTCATTGTAAATGTGATGTTGTATTAAGTGGAGATATGTGAGCTACAAGGATTGAATCATTACGGATTGATTCTTCCTTCATCATTTTGCTGCAACACGCAAGCTGCTTTCGTCTGAACCATCGAGTAGATATATTTTTCTTCCAACAATCCAACCATGGAAATAAGTAGCAGCCAGAAATCCATTTGTCCCTAATGTTTTGTTCTTCTAGTTTTAGTTGCCATTAGTTCAATTCCAGAGGGATTGAGTATCACCAAGTTGTCATCTCTAGGAAGACAGCAGGCTCTCTCCCCTGACCATGGATTGTATCTCGTATCCCAGCCTAATGGAACATTCATTGCAAGCTTCTATCGTGTTGATTTCAACACTTATGCCTTTGCAATATGGTATGCTCACGGCCCAAATACAACTCCAGTATAGATGGCTAATAGAGATCATCCCATCAATGGATTGGAATCTTCCCTTCAGCCTACAAGAGATGGAAATCTGGTTCTCACTGATGCCAATAACATCTTTGTATGGGAATCTATGATGGGAAAGTCTGATAACCTTGCAGAGCTTGTGCTATGGGACACGAGAAATCTTGTCCTACTCAATCAAAATGGAAATCCTGTGTCGCAAAGCTTCGATCATCCTACTGATACTCTCCTTCTTGGGCAATCCGTGTTGAAATATTACTTTCAACTGCAGTGCCAGTCCTTTGCCAGAATCCGCCATTAAACAGCAACCAAAAATAGTTTTTTTTGGACAAACCGTCATGGGATTCCCTGCACCTCTTTTACGGAATGGTGGTAATTTTGAGGGGGGGGGGGGCAGGTTAATATTGGTGTGCTTGAAAGTTTGTATGGTTTGACAGTGCACAAAAGTAGTTGTGCATTGTGTGGCATTGTTGTGAAACCTGTGCCTAAGCTACTCATGTATCTGTGTGAAGGTGACTATTTGAATTCTTTAGCTGCATAATTTACGTGGCGCGACATTAGAGGTGTAAAGTCTGCTGTCAAAGTGGGAGCTCGATGCAGAGTTCGGGTTGTCTTTGTAAATGTCTTTGAAGTACGACAACGACTTCCCATAGTCGATTTCTGAAATTGGAATTACCCACTGCATACTAAGGTGAATGAATTTAACTGCTTCTAGGCATGAATGTATGGCACTGCTATTTTAGATTGTGAGTTTTTTTTGTTTGTGTGGGCACTGTAAATGAGAGATGCAATGTAATGCATAACAGTGCAAAGTAAAAAGTAAAACATTACACACAGCAGTGTTAATTTTATGGTGAGAGACAGAGTGAAGTTTTTTTGAACTACCTGTGAAGCAATCTTGTTGTAATCCCTCTATTAGAGGAAGACTTTTGTAACAGTTAGTTTAGTTTTTTTTTGTGTGAAACTCTGTCTTCCCGAAACATTTTTAGTTTTTCCGTGTTAAGAAACAGAGCATTATTTTCAGTTTATTTGTTCTGGAATTATCAAAAATTCCCAACATGGTATCAGAGCGTGTCCAGGCTCTTTGAAGGTGTCAAAGAAGCTGAAGAAAGAATTTTTTGTTACAGCAGCTTCTCCAGTAGAGTGAAGACTCAATCAAGAAAGAATCCAAGGTATTTCTCAAGTTAGTTTTTTGTGTTACTATTGAGGACAATCAGTTATTTTAAATACACAGTCAAGTATTTTGAAGCATAGTTAAGAGTGCAAGAATGGCTGGAGCCAGCACTAGCATGGGTATCTGTAATACTCAGCTCCCACAATTTAATGGGAAAAACTATGACTATTGGGCAATAACTATGATAGTTTTTCTTGCTTCCCAAGACTTACGGGAATTTTTTGAGGATGGTTTTGAAGAATCAATAGATGAAGATGAGTTTAATGACATAACTCAGGCAGAGAAAGAACTGTTGAAGAGCAATAAGAAGAAGGATTTTAAAGCCCTCTACTTTTTGTATCAAGTAGTGCATGAGAGTGTGTTTCCAGGGATAACAGTAGCCAAGAGATCCAAAGAAGCATGGAAAACTCTCAAGATAGCCTATCAAGGCATGGAGAAAGTGAAGACAATGAAACTACAGTTGCTGAGGAGAAATTTTGAGACTCTCTCCATGAAGGAGTCAGATAATATTGGCTCATTCTTCACACATATGATTGGAATGGTCACACAAATAAGGTCTCATGGAGAGATTCTTGAAGAAAGGAGGATTGTGGAGAAACTATTGAGGATCCTACCCTCAAGGTTCGATGTGATTGTCACCACCATAGAAGAGACAAAGGATCTCACAAACTTCTCAGTTGATGAACTACATGCATCAATGATGACACATGAACAGAGATTGAGTAGAAATGAAAACTCATCTCAAGAGCATGCCTTTAAGACCCAGATGTTCTTTGGAAAAGGAAGAGGTCAAGGCAGAAGAAACAAGAGAGGAAGAGGCAGAAGCCAAAACAGAGGTGGAAGAAACAGTCCAGCGAATGCTCAAGGAAGAGGCAGCAATCTAAATCAGAACCAAGGCCAAGGCAGCAGCCAACAAAGTGGACAACATCATGCTCAAGGACAAAGGTATGATAAATCCAATGTCCAATGTCACTATTGTGAAAAATATGGGCATTATGCAAATGAATGTAGGAAGAAGTAGCATGATATGAGTAATAGAACTAATGCAAATTTCACTAGAGAAAATATCAGCCAAGATAATTTGTTTTTAGCCTATAATATGGCTGAAGCAAAGAGTGAAGATGTATGTTTTCTAGACTCTGGTTGCAGTAACCATATGACAGGAAACATAGCCATGTTTTCTATGTTAGATCAAATTGTGAAGTCACAAGTCACAGTAGTGACTGATAGTAAAGTTTCTGTTATGGGAAAAGGAGAAGTAAATGTCTTAACAAGGAAAGGTGAAAAGAAAACCATAGCAGATGTTTATTATGTTCCTGGAATGAAATGTAACCTCATAAGTATTGCACAGCTTATTCAAAATGGGTACAATGTTTTCTTTTCGGATGATGTATGCACCATCATGGATAAACCACCTAGCAAACAATGTATTTTTGAAGTAAAGATGACAAGGAACAGGATGTTCCCTCTCAAAATGAAAGCATATTTAAAAAATGGAGAAGAAATAGCAGCAGTGACACGAGGCTTTCCAAAATGAACCAAAAGATGAAAATTGGTTTTGGCACTTGAGATTTGGACATCTCAACTTTGGAGGTCTTAACTTGTTGAATAGAAAATGAATGGCAAGAGGATTACCATTGATAGAGAAACCAGACAACCTTTGTGAAGGTTGTATCTTGGGGAAACAACATAGAGAAATTTTTCCATCTGGGAAAAGTAGGGGCAAAAGCACCCTTAGAGATTGTCCACTCAGATTTATGTGGACCGATGCAAACTCCATCACTTGCAAGCAACCACTATATGCTAACATTTATTGATGATTTTACTAGAAAAACTTGGGTTTATTTCTTGAGGAACAAAAGTGAAGTGTTTGAAAGATTTTGCAATTTCAAAGTACTTGTAGAAAACCAAAGTGGGCTGCATATCAAAGTTCTAAGAACTGATAGAGGAGGTGAGAATATCTCCAAAGAATTTCTACATTTTTGTAGAGAAAATGGAATTCATAAGAAGTTTACCACTAGGTACACTCCGTAGTAAAATGGAGTTGTCGAAAGGAAGAATAGGACAATCATGGATATGGCGAGGAGTATGTTAAAGGCAAAGCATTTGCCAAATGATTATTGGGCTGAAGTTGTACACTGTGCAGCGTACATTTTGAATAGATGCCCTACAAAAGCAGTCATGAACAGAGTGTCAGAAGAAGCATGGAGTGGGACAAAGAAAGGAGTCACCCACATGAAAGTGTTTGGATGTGTGGCTTATGCACACATTCTAGATCAACTAAGAAAGAATTTGGACAACAAAGGGGAGAAAAGTATTTTCATTGGATACAGTGAGGAATCCAATGCTTGTAGGTTGTATAACCCATCCACCAAGAAATTTATTGTGAGTAGAGATGTTCAGTTCATTGAGGAGGAAGCTTGGGATGGAAGCATAGTGAAAACAGTGAATGTTAAAAACTCTTTATCTTATGATGAAGATGATAAGGAGATGGCTGAAATATATCCCGAAACAGCAACACCAACACAAGGGCAGCAAGAGACACCCTTGAGGAGAAATTAAAGTGCTTCTCTAAACACACCACAAGGAGGAAATTCAAGTGCTTCTTCAAGCATTTGTACACCAAATGAAAGAGGTAAGAAGTTCAGAAATTTAAGTGACATTTATGAACAAGATGCAACAAATGAAGGTATGAACTCTTTGTTTGCTTTATATTGTCATGTTGATGACCCTATTCATTTCGAAAAAGCAATTAAGAATAGGAAATGGATAGAAGCTATAGATAAGGAGATCAATGCCATAGAAAAAACAAGACATAGGATTTAGTTGAACTACCAAAAGGAAAAGAAGTCATTGCAGTTAAATGGGTCCACAAGACCAAGAGTAATGCTGAAAGCAAAATAGAAAGACGCAAGACAAGACTTGTTGTCGAAGGATATAAGCAGCAGCATGGGAGAGACTATGAGGAAACTTTCGCACCGGTTGCTAGAATGGAAATCGTGAGAGAAGTGTTGTCCATAGCAGCACAAAACAAGTGGAAAGTTTACCAAATGGACGTGAAGTCAACATTCCTAAATGGAGTGTTAATGGAAGAGGTTTACATTGAACAACTTCTAGGCTATGAAAATAAAGGCCAAGAGCACAAAGTGTGTAGATTGAAGAAATCTCTTTATGGGCTGAAGCAAGCACCAAGAGCGTGGTACAGTAGGATAGATTCCTATCTACTGGAAAATGGATTTGAAAAGTGCGAGGGAGAACCCACCCTCTACATCAAATAAAAGGATGGTAAAATACTAATTGTTGTGTTATATGTTGATGATGTTATTTTCATAGGTAATGATGATTACCTTATTAAAAATTTCAAAACAGTCATGAAAGAAGAATTTGAAATGACTGACATGAGTTTGCTGAGATACTTCTTAGGAATAGAAGTAGAACAAAATGGAAATAGGATTTTTATCTCACAAGCGAAATATGTTAATGAAGTGTTGGAAAGATTTAATATGCAGGAGAGCAAAGCAGCAATCACTCCCACAGTGATGGGATTAAAACTCAGCAAAGAGGACAACAGCAAGGATTTTGACCCTAGTTTGTACAAGAGCATAGTTGACAACCTCATGTATTTGACTGCAACTAGGCCATATATAATGCATGCTGTTAGTTTGATTTCCAGATTCATGGAGAGGCCAAAAGAAGCACATTGGCAGGCAGCAAAAAGGATTTAGAGGTATGTTAAAGGTACTAAAAAGTTTGGCATTTTATATACTGCTTCAGAATGTTCAGATTTAATTGGATACGCTGATAGTGATTGGGTTGGAAGTGTAGATGATCAGAAAAACACATCCGGTTATGCTTTTCACATGGGTTCAGGAGCCATTTCATGGGCTTCTAAAAAACAGCCTATTGTAGCATTGTCTACAGCAGAGGCAGAATATGTGGCAGCTACAACAGCAACGTGTGAAGCAATTTGGATGAGAAAGATGTTAAGGAGTTTATGCTAAGAGCAAGCAAAAGGAACTGTGATTTTTTGTGACAATAGCTCAGCTATTGCATTATCCAAGAATTATGTGTTTCATAAGAGAATGAAACACATTGACACAAAGTTTCATTACATTAGGGAATTGGTAAACAATGGAGAAATTGTTTTAGAACACTGCAGAACTCAGGAGCAGGTTGCAGATATTCTGACCAAACCATTGGGGCAGAAAAGTTTTGAGTTTTTGAGGAAATGTTTGGGTATGACTAACAACCCAACAGTTGAAATTAAAGGGGAGTGTTGAAATATTACTTTCAATTATAGCGCGAGTCCTTTGACGGAATCCACCATTAAATAGCAACCGCAAATAGTTTTTTTTGGGAAAACCGTCATGGAATTCCCCGCACCGCTTTTATGGAATGGTGGTAATTCTCGGGGGGGGGGAGGGGGGGCGGTTAAAGATTTGTGTGGCTTGAAATTCTGTATGGTTTGACCATGCGCAAAAGTAATTGTGCATTGTGTGGCATTGTTGTGAAACCTGTGCCTAAGCTACTCACATATCTGTGTGAAGGCGACTGTTCGAATTCTTGAGCTGCATAATTTACGTGATGCGGCATCAGAGGTGTCAAGTCTGCTGTCACAGTGGGAGCTCGATGCAGAGGTCGGGTTGTCTTTGTAAATGTCTTTGAAGTATGGCAACCACTTCCTATAGTCTGAAATTGGAATTACCCACTCCGTACTAAGGTGAATGAATTATGGTCATGAATTTATGGCACTGCTATTTTATATTGTGAGTTTTTCTTGTTTGTGTGGGCACTGTAAATGAGAGATGCAATGTAATGCACAACAGTGCAAAGTAAAAAGTAAAAAAATTACACACAACAATGTTAACTTTATAGTAAATTACACACAACAATGTTAACTTTATAGTGAGAGAGAGAGAAGTTTTTTTGAACTGCCTTTGAAATAGTCTTATTGTAATCTAAGAAGACTTTTGTAACATTGTGTTTTGTTAAGGAATACAAGTTTTTTTTTGTGTGAAACTTTGTCTTCCCGAAACATTTTTAACTTTTCTGTATTAAGAAACAAAGCATTATTTTCAGTTTATTTGTTCTGGAAATTCCCAACAATCTGTGACAGTGAATGCAGACCTTGCATCCGGGTTCAGTAATTCAAGCTACATGATTACGGGCTATTATCATCTCTTCTTCGACAGCAGTAATGTCCTGAGTCTCTCTTTCAATGAAACTAACAATTCCGTAGTGTACTGGCCTGATCCAGACCTCACCAGCTACACGTCTGGCAGAAGCCATTATAATAGCACCCGAGAGGCAAGTATGGATGAGAGGGGCCAATTCCTTTCCAGTGATACAATATATTTTCCGTACATCCGACTACGGAGAAACACCGCTGAGAAGACTGACGCTCGATACCGAGGGGAATCTGAGAGCTTACAGCTGGGACGGACAACCCTCTCAATGGAGAATTGTGTGGCAAGCATTTACTCAGCGCTTCAAAATTCAAGGTCTCTGCGGCAATAATGCTCTTTGCATCCACACCGACGCCCATGATCCCCATTGTGCTTGTCTACTAGGCTTTCGCATGGTGAATACCAATAATTGGTTCGTGGGCTGTGAGCCTATTCATTCTCTCGAGCCACAAGGATATAACAATATTACAGGCAAGATTCATCTTCTTTCTTTCGAGCATGCTGATTTTTACGGTAATGATCTCGATACATACAAGGCCTCTTCCACATTGGAAGAGTGCAAGGATATATGTATGACGGATTGGAGATGCAAAGCCTTCGCCTACAGACTTGACGGCATAGGCAAATGTTTCCCCAAAGGAAATCTCTTCAATGGTATCCAATCTCCAACTGCTCCCAACACAGTTTATGTCAAAGTCTCATCGGCTTTTCTTTCCAATTCTTCCAAACAAGCCACGCTTTCTCCATCCGATCTGACCTGCCCGCTCCCTTCTCCTCCTTCAGTGGAGCCCTCAGAGCCCAACATAAACTGTCTCTGGAATCTTTCAGGCGCCCAACACTTCCGGTTCAGTGAGACTTCATTTCCACTGCCTTTGCCACTTGAGCTACCCCATATGGACTCTATTTTTAATTGGTTATTAAAATTTATTTAACATTTTATTAATAAATTTTATAATATATTTATTAAAAAATTAATAATTAGGTGTGTTATTAAATGTTGGTTAATTTTGTCTTAATTATTTTGTTTAAATTACTCTCCAATATGTTTATTACTCTTTCTAAATCATAATAATGTCATGAGTCTCATGATGTGTTTTCTAAAACATTCAAAATATATATATATATATATATTAAAGTGAGTGATTGATAAACATTCAAATATATATATATATATATATATATATATATATATATATAAATAAATAAAGTAAGTGATTGATTAATTACACTGAAGATGTTTTTCATCTATATTTGAAATTTGTTCTCCTCTTCATCTCTGTTTGACATCTGTCCCAATCATACACAGATGGTATATATACTGGTTGGAATCCTTGTTTGATTGGGGCTTACACAACTCCATGAATATCATGGTGTGCAAAAAGGATTTTTGCAAAAATGGACATGTCACATATCTCTCCTGCTTTATTAGTGATCAAGCTCCTTTTTTTCACAAAAAAAATGTAACCCAACTCTATGCATAGAGCCAACTCCATTTAAACATATTAAATAACTTCATTACACAACATAAACTCAAATTTATTGAATCTCAAAGACCTTTGTATCCTAGATTTTAATTTCTCCAAAAAATATTTATAATCATGGAGATAGTAATTACACATATTCTTGCATGAAACAAGTATAAAGCAGATAATTCTAACTAATTGCACAAACATAAATTTATATCCACTACAATGGTAACACAACTTACAACAAGAAAAAATGCATTTGCAATTAGCACAAGTGGTGCACATGTAACCTCTAAAATAAGGCCATAGTGCACTGGAAATAGAAAATGGAAATATAAAATAAAATAATGCTATAATAAGTAGAAAAAAACTCTTAATTCTTTTAAATAATTGATATTTAGTTTATATCTCTTATATTTACTATATTAATATGGTTTTCAATTGCATCTTTACATATTCACCACATTTATGTTTTGTTTTTACTTCAATTAACTAGAGATCATTAAAAAAACATTCCATGTTTAAAACATTCCCATGTTTTTCTTTAGAAATTTTGTGAAAAGAAAAAAAAAAAATAGAACCAAATATTAAGTATTTGCAAATCAATAATATTTATAACAACATATTAAACAAATCTAACAATAAATTAGGTCAGAAATTCATAACAACAAAAATAAAGTAATATATATCTCTAAAATTAATGGATTTTTATAACAACATACTATAATAATAAAAAAATTATATTTAAATAAAAAATTAAACCTATTTAATACACAGAAACATAAAAAATAATTAAAAAAAATTATATAACATTATCAATAGTTTAAATAATATCTCTCTGCATTATAATTTTTATCATGCCATGTCATATTATAAAACTTATGGTACACATTAAAATTTCTAAATTTTAAATAAACATTAAGCTTTCATTTTCACACACTAAATTAAATTTCTTTCATTCTCTCTTCCTTATAGCATAACCAGGAGTAAATCTCTCTCATTGTCTAACAAGGCTTTATTATTACTTACGTAGAAATGAACTCTCTCCATGAAGGATTTATTATTGCTTAAATTCGATAATTAAAAATGAAATCGTACCAAAGATATATAAAATACAGAAAATGAAGATTGGCACCATTGTATTGTCAAGATAAAACACTTTTTTAAACCGTAAAAAAATAAGTGACACAAAATGGTTGAGAGCATCACATCCACGTCAATATTGTTTTACTATTTGAGAAGTGAACTTATGTATTATTGATACGCTTCTTTGTGGGTCATTCTTCATATGATTAAGGACTACCAAATACATAAAAGTTATATTGATTATAGATTTTGAAAATATTTTGGAATAAAAAATATGAGTAAATTTAAATTATTGATATTTTTTTTAATTTTTATTTAATATGAGAAATATAAATGAAATAAAAATTTAGCAATTTAATCATGAAATCAACATACTAGCAAAAAAAATGTTAATGAGTATCCAGTGCTAAATTTATAATGCTATCTAAATTTTACCATTCTAGTTTAGATTAAATTTATTATATATTAAAGAATCATTTTTCTAATATAAGTATTTGATTATATAAATTAAGTTTACTTGGCTTATAATTATAATATCACTTAATGCTTTAAAATTAACTTATAATTCATAAATTTATATAAAATATTATTTTTAGTTTTATTAAAAAAAATATATTAAATAATATTTTTAATCTATTTTTAATTAGTAATTGTTTGTAAAGATGTAAAGATATATTAAAGAAATAGAATATTTGGAAAGATCATCTCACCACGAGTAAATCACATTGGTGAATGCATGCATATAAAGTCTACCAAGTTCTTCAATGCAAGTGTTGCAAGGTGAGCCCACTACTCACAACCTATGCATGATCACAAAGTGTTGACAAACATTGCCCCAGGTGTGTCATGCCCATCTATCTATCTTTTCTCTATGACACGGTGCACTTTTAGTCCCACATTTTCACTAGGGTGTGAGATGGATCTCCACCGAGGTTCTAGAGCCCAACGACTCATTCCCTAGGGCACACAATGGGTCCTCCTATGAGATTCCACTAGTCTAGTCAACATTACTTCAAGGTTTTGGTCCAATATCATTGAACCAAAGGGTGGGTTTAGGATTGATTAGATTTCATGAGGAATGCACATGCCAATGGTGTTAAGGTTGTCATGGACACATTTATTAGCTCTGATGATATTGAAGTCTTTGGGGGAGTTCATAGTAGATATTGCCTATTGGATCCGCTTAAATGTTTATGGCTTTGATGGCATTTGGAGGGCCTCATGTCTCTTTTTGGATACTTCACAAGAGTATAAGAGAATCATGTTTGGGAGGATTATATGAGTGAGTGTGGGTTCAAATGGCAAGCCAACTCTTCGGATCTAGTGTGTAAGACTGCTTCTCAATTATCTTCTTCGGGCATTCTTGGAAATCTCTGCACTGACCAGGTCAGAGCTTGTTTAATATAGTCATTAAATGTTTGCTAGCTTTACATTGTTTAATCTAGTACGTAAATATGCATTTGTTGGCATCAATCAACGATAAATGAAATCATAGAGAAATACAAATTAGCTACGGTTAATGAGGGATCTAAATTACACTAAATCCATTTTCCAACAATAGAAATATCTTTGCTAAATAATTTAATCACCAATGGTTTTGTATTGAGAATTTTCCTTGTTAATTTTTTAATTCTAAGTGGCTTCACATGAGGATCTCGCAAGAAAATATAAACAAAGCAATTAAGATTTTCGGATAGGAATCTATTGGAACAAACATAAATATAAACCTAAAAATCATAAATATAAATTAAATTAATTTAAATTAGTGTAACATAAACTTGTTCTCAATTACTAAAAACAATTAATATTATTATGAAATCAAATTCAATGTCATTTATGAATGCATGTAGGGAAATTAGAGTTGTAGGGATCAATGTTTTTTGTGTGGAGTTTCCTTGTGTGGAGATTTCATTGTCTGGATCTTACAATGAAATCTTTCATTGTGTAGAGGAAGCTTCCTCTTCACAGTGAAAGATCTACACAAGGATAGTTTAACACCATAGGAGAAATTTACTTAGCAAAAGAAACTGCTCAGAGAATGTCATGTTTTAAATTAGATAATATTATGACTTATATAATGTGCTTATATTATTGCACAGAGGTGTGGAACAGGTAGCATTGATACACTGTGAAGAGTGCTTAAATATTATATGGCAGAACTAATAGGGTTGTAGGTTCCCTTAGGTAAATAGGGGGCTAACTGCTTTTATTTTGTTGTGTGGAGAAAAGGTGTGCAAGAAATGCGAGATAAATGGTGTGTGTGAAGTGTGGGAGCAGGGACTATATCGAGTCAAGCTTTCTTCCTCCGCATTCCACATAAGGCTAATTTAATATTGTACGATAAATTTACTTAACAAGAGGAAGTGATTGGATAATATCACAATTTAAATTAATATCATAATATGACTTATATTAATTTTCTTATATTATTTTGTGGAGTTGCAGAATAAGTAACATTGACACATTCTATGGAGTGCTTAAATATTCCAAAGGTGGGAGAACTGATGAGGTTGCAAGTCCCTTATGTAATTAAGCGAGGAGGGGAGGTAACTACTATTATTTCGCTTTATGGAGAAAGGGTGTGATGGAAGTTTGGGAGCAGGGAAAATATCGAGTCAAACTTTGTTCCTCCACATTCCGCATAAAGCAAGTTTAACATTGTAGGAGAAATTTACTTAGAAAGAGGAAGTACTCAGAGAATATGACGTTTTAAATTAGATCATATTATGACTTAGATTAATGTTCTTATGTTATTCTATGGAGTTCTTAACATTATGTGGATCCTGAATACAATTGCATATTTTATTTGATATATGCAAAGCGACTCGATATAGAAGATTCGAAGGAGATAGGGAAAGTTCTAGAATATGATGACTTTTTTTATTTTTCTGGAAACATAATTAATTAATTAATTAATATGCATATGCATAATTAATTAATACTAATAACAAATTGAAGGAGACGTGGCAAGTAATGGAGTGGCAAGGATTTTAAACGAAGAAGTAGCCATGGAGAGCTATTTAGAAGATGTTGACACAAGGTTGTTGAAACATTTACATTTGTTACTGCTTGTTGGGAGTAGAACAGTGGTGCTTTTATTCGCAATTTCATGCAATATTAATTGAAGTGTCTTTTTTATGTTAAAGAATAGTTGTGCGGGGTAGGGAATATAAACTTTGTGTCATAATGTTTCATATTTGTGTATACATTTTTATATGCCTTCTTCTATACAGGATTGCATATCACAGAGTATTATAAAATATAGAAAAAAACAAAGTTGTATAATGTAACAATAATAAAATGAGAATAACTAGAACAGAAACGCACCTCTTAGAAGAGTTATCATTTCCTATAATTGTATTAATTGAAATGATTCTTAATTGAAAAAAGTGTAAGCAATAAATACACTTAGATAATCAATATTAGAAAGATACTTAGAAATCATGTTTGTGGTTATCACTCTTCATTAACTGCCTGAATACCATGTAAAATGGTTTTCTCTTGTACTATTTTTCTCCATTTTCACTTTTTTTATGACATTTTGAATAAGCATCACATATAGGGGAGCTTTGATTGTGCGAAATGCGAGACTATGTAGGAAGCACAATGAAATATTTCTTCACACTTATGTATTCCGCAAAATGAAATTTATTCAATTCTAAAGACATGGTGTTAGCATTGTATTCTTCATAGATGTGTGCCTAAGATCCAAAACTATTATCAAAATTTTATTGTGTCTTAATCAATAACACAACATTAGATATAATACAGTCTCAAAGTATATGTTCAAAAACTTATAGAAAGCATTACAATAAAATTGATATGGACTCAGATTCAGTAACAATAACTATATCCATATTCAAATGTCAATCACCATAACTATAATCTAGATATATATGAGATCACATTCAAAACATAGTCATAAAAAACATAATCAAAACAGTAACACCGGAAATTATTTTGTTGTACGAATAAAGGGTGTGTGGGAAGTGTGGGAGCATGGACTATATCAAATCAAGATTTCTTCCCCTGCACTCCACATAAGGCTAATTTAACATTGTAGGAGAAATTTACTTAGCAAGAGAAAGTGCTTAGAGAATGGTACATTTTAATTTAGATCATATGATGACTTATATTAATGTTTTTATATTATTGTGCGAAGGTGCAGAACAAGTAACAATGATACATTATGCAGAGTGCTTAAAGATTATATGATCCTTAGTATGATCGTTTGTTTTTTTCATCTATGCAAACCAACTAGATATAACATATTCGAAGGAATGGGGCAAGCTTTGGAGTGACAATACCTTTTTTAGTTTTTTGGAAACATAATTAATTAATTAATTAATATGCATGTGCATAATTAATTAATAGTAATAGGAGATCCAAAGACAAGACAAGTAACATTGACTCTGACCAAATCAAATTTAACTTTGGTTTTATGACCAAATCAAATTTATTTAATAATATATTTTATTAATTTCTAAAAACAGTAGGGACTTATGATACAATAAATTATTTTGCTGAAGTTAAAAGAAGGAACTCATAATACATTAAACTATGGGTTTTATTTTCAAATCATTCTAAATATGTCTATATTTTATTTTGCAATAGTCAATTTCAAATTACACTTTGTAATTAATTTTTAGAGAAAGGAGAAAGACTATGGGGAAGTGTAGAAAAAAGGGTGTGCAGATAAATTTGGTGCGGGGGGAGTTTGCTAAGGAGCAGTGACTATATCAATTCATGCTTTCTTCCTTCATAGTTCACATAAAGCTAAGCTAATTTTGTGAATATATATTTCGTTACTAAGTGCTCTAACACTGTTATAACTTAGATTTCTACAAATCCCTAAGAACCTTTCATTTTATTTTATTTTCCATTTTAAACATTTGATCATGGTATTGTGTAATATGCTAAATAAAAAATATTTTTAATTCATTTAAGCAATTGCTGAATATCAATAAAGCAAAAAACTTAATATATTAAAGACTAAAAATGAATTCAAGAGAACAAAGATAAATAATCATCTCATCAAATTTTAAATAAAGTTAAACGAAAATAAGGAAAGAAAGAATATGTGGATACCCTAGTAGGAAACGGAAAATCTCAAATGATTGACAATGTTGGAAGCATTTATACATGAAACTAAGTATCAGTTTATGCAAAAAGAAAAAGATTATAATTTCAATAACAACTTAAAAAAAAGTTGCTTCACTAACAAAAAAGGAAAATAAACATAGATCCAGAAAAATTTCAAGATGAGTACATACCCAAAATCCATTAACTATGAGGGGTAGTTATGGAATAAGATTCTTTGTTCCTGAACCCACTAACTATGAAAGCTAAAATGCATAGTGTAAATGTTTCTCCATATGAGCCAATTTCCCCCTAAAAACGATTTAGTTTTTCCTGTAAATCCTCCGAGCCCCTCTAAAAATTTGCTAATTTGTCCTGCATCTACCATTGGTTGCATTGGAGATCATTCATGAATGCGAAAATAATATTGTGGTCATCATGTTGTTTCTTAGGAGTTGTTCCAGAATCATTTTGAGATATGCAAGCTCATTACCAATGTTGAGTTGACCAAATGCAGAGTCATTAAAATAAGATATGTTTAGAGGGCTAGGATCTATAGTCTCCCTTGAACTTATGCTCTCTATCTGATGTTGGCTCGACTATGCTCATTCACAAACTCCATGACCCACTCTGCCTCATTCACGTGGCATCTTGTATTTTACCTGAAACATAAAAATGTTGAATACAATAATGCCATGAACGGACTAAAATAATGAAAGCTTTTACATTAAATAGAATAGTGTGTCACCTAATAACAACAACAACCCATTTAGACTTGCATTGCAATCAACCAGGACCTAGTCCCAAAATAAATTGTTTAAATGAATAGTCATAAACTAAAAAAGAAAAGTTATATAATAATAGTTAATAATAATAGAAAATACTCAAACTAGGGCATAAAAGTGTTTCATCTTAGTTTATTCTCAAATTTGAAATGAATAGAATAACATATAATCGAATTTTTCCAAATAAGCAAAGTTTAATTTCCATGTGTAACATTTATCTATATGTCTCTGTTTAATTCATTAGTTATACCCTATGTCATTGTAGATCATCATTGATTTAGTCATTGCTGTGCTTTGGGTGTAAAATCTTATTTTCCCAATATTTTCGCAAACCAAAAATATTTCCCTAATTTTAAAATATTTATGTAGCTTAATTTGCATATTTGTCTATTTCCCGCACTAGTTTAAGTAAGCATTTATTCGGTAAATCAACATTGTATAATGATTATTTATTTTTAACAAATCGATTGATATTATAATATAGTATTTTCATCATTTATTCAATGAATGCATGCAGAAATATTGCTTCGCAACTAGTTTATGTTATGGGAAAACAATATGTGCAGTAGAACCTTAGTACATTCTTTTTTACAATTTCATATGTGTTACCCATCCGCACATACCAACTTTCTCGAGTGTAGATTACCGAATATTTCAAACTGAATTAAGGCTAATTGTGAAATATTTATTTCTTACATTGCAATTTGTTGAGTGCAATGATGTGGGATTAATTGATTAAATCATTGTGACATTCACATTTTGTTGTTAATGGAAAAATTAGTAAGTGGTAACTAGAATACATGCAATGAGAAAAAAGTCCATAATCCATGCTATTTGGAAAAATAACAATATATGCTTTATTATATTCAATTTTATTTTTTCTAGACATGGTTACATTGTTTCGCAAAACACATTGCATATGTAAATTACCTGAGCAGAGGTATCTGTTATAATTTCTTCTTACTCTAAATAATATAAAAATGTGATGATTTTGTAGCATGAATAAGAAAGAATCAATAAACAAAAACCATTAGCAAAATTCAATAAACTTGAATTCACATAAGCTCTAAATGTATAATGATTTTACCATTACTCTGCTACAAATTCTTATGATCTCAATAGTACTTGCCAATAATATTTCAAAATATATTTATTAATCATAGAATTAAATCTTAATTAGCTTTCTATGATGTCCTCATTATGTATCGATTATTCTTTTATATCACATAATCACCAAAATGTTGTTGAAAAACAAAGCAATGTGTGCAAGAAGTGTGTGAAGCAAACAAGTCTATTGATTATGTGTCGATTCACCGAATAAATCGAAAAAATACTATTTTATAATATCAATAAATATGCAAATAGAAGTGTACGAAGGAGATCTGTGGATTGTTTCAATTTTCTATGAGGCATACTAGTTACTAAGCACTCAAACAATGTGGTGATTTTTCGTTGAGTCACCAAATAAATGTCAAAAATAGTATTGTATAATATCGATAGATAAAGTTTTATTGATATGTTAGTAGCCAATAACCATTACATAATAAATAAGAGTAAATTCTATTAAGCACTTCAAAGATAACGAGATTTTGTATCGATTTATTGAATAGATATTAATAGTACTACTGATAATTAATTAATTCTTCAATGTTAAGTGCAAACTCATTTGCAATGTATTTAGTTTTTGTCATTCCAAGTTTTCGCATCTTTGTAAACATTTCTATTTCGACACAACTTTTCCATATATGGATGTGTTTCACACTTTTCCTTTCTCACATGGTCTAGGACTAAATGTTTTCAACAATTTGTACATTACTTGTTATGATTAGAATGATTTCGTAATATAATATGTTATAAAAACTAACGTTTATTGGCAATCCTCACTGCACCAACTTTTTGATTAATAAAGAAACATAGCTTTAATAATGCATTGTATGAAAGTACAATATCTATAATTTAGTGCATTTGATAATGTGAAGAGCCTTATACAAATGCATAATGAGAATACTAGATTTTTTTGTCTCAACAATATTCACTTTGAGAGATGTGATAAGGTGTTTTGAACTAAGATGTAGTTTTGCTGGCTTCAATCATTTAAAAACTAGTATTGTGTGGAATGAAGGTGTGTGAGAGAACTGTGCAAAGGGAGAATGCATGCGGAAGTACAGAACATTGTAGAAGAACAATTCAGAAAACAAAGATAGGGATGAAGATTGCACTATGGAGAAAGATGGCTTTCATTGTCTAGGATTGATGTGCTATGTAAGAGTTA
The DNA here is from genome assembly GCA_000404065.3 of Pinus taeda. Lineage (NCBI taxonomy): Eukaryota > Viridiplantae > Streptophyta > Pinopsida > Pinales > Pinaceae > Pinus > Pinus taeda. Next base: position 58,093 of record APFE031154340.1, read on the forward strand.
GAGTACCACATCTATAAGTAAACCTCTTGATCCAAATTTATAATGGAACCAAACGAAATATAGATTTAAATAGAACACAAAGATACAATGAAATAACAAAACTTCAATTAATTAATAACAAGTACTGAAATTGTTTGTGTGTAGAATGGAACAAATTAGATTGGGCAATGGTAGCATATCTTTGAGAAGAGATGTGATAGTTACATGCCTTACGAATTGTCTTACAATGAGGCTCAGAAGAATTTTTATTATTGAGAAATAATGTAAAATCTTAAACATCCTAAAACCTAACCCTAGGAGATGAAGTGACAAAACTTAATGGGCCCCATTGGGGGTTAGTTGGTACACAAAATTCCTAAGGTCGTAGCTTTGGCATACAATCCCCATTTGACACGTATGATAATTTTTTAGAAATATCCATCCGAGGACTAAAAATTTTGACTAAAAGTTCCTACCACAAGTCATCAATTTTCCAATTTTCCAAAAAAATGTCATTTAGGGACTCAAAACGACTCCAATAGTTTAGGACCCAGAAAACTCCCCAAAACAATAAATTGTACTATAATTAAGGGAACTAAAAGAAACAATGTTGCGGGTCCAAGTGGAATAGGCAAGTATTTTAATTTTATAACTAGGGTCAAATTTCACCTTAGATAACTCAGATGACTGAGATGACGATTGCACTAAATTCCTCCTTTTGAGAGGACCAAAATTGACCTAAAGATCGCCTTATTTAGGCAAGAGGAAGTTGATTTTTGACTTATTTTATCCACTCATGTATAATGGAATAGGTCAGTCGTAAGAGCATGTAAAATTGGATAGGTCAGACTCAACCCCAAGTGAACCCTCATGGAAGCCTATAAATAGAAGAGACCTCGAGCTCATTTACACACATTGATCAATACATCTTCTACGCTCTTCTATTGTCTTGGTTCACATAGTTCTAATGGATCAATTTCGCTTAAGCATCCAGAATTACAGGGGTGAAGCTCACACAGATCCTAGGTTTCTATTTCTCGAACGCATGCATGTAACTCAGAATTTTCATCTCAGATGCATGCACACAGTTGGTAAGAGAGCATCCAGGTAGTCTCAGATGCTCACATAAAAGCCTGAAGGGAGTGTCCAGGGTTTCTAAAGTAGATCAGACAGTGTTGGTCCCTGGATGCATGCATAGAGTGGTCAAGGTTGCATTCAGACAATCCTAGACATGCACATAATAACTGGAAGAGATTTTGTGGGGGTTTGGAGAGGTTATGTGTGTGTTTGACCTTAGACGTACACATAAAATATTCATGAGAGCGTCCAAGTCAGTCATAGACACCCTCACATAGTGGCTAAGGGAGCGTCCAAGAAGTTTCAGTCGCACACAATCTACCTTCCTGGAAGTGTCCGAGGTTTTGATTTAGGGTTTGACATTTCCCTTCAGTTGTTTTCATTGGTTTGATGGATAAAGGGTTTCTCTCTGTTGTTCTATAGTTTTATAGTATGCTTCTGTTCTATAAATCTATGTTGTAAGTTTATGTATTGGGCTCATTCTACTCTATGTTGAAGAATTTTTATGACGATCTAATAAAGAAGAATACTTGAAAAGGTTTTCCCCCATGTGGGGTTTTCCCCTGTTCTTGGACCAATCTGTTGTCTCTTATGGTTGTGTTGTTGTCTTCTTTTTCATTGCATATATTGTTTTATCTTTAGTTATAGTTTATGATTGTTTACATTGCTAAAAATTAGATGCATTGTTAAATCAAGAAGTAAATTGGGCTAGATTAATTGATACAACATAGAACAATCTGAAAAATTAACATGGAATCAGAGCTGAGGTGAAGGACAAGCCCAAAAGAAGAAAATAATTGAAGCCATCATTATTAGAAAGAAGATTGTCTAGTTGAGGGTAAAATGTCTTCCTCTACCTTCAAGGAGCATGGAAAGTTGGGTGATGCATCTAAATTTGCTACATGGAAAGTCAGGTTGGAGATCATAGCTAGTAACAATTATGTGTTGAAAGACATTCAAGGAAGGATGCCTGAGCCTCCATAAAATGCTTCCGCTTCCCTAAAAAACAAGTACAAGAAAGGTGAGTCCAAACAGAATAAAATTATAGTTGATGGTTTATTAGATCATTTACATGCACATGTTGGGAATTTAAGAAATTATAACGACATGTATGACAAGATATAGGGCATGTACGAAATCAACAATTTGAATGAGATCATCACCTTGAAATATCAACTCAGGGAAACAACGATGAACAAAGGAGAATTTGTTCAATCCTACATTATGTGGATATCTCGCCTTAGAGATCAATTGCAGAGAGTTGGGGAAAATGTGTCTGATAGGTAACTAGTAGTTGTGACTCTTAGAGGTCTCCCTCCTATTTGGGAAACCTTCATTACTACAATACATTAATTTCCTTTTGTTATTTGATGAAATTGTTGGGAATATTACTCAAGAAAAATCAAGGATGATAGCAAGAGGAAGGATTCAAAAGAATGAAGAGGGAGATCCCACTACATATATCACTCATGAAAAAAAGAAGAAGGGAAAAGGAGGTCCATCAAGGAAGCCTCCTTCTCAAAATGAAAAAGGAAGGAATGATATATATTTATCTCATATTGAATGTTATAGATGTCACAAGAAAGGTCATTATGCTCGATATTTTCCCAAGAAGAGAAAAAAGCCACGTTACAACACCAAAAGAAACAACAATAATTAAGGAAGAAAATAAAATGAAAGTAATAACTCCGATAGAATATATGAAAGAAGAAGAAGAGATTCCTCAAGAGACTATGAAGAAGATCATCCTCCTCAAAAGAAGTCAAGAGAGGTATGAAAGTACTATTGTAAATAAATTTGAATACATTCTTATTTCTAGTGCTACTAGTTCTTCTCCACTAGATTTGTGGGATAGTTGATTGGTTGATAGTGGGGCCACTCATCATTTCTCTGGATACGAAGAAATCCTCTCTAATCTAGTAGAGAGGGATACTGAGCTAAAGATAATTCTTGGAGACAACTCCACTCATCCTATGAAAGGTTTTGGGTCTATCAAATTTTAGTTGAATGCTAGAAGATCAGTTATGTTGCATGATGTTATGTATGTGTTAGGATTACTAAAGAATTTGGTATCTATATATGCATTGGAAGATAAAGGGATGAGCATTTCCTTCATCAAAGGAAACGTTTTGACTTGGTCTATTGGTTCACCTATGAGAGATGCATTCACATTAGGATCAAGATTTGATTGACTCTATAGAGTCACTAGAAGGCCACTTCTATAATTTGTTCATAATACCAATCATTTGAGCAAGTTGTGGCACCACAAAAAAGTTCATCTACACTATGCTACTCTTCCGAAATTGAAGAAATTGGTCTCAGGTATTCCCGACGTTCAAGCCCATCATGATGGAGTTTGTACAGGTTGTTCGAGTGGAAAAAACAAGGGGACCATTCATCTCTAGTGAGAACAAGACAAACGGCATCCTCCATATCATTCATTTTGATATATGTGGTATGATGTCTGTGCATTCTATTGGTGGTCATCTCTACTACATCACCTTCATTGACGAATTCTCAAAAAAGAGATGGATATACTACCTTAATCACAAGGAGGAAGCCTTTGAAATGTTCAAGGAATTCAAAGCCTTGATAAAAAATCTAACAGGGAGAGGAATAAAAGTATTCAGGTCCAACAATGTTGGGGAATACATGTCAAACGATTTCATTGAATTTTGCAAGAAAGAAGGGATAAAGAAGGAAACAATTGTGTGATATACTCTCAAACATAATGGTTTACCTGAAAGGAAAAACAAGTATATATTAGAAGTTTCCCATGCCATGCTCCATGATCAAAAGGTGCCAAAATTCCTTTGGGCAGAAGCCACACATGCTGATGTATATGTTCAAAATACGATGCCTCATCAAGAATTAGAAAACAAGACCCTCGAAGAAATATTCACAGGTGTCAAGCCCGATATTAGCCATCTTCATGTATTTGGATGACCCATATATTTTCATGTGCCAAAGGACAAAATAAACAAGTTGGAAGCTATAGGAAGAAAATTTACGTTTGCGGGTTATTGTGAGAATTGTAAAGCATATAGAATATATATTAGATATCATTTTTGGGATTCAACTGCGTTAAGTAATTCATTCACGTATGACCATTTCCATGAGAGGTAGTCGTAAGTGACTAATTTCTCATGATTTGAATAGTTCACTTAGCAC
>APFE031154340.1:64205-107897 GCA_000404065.3 Pinus taeda
GCATCACCCGATGCAATGCGTGCTAAGTGAACTATTCAAAAATCATGAGAAATTAGTCAGTTACGACTACCTCTCATGGAAATGGTCATACGTGAATGACTTACTTAACGCAGTTGAATCCCAAAAATGATATCTAATATAATTCACTGCGTAAACCCCCTATACCTAGAATATATATTATTGGTCAAAGGAAGTTCAAAATTAGAAGGGACATAACATTCAATGAAGATGCAGCTCTTGGAAAGGAAAGAGACCTTCCCCCACCCCGTCATACCAAGAAAGAGAATGATGACTAGGATACTCTAGATGGTTCTTTCATGCCCAAGTATGATACTAATATTGTTGACGATCCCATGGAGCCTATGGATCCTTTAGATCCTCCTCCAAGTGATCCTCCTTCTAGGAAGAGACCCCTTTGGCTCCACGATACTCTACAAAATGTAGAAAGAAATGTTCGTATTCATAGATCATTTAGAGAAAGGAAGCAACCATGCAGGTATCAAGGATATGTTGCAGCCCTTAGCATTATGATTTAAGCCAAACCATCCTCATTCAAAGAAGTTGTAAAATATCAAGTTTGGAAGGATGCTATGGCCGAGGAATTGTTACACAATATTTTTGTCACACTTCTTGTCCCATATCCTAAAGCATCAAAATGATGAACTTTGTCAGTGTATTCACCATGAAACACATACAAATAACACGTTCAAATAAAAATAACACATTGGAAAAAAAATAATTCCACTTGAATGATCTCTTGTATATTTCCAATGTAGCATAACATCCCTTGCATTAGGTTTTGATCACGGTGGCTACCAAAACTAGATTGGTCAAACTCAACTTCCACTCCACACTATTTCGTCATGCATCCATCATCAACATCCTCCGTGTGAAAATGATATACATATGCCCACATAGATGGGAACAAATGCACCTATAAAAAAGTGAAAAATCACAATTTCATGTGTCTATAACCCGAACATAATTAAAAATATAAAATATATATGGATGTTACAATAGGTGTACTATGAAGTTAAAATTGTACAGAAATAGATTATAATTACTGAGTTGCTGCACTCAATCCCTATGTTTAGCACATCCTCTTAATCACATTGGTAACGACTAGATGCACTGTATTTCTCTCTAACTTGATCAATAACATAACTGTTAGGACATGTCATTGGCGTATTTTCTTCTAAATGATTAGGATAAGGCACGCTTCTACCATTCAACCATTTGAATTCTTTCATGTCATTGTCCCATTTCCTCCTCTTTTGTTCATACAATGTGACCCATGGTTATTTCACTTCCATATTGTAAAGAATGAATTTGTTAATGGCTTCAATTTATAAATTCACTAATGAAATCGAACCAACACACACACACACACACACACACATAAATATATAGTACATATGACATCAAAATATGTATTAATATGAAGTTCAATGTGAATAATTATTGTGTATTAATTTGAAAAATGATAAGCCTGCACTTACTCTTTATCATGTTCCTCTTTCCATTTGTTTTGAGAAGCTCCCCTTCACTTTTGGCTTCATCCCTTTCATCATCCAAAATCGTCGCACCTGGTGTGTTGTCAATATGCTGGATGTACTCATTGGAATAATAGAAATACTCATATGATATATACCCCTTTGCCTTAGACCCCTCAGGTTTTACCCTTTGTCAAAAAAAACCTTTAAATTTCTTCATGTACCTCTCCAAGAAGAACTTCCAATGACAATAAACCACTACAACTAATTCAACCTCACCTACTAGGTAAATTAGAAAATGACCCTACAAGTCCATGAAACTCGTCAACAGTTCCTTCTCAAATATACAATCAATCTCAGCTACCTCTTGATGCCACTATGGAATGCTAGACACATGAATCTCCTTTGATTTGATCCAATGTACAAATGCAGATAATTTAGATATGACATGTCGTAGGGCTTGGGGGAATTCATAGTTCACACACCCACACACAAGCAGAGGATAATGACACTACATAATAAATAGTACATTATACAAAAATTAATTATAAAACATACCATTCATAAAAATAAAAATAAAATAAGAAAATCATGTATTTGACATGTGTACTCTTAGAAGGTTCAAATGGTCATGCAATTTCAACCCTGACAAACGGTCTTCCACAATGAAGCGATGTCATAGTGAATACCAATATAAAGAAGGCACCCTCACACTCATTATAACTTCATTTTCCAAAGAAAGATCATATTTCTTTAAAATCAATAGGACATCACCTTCTTTGAAAGACCAAGAGGGACCAACCTCTCCTCTATTTTCTTGTCTTGGCCAATGTTTCTTTTCATTTTTTGAAGAAACAAGATCTCTCCTAACAGTCAATGTGTCACTTTCTTCCATTCAATTAGTGTCATTATTGTAGGCCACTGGGTTCTCTTTGGTTTACCATTGAAAGAAGATGTTGCTCTTCTATAAGGATGATCTTCTGGGAGGAATACCCTGGAGCAATCATACACTGGATTTTGTAGGTGGTTGGACCACCTAGCCTTTAGAGAAGGTCCACAACATTTACATCCATGATTCCATTTTGTTACAAAACCTGCGAAATTATTGTATATAGGTCAACACGTTAACGACCATGAAGATCAAAAAAGTTACAATGGATTAAATTAATATGTGAAACAATATTGTTACGTATATAAACAAATCAATAAAAATGTAATTTACCAAATAAAACTCCTAATCCTAGTTAATCATGTATGGTGTAAGCACACACACCATACAACATAAAACTCCTCTCTGTTGCAATGGGTCTTGATACATTGTACACATGTATCCCTTTCCATAATTTGTTCAATTCATCTACCAATGGTTGTAAGTATACATCCATATTCTTCACTTATCTTCTACCAAGGACTATGAGAGCCAACATAAGATGTTCATTCCTCATGGAAAACCATGGAGGGATATCGTTATTGATCATTACTGTAAGCCAAACAAAATAGTTGGTGTTTTGGAGGGAATAGGGTTGATGTCATCCATGGCTATGCTAAGTCGTAGACTTTGTACTTCATCCTTGAATTTTTTAGGCCCTGTATACTCTATATGATTCATAGCTATTGAATATGTTAGGATTCACATAACTCTTGACTCACTTCTGTGTGGGGCATGCCATCTCTACAACATAACTAATTCTTTGCAATGAAAGAGTCTTTGAATCCTAGGGATTATAGGCATGTGCATCAATATATTATTAGGAGACCATGTGATTTACCCATTTTATTTTAATTACAATACCTATCATGCCCACATTTTAGACATATCTTTTTGTCTACATATTCTTCTTTATGTAGAATACAATCATTTATACATGCATGATATGATATGTACTCAACACCCAACAATTCCAATAACTTCTTTGCCTCTTCGTAGCTACCTAGCATGACATTATCACTTGGACGAACCTTATCTTTGAATATCCTACAGTTGGTGGGGAATATAATTGTATAATATCAATATTTAACATTCATAAAATTGACCATTTTTAATTTTTACTGTGTGACAAAATATAAGGAAATTGATCGATCATGTAGGCCAATTACATTGATATTGTCAAGAAACACGAATTTGACATGCCAAACTTTGCTTTCATATTGTACAACAACATTGTTGTCTCCAGCTGAGTAGACTTTGACTTTCTGCCAGGTCTAAAGAGAGGGGTGGTGGAAGAAGATTTCAATCTTTGGAATAAGGTATCAGTGATATGAGCATCATCCCCTAGCTCATAATTTTGGAATCCATCTAACATTCCTCCATAGCAGTCATATCTCGTAAGTAATCATTTGTACCAACCTCTATTTGATTTCTTCCATTACCAACTTATGATGAAGAACTGTTATTGTTGTAATCATTCCTAATTAGTGAATCTGGATGTAGTGAGAAGTAAATAGGTGGTTGATTCAACCATTATTTGTATGCTTCTTCTATGATTATTGCGCTTAATGCAACCTTCTCTCCAGTTGACATGGTAGTGGGGTGCTCTGAAAGATGGTAGGTGGGTCACTAATCCTAATTAGAATATTAATTTCAAAAAATATTGAACATCATTAGTAAAATATCAATGATATTAGTAAGCATGTCAATGGAATTGGCTTGTTGAAATTACATTATACATAACAATTATTACCATCGTAGATAGAGGATTGTGGCTAGAATATGTCATGTTCCAATTGATAGGATGAAGAGGTTGTCCATTTTCATCTACCAACTTCTTGTGATATCCTGCTCTTAATAAGAGCTTCTGACATATTTGAAATGGAGGAATATTGTCTACATCTAAGCTCAATTCTGAATTAGGATCTTTCAAATTTGGATACACTTTTTTTTCAAATTGACATGGACTAAAAAAAAATCAATTAGATAATTGAAATATAAATAAAATTTGAACTTACTAGAGATGGAAAGGGAGAAACTCTGTGAAGGAATTTGATCAACAATATGGAACGAGCTAGAATTAGAATAATTGGTCATTTGATATTATTGAGATTGTGTCCCTGCATTTGAGAAAAATCAGAAATAAAATTTTGTGTATATAAAGTTAATCTCTAGAACCATATAACCATAATCTGAATTTCAATATAGTTTTCAAACCATTTTTCAAGAATAAGGCCACTGTAAGTGGAAATGTATACTATGAACTATTTTGATTCATGTGGATTCATCCTAAAGGATAATTTTAGATTAATACGCCATTTTATGTGAAAATAAAATTTTAGATCGTTTTTAAACCAAACTAGTGCACTTATCAGAACAAAGTGCACTGATGTGTTTAAATAATACCAGCACCGGGGCATGTAAATAATACTCACACCAGTTTCCAAAAATTAGAAAAGAATATGTTATCGTATTAGTGTTGTTATACCAAAACGCACCAATGTGTTTAAAAAAAAATTAGAACTAGTACACCCGTGTTTCTAGATTAAAAAAATAAAAATGAATTCAATCAAGTTGGTGCTCTTATATGTATACTATGAACTATTGTAACACATAATTTTTAAACCCTATTGGTGCGCTTATCAAAACAAAGTGCATTGATTCATTTAAAACATGCCAGCACCAAGGCATTCAAATAATACCTGCACCAGTTTTCGGCATTCCAAAAAAAATATGTTATCACATTGGTCCTCTTGTAAAAAAATGTACCGATGTGTTTCAAAAAAAACAACACTGCTACGCACCTGTTTACATATTTTAGAAAAATAAAAATGAATTCAACCAACTTGGTGCTCTTATCACAATTAGAGCATCAATGCTTTTAAATAGAAACCACACCATTGCGTTAAAAAAATTAATCTCACCGTTTTGGGATTTTGACAAAGAAAAAATAATTTATCATGTAGGTGCAAGGAAAAATTTTGGTACCCGACAATGTCAGTGATTTTTTCTTATAAACACACTGGTGTGCTTGACTATCGAATGCACCGATGTTTGGATAAATTGAAAAAAAAATGCAATTTTTTTTCATTTTTTAGAATTAAAAAATGAGTGATAATTGATTTTTCGAAATCTCATTTCATAAAGTCTTTTTAATAGTAAAAAATTATTTACTATTTCATTATTTTGCTCAAAATTTCAAGGGAGTGATTTGCGAGAGAGACATACCAGAAGCATTGTGCAGCAAAAGAATACTTTGGAGCACCAAAATATTCAAAAAATCAGACGCTGAAAGATATGGTGATTCACTCAAAACCTCACATAGTAAAAAATTTAAATTTTTTTCTTTATTTTACTGATAAAAAATCTTACACGTTATGTTAGGGTTTTATTAAAAGAGAGATCATTTGCAAGAGAGATGTATTGGGAGCACTATGGAGTGGAAAAATATTTTGAAACCGCAAAAACATCAGAATTTGAAAGGTATGGTGATTCACTCAAAACCCTCAATAGAAAAATAAAAAAAAAAAAAAATTACTGTTAATATTTTTTACAATTTCTATTAGATTTATTCACAATTCAAAAAAAGAAAAAGAAAAAAGAAGAAATAAATTAAATTAAAAATTTGTGTTTAAAAAAATTAATATATATTTACTAGTAAATTTTTTTATGATGTCTATTCCTATTTAAATTTAATTAAAATTTAGAAAAAAAAACAGAAAACAAAAAAATTCAATATTTACCTTAAATCATTGCTTCTTCCTGCAAAATTTCGCCTTAGGAATTTAGCTTCGTCTACCACTGCATAATTAGGGTTTTTCATTTTAGGCATTTAGATTTAATGGGTTTGGTACTTACTATATATAGGGTGTTTGACATGTAAAGTAGGGGAATCACTTATTGAGTAAGATCTAAACCCTGTCAATCCTCTTCATTTTTTTTAAATGACTATATGTTCCATGGTGCTCTCTCTGTAATATAATGCATCAATGCAACTTGTGTAATACAGTGCACTATTATATTATAACATTGTTGATTCTATCTAGTTTGTTCATCGTTGCTCCTGGTGTGATATAACGCATCGGGGTGCCTCTTCCAAATAGCATCATTAAATCATTGTGATGTCTTTAGCCTTAAAAATTGAACCATTATAATTTAAAATTATTTAAAAATAATAATTTTCCATGATGTTGTTGAACAATTAAATGCCTAGTGCATTTATTCATATAAACACACTTTTTGGCCGAAAGTTATTTGATTTATTTGTAAAATATATTTAATGGCTTCTGTATTGAATGGTATAGGTTTTCTATTGATAAAAAATGTCTCAAAAGGTGTCAAGTAACAAAAATATTGATCGATACAATGCTAACACATAAAAAAAAAAAAAAAAAGGCAAGTTCTTTGTAAATTCTTTACAAAATCAATATGTTTGAACTATATGTAAGGTTAACTAATATGTATTTGTTGGTGTGTGTCATGCAGAGCCATGGAATGAAGAAGGTCAATAAGATTATTTCTAATCTAATTGCAGAAGAGCATAAAATCTTGATAGAAAATTTGCAGAAGGGTGAATCAGGCGAATGAAAAAATACTATTCAATGTGAGTTTTTTTTATTTGAATTTTCATTAATAGATACTTAAGAATATTAGATAACATGTTTCAAACAATCTATTAATTCATATATGTTTAATGTTATACAGGGAGCAACAATGAAAGAATAGATAAATGTATTTCTAAGAAAATGAAAATCATAGAACATGTAAATGACAATCAATTGGTCCTTAGCTCATATAGAGTGGTATTGGAGGTTAATGGGTGGTGGGTGTGGGGGGAGGGGATTTACAAGACTATGAAGGATCTAGTGGAACGAACGTGTAGATGTACTTTCCACTTACAATACAAAAATCAATCCAACGATTTCGAGAACCTAATTAAATCTAAACTACAAGAAGCGTTTTCAAAGCAATGGTTAATCAAACATGTCAGACTTACAATATCAAAAACATACAACAATAAAAAAGAATCATTCAAAAATTAATATTCCTAATTAAATTGATTTTCCAGAATTATATGTATATATTACTACAAACCATTCATTTATTAATATCGATTTTGTTATATTCAGTTTTCATATATCAATATAAAAATAGTATACTACTTTTTTCAAGAATATTATGAAAATCCCAAATGACCAATGAGTTGGTATGCAAAACATTCTAGTAGTGTTAATTTTTCAGATTGTTCTATGTTGTATCAATTACTTTAGTCTAATTCAATACTTCATTTAGAAATATTTCCAAATAAAATTAGTATTTCCATTCATCAATAGTAATTGAAGATAGAATAATAAATGCAATGACAAAGGAGACAATCAACACATCAGCAAGAGACACCAAATTTGGTAAAATACCAAGGAAAAACCCCACTAAGGGAAAGCCCTTTGAAAAACACTCTTCTACTATATTGTCATTGAATGTTCAACAGAGAGTACAATGATCCAATACAATATAATCCATAATAAAAAAAATCCAACAATATTCATAAATATGCTTCAAACATCAAAATATATCAAAGACAACTTTTCTCGTCTGTAGTCAACTGTGGTCAACTTCAATCCTCAGTCAAATCTGAGTCAAACTTTTTGGTCGCATGGATGAGGAGCTATGTGTGTGAATGAAGGATTTCAGTTGCTCCCTTGAGCCTATGATGCCTACGACTCTAGTCAAATTTACCCTATGTAAATCTAGTGACTATAACCCAAAACCCTAAACAAATGTGAGCTCAGACCTTGTAATTTCAAACCTTTGTGAACTTTTATTGTCATCCCTGCCTCAAACCCATGCAAACTAATCAATGAAGAAGAGAATAAGAATATGCTTGGTGATGTCCAAATGAATTTTAGATCACTTCTATTTATAGGATTCCATGGTTGTCCAATTTTCTTTAGGGCCTACCTTGTTCAAATGTGCATATGTGGGTTTTCCTTCATAAGTACACTTTCCCTTATCTAATTTGAGTGATATTTAGGTTGATTTTAGTCCTATCAAAAAGAAGAATTCAATGTCATCATCATCTCCATCAAATGAGATATCCAAATTGGAATTTTACCACAGTTGCATATTTGTAACACTCCCTCTCTACTAGGGAGAATTCCACCTATCAATATATGTCCATTAATTAACATGTCATCATGTGTCCCATCTCTGCTCAACTCTATCTGTTGAAACATTCTTGAATCTAAAGAAGAAGAATTATGGAGCATTAAATTTCAACTTATATAAAATGAAAGAACATATACTGAATCTAAAATGATATCAGGGAGCACATCTCAACCTAAATCTACATCGAGGAGCACATCTCAACCCTGAATCTCATGGGGGAGCTAAACATCTATAACCCCATATAGAGAAATAGGTGATATAGGGGAGAACATCAAAACCCATACTATTTCTCACTAATATTCCCAAATATGGCCCTCAAGATTCATGTGGTAGAACACTTGCATCATAATAAACTTGGGCTATACAACCCCAAGTACCCTCTCAACCCATTGGCCAATTGACGAGTGCTAGTCCCAATAAGTCAAGCTTCTGGGTATGATGCAAACTGGTGTAGACTCTGCAAAAACCAAGATAGGGGAGCAATGTCTCCAACCCTATGGCTAACAGATAGGGGAGAAACATCTACAACCCTATTGTTCACAGATCCCTCAACCCTAAGAGCACTAAATATCAATTCCTCACCCTAGGAGCTCAGATAGGGGGGGAAGAGTTGGCTCAATGTTCTCGATCAGTGATACCCCTTGTCAGGAGGGATTACATCCATTAGTCCAAGCTGCTCTTTGAAGACTAATAACTTCCCTTTTGTTAAAGCCTTGGTGATAATATCTGCAATTTTCTCATCTATCGATATGTGATGGAGTCAAATGACTCCTCTCTACACAATGTCTTGAATGAAGTGATATTGAATCTCTATGTGCTTGGAATTGCTATGAAATAAGAGATTTTATGTCAGACAGATCCCACTCTTGTTGTCACAATATATCACTATAGTATCTAGGACCTACTCAAATATATCTCCAAAGATCTTCCTCAACCAAACTGCTTCGTAGCTAGCCATACTAGAGGTAATATACTATGCCTCTGAAGTATTTAATGTTATGGTCTTTTGCTTCCTACTCATCCAAGATATCATGGCGATCCTAGAGTAAAACAACATCCATACGCACTATTCATGTCGATAAAATTTCTTTCCTAGTCATCATTGGTGTATCCATGAATTCAAACATCTACGGTAGAATATCTTAGACCAAGTGTGATAATCCCATGCAAATATCTCAAAAAAAAATTGGTAGTGATCCAATGTGCATGGAGAGGTTTAGTCATGCATTGAATCAATGTATTCATTACATAGCATATGTCTCGACGGGTGTTCACTAATAACATCAGAGTCCCAATTTACTGTATATACTGGGATGGATTCACCAAATTGGTCATGTAGCCTCTCCACATAACTTTTTGAAGTTCATTTCCATATGTGTGGGTAGTGACTTACATTTTGTCATTTCAAATATTTCCAATAGATCTAATCTTTTATTGAAATGTGATTTATTATCATTTAAAAAAATGTTAATGCATGACTTTTTAAAACACCATTTAAATTGCTTTAAAACTAGAAATTGAGAATAAGAAATTGAAAATGGAAATTGCAACAATTCATACAATATAATAGAAATCACATTAACACAATGACACCAAAAATTTGATAACGAAATTCGTATATCTTCAAGCCTTGGCCTTCAATGGGGAGGCCTTTATATAAAATCTTCAAAACCATAAATAAATAAAATAAAATTTCTCTAGATACAATCCTAAATAATCCTGTTGCAATTTTCTCTATCTCAAGAATCATATTAACTCTCAGTTTTGAAAAAGGCTTCTTGGAACTCCCAAAATGTGCCTTCAAAGTTGCAAGCCTCGTTGCCTATACTTACACAAGTACCTCTTTGTTATATAATATTTCACTTTTGCTCCCTTTAGCACACTAGTAAAATTTTATAACAAAATGTGAGAAGTTGGGGGATCAAATCCCAACCTCTCCATTGTGGTGGTGTGATTCGATACATTGCATAATAATAAAAATTGGTTTTTATATGATATGATTTATCACCATACCTACATTCCACTCCCAAACCTTATCCCTCCATAACCATATTATGTTAATAAATCTTATCCATTGTGTTGGCGATGTATGTAAAATGGCAAAGAAGGTTGGTAAATATGGCGAAGGCGGAGGTTAGATATGGAGGGGCCGCCAATCTTAATGGACTCCACTATTTTTTTTGTTAAATACAAAAAGCTTACCCCTTAAATATTCACAACAGAGGTTTGTTTAACAAGCCACTTGCATATCTCAATCGTAAGGTGTCAGAATTATTTTTGAGAGGCCGCGGGTTTGAATCCCATCTAATCTATTAGACACCTTAACAATATTTTGACTAATCCAATGAGGTCAGGTGTCATCCTCTAATAGGGCCATGTGTTGCCTTGGGATTGGTCCCAATTCACCCAACCACAGCCTGCCACTTGTCAATGCAACATTGGTCCATACGCACCACTCTTAACCTACCACTTGTCACCTTCTCATTATGCCACATGGAGGTCAAACCTTGACCTTTGACTTCCTATTGACCATTGACTTTGACTTTGACTTTGACATTGATTTTTTAGAGTTTTCCCTGAAAACTTTGACTTTGAATAACTTCTTCATACAAAGTTGGTTTTCATTTATTCAAGTTGTGTTGGAATCATTTTTTTGAGCTCTATTTGATGGCACATCTTTCGCTCGAATACAATGGCTTTGAATTTTTGGCCCTTTCTAGATCCTTGATAATCCAGTGATCAATTTCAGATCACTTCCTCCCTGTTGAGACCTTTTGGACCACCAAAAGTATTAAATTCAATAAAAAAATGTGGGTATTGTTTTCCCACTTGGTCAGTATCTTCCACCCTGTTCTGAATATGTACACTTTACTAATCCATACAATCGTCAGTAAAACACACAAATTGCAAAGTATATCGAGTTATTTTTCACCCACATCTACATTCATATTTGTTGCTAATATCTAGGCACCACTAAATAGTAATAAACCCACTAACAACATTGAAAGTATTGACATAGATGAAACCATACCCTAATTTTTCTTCATAGTTGACACAAAACTCAACTTATCATGCTATAATGCTTGATGATGTACAATTTTGGATTCCTTAAGCATGTCTCTCTATTTGTGATTAACTTTAATGATCTCGTGCTTAGGTACTTTAGGTTGTACAACAACATTTTTATTGGCATAAGCTGCTTGTTTTAACTGTTTTATTATGAGAAGAGATTTATCTACTTTTATGGGGTGAGAATGTACAATATATTCAATTTCTTTTTTGAACAAGTGATATTGATTATGTTCCTTGTAAAATATCATTTTATGATCAGATAAATATGGGCTACCCAAGACCATCCCACATGTATCTATTTGTACAACATCACACATCACCTTATCCTTAAATTGAGAAGTTATTCCAAATGGTAACATACATTTCTTAATCATTCACAATTTATGGCTTTTTCTCATCCAACTTAAAGTATAAGCTTTACAATGCTTTATGGTTTTCAATCCCAATTGCTTAACCGCGTTTTCTGAAATCAATTTAACTTGAGATCCATTATCTAGTAATGTGTAGATCTTTGTATGTTTCATAACAACCCTTATATGAAATAACTTGCATCTGGAATTGTTAGAATCATTACCTTCATTAGATTTATCGGTCATAGCCAATGATGTGATCTGCACCTCGTCTCTTGATTCTGGCCCTAAGTCCATCAATTTCACTGTTATCGCAATATTTTTCTTCCCTTTTTTGATCCACTTTGTTTTCATTTCAGGCTGCAATTTCCAATAGTGGTCTTCATCATGGCCCTCTTTCTAGCAATGTTTACAAGAGAGCTTTTCAACCTCCATATTAATGGAGTTTTCTTTCTTCATTTTTCCTTTATTGTTGCTCTCCTTTCTAGTTGTCAATTCTAATGATACCCCAACTCCTAATTTACTTGCTTCAATGTAAGTTGATTATACCACCCCTTCATCCAGGTTAGTAGCACTGAACATAAATATAGTATTATGAATATACTTAGGTAATCCTGCTATGTATTTCATTAGAGTTTCTTGAGTATTCAAAGGAATATCTAGCATCAACACATTTTTATGAAACTTATATGTATATATTTTCACTAAATGAACTTTCCTAAATTTTAGTCCTTGCCATTTTATTAAAGATTTCTCCTTATAGCCCAATGGATAGAATTGATTTCTAAGTGCAATAATAAAATGATACCATGATGGAAAAATCTTACCAATATGTTGAGTA
This sequence comes from Pinus taeda, assembly GCA_000404065.3. NCBI lineage: Eukaryota > Viridiplantae > Streptophyta > Pinopsida > Pinales > Pinaceae > Pinus > Pinus taeda. Next base: position 77,055 of record APFE031154340.1, read on the forward strand.
CCTTTCTGTGCTCTTCCACCAGATCAATGTTGCGCCTTCTAAATGAAGTGATGTTAGCCTGATTTTTACTTCATATTCAATGATATGGTGTATGTTACAATAAACCTCCAGTTGTCTAACATAGTTGTCAAGCTTCTCAACAAGAATTTCTCCATTGCACATGGGTAACTCGAACTTAATATCGAGATTTAACAATGGTTTCAAAGTTTCATTTGGAGTCAAGAGAGAAGTGATAAGGTCTTTTTGATTGCTTTCATCTTATTTTATAGATTTTGATGGCTGTCCCTCTTCATCTTTAGGCTTTGCATCTTCATATGTCTCTTTATTAAACTCTCGATACATTTCTTCGACCATGGCTCGCAAAGTCATGAAAGCATCCACAAAGCCTACATAAGGTCCAAAAGGATGATCACCTCTTCCTTCTTTAGCCATCTCTTATCCTCGATTTTTCTTTCTTCTTGAGCCAAATTCTAGATCTCCTTCAACAAGTTCTCCTTCACCACGCCTTGATTTGTTCTTAGTGATCATGCATACTTAAACCATATGGTTAATAACTCGATCTGATACCAATTGATCCTAGGTCTGATCTTTTATTGAAATGTCATTTATTGTCATTTAAAAAAAATTTAATGCATGAATTTTTAATACACCATTTAAATTGCTTTAAAACTTGAAATTGAGAATAAGATCTTGAAAATGGAAATTGTAGCAATTCAAATAATCTAACAACAAGCACATGAACACAATGACACCGAAATTTTGATAACGGAGTTTGGATATCTTCAAGCCTATATCTATGGGCCATGGTCTTCAGTGGGGAGGACTTTATATTAAATATTCAAAACCATAAATACATTAAATAAAATTTCTTCAGATACAATCCTAAATAATCCTGCTACAATCTTCTCTATCTCAGGAACCCACAACAACTCTTGGTTTTGAGAAAGGCTTCCCAGATCTCCCAAAAAGTGGGTTCAAAGTTTCAAGTCTCGCTGCATGTACCTGGACAAGTACCTCTCTGCTGCATAATATTTCATTTATGCTCCCTTTGGTGCACTAGTAAACTTTTATAACAAAATGTGAGAAGTCAGGGGATCAAATCCCAACCTCTCCATCATGGTGGTGTGATTTGATACATTACATAATAATAAAAATTGGTTTTTATGTGATATGGTTTATCACCATATCCACATTCCACTCCCAAACCTTATCCCTCCATAACCATATTACATTAATAAATCTTATCCATTGTGTTGGTGGTGTATGTTAAATGGTGGATAAGGTTGGTAAACATGGAAAATGCGGAGGTTAGATATGGCAGGGCCAATAATCTTGGCGAACTTTGCCTTTTTTTTTGTTAAATACAAAATCTTACCCCTTAAATACAGAGGTTTGTTTAAAAATCCATTTGCATATCTCAATGGTAAGGTGTTGGATTTGTTGCTGAGAGGTCATGGGTTCAAATCCTGTCTAGTCTGTTGGACTCCTTAATTTTTTTTTGACTAATCCAATGAGGCCATGTGTTGCCCTCTAATCGGGCCATGTGTCACCTTGGGATTGGTCCCAATGCACCCAACCACTTTGACTTTGAATTTTGAAAACATTGATTTTGAATAACTTCTTCATATGAAGCTAGTTTTTTCCCATCTAAGTTGTATTGGAATCCTTTTTTCGAGCTCTACGCAATGGTGCTACTTTCATGTGAATCCAATGACTCTGAATTTTTGGCCTTTTCTGGATCCTTGATCATGCATTGATCAATTTTGGATGACTTCACAACATATTTTCCTTGTGAAAGGAAAATCTTTACAGGCCTTTTCCACACCTCAAGGTCTAGAAAGTAGTGCATGAGTCCAAGGTCTTTCATCTCAAAGTCAGGGGCTAGCTCTCTCTTACACTCGATCATCAAGGGATCACTACCTATCAAGAATGGATTTTCAACATATAAAACCAAAATCAATGGCATATCTTGTACTACCTTGATGTAAAGGTTGGGATTGGAATTACTTCTTTTGAATCCTAGCTTCATCAAGTAACTGTCTATGCAAGCATACCATGTTTTGGTGGCTTGCTTCAAACCATACAATGCCTTCTTCAACTTGCAAACATGTGTCTTTTGATCCTCTACTTCAAATTCATGTGGTTGCTAAATGTACACTTCTTCTTGTAACATTCCATGGAGGAATTCAATTTTCACATCCATTTGATGAAGGGTCCATCCTTGACTTGTGGAAAGGAAAATTATCGAATGAATGGTTTTATATTGAACCACATACAAGAATATATCATCATAATAGTCTCCCTCTTTCTAGGAGGAAATAGGAGCTAAGAACCTTGCTTTATATTTTTCAATGTTACCATCAAGCCCATGCTTGATCTTGAATATTCACTTCAAAGTTACCACAAATTCCCCCTTCGGTCTCAGTACAACATCCCATATGTCATTCTTCATAATCAATTCATATTCTTCGGCATAGAATATTTCCAAACTTGTTCCTTTATGGCTTCTTCAAATGTGGGAGGTTCGGCTTGAATCATATTGCTCATGGTTGCAACATATCCATAATACCTGCATGGATTCTTTCTTTCTCTAAACTATCTTCGAATGGGAGCTTGTCTCTCATCATCATGTAATGTGTCTCGAAGCCAAAGTGATCTCTTCCTAGTAGGAGGATCACATGGAGGAGGATCTAAGGAATCCATGGGCTCCATGGGATCATCAACAATATCTGTCTTAGATTTGGGCACAAAAGGATTATCCAAAATATCCATATCATCATTCTTCTCAGGACAAGGAGGTAGAAGAAGGTACCATGCCTTTCCAAGGGCAACATTTTCATCAAACGTTACATCCCTGCTAGTCTCAACCTTCCTTTGATTAGGAATATATATTATAATTGCTTTAGAATTATCATAATATCCAACAAATGTACCTTTTCTTCCCATGGCTTCCAATTTGTTTCTTTTTCCCTTTGGAATATGAAAGTATACGAAGTAACCAAAGATACGGAGATGGCTAACATTGGGCTTGACACCTGTGAACACTTATTTAGGGGACTTATTTTCCAATGTTTGAGGAGGTACCCTATTTTTAACATATACGACATCATTCTTTGCTTCTCCCCAAAGGAACTTTGGAAACTTTGATCATGGAGCATGGCATGAGCGGCTTCTAGAATAGAATTTTTATTCCTTTCAGCCACTCCATTTTATTCGAGAGTATAGGGCACATTCATTTCCTTCTTGATACCTTCCTTCTTCTAAATATCAATGAATTCATTCAAAGTATACACTCCACCATTATCAGACCTAAATATATTGATTTTCTTCCTTGTTTGATTTTCGATCAAAGCTTTGAATTCCTTGAACATTTCAAAGGCTTCATCCTTGTGCTTCAAACAATATTTCCATGTCTTTCTTGAAAAGGTCATCAATGAAGGCCACCAAGAGATGGCCACCAAGAGAGTGCACAGGCATTGGTCCACCCAAGTTGGAATGAATGAGATGGAGGATATCATTTATCTTGTTTTCACTGGAGCAAAATGGTCCCCTTGTCTTCTTCCCACTAGCACATCCTAGACATACTCCATCACTTTGGTCTTGAACCTTTCGAATGTCTAAGACCAATTTCTCCAATTTTGAAATCGCATCATAATGTATATGGTCTAATATTCGGTACCATAGCTTGCTTAGATTATTAGTATCATGGACTAACGTTAGAAGTGATATTTCAGTAACCTTGTAGATTCCTTCATATCTTGATCCTAATGTGAATGAATCCTCATAGGTGATCCAATAGGCCAAGTAAGAACCTTTCTTGTGATTAAAGAAACCCTCATCCCTTTGTCTTCCAAAGCGGATGTTGATACTAAATTCTTCTTTAACCTTGGCACACACATCACATCTTGGAGAAAAATAGATTCTCCCGAATTCAAATAACATTTGATAGACCCAAAACCTTTAATGGGATGAATGGAGTTGTCTCCAAGAATGATTTTCAAATTTGACTCCCTCTCCACCAAATTAGAGACAACTTCCTTATAACCATAGAAGTGATGAGTGACCCCACTGTCAACCAGCCAACTGTCCCATGAATCCTTAGGAGAGGAACTAGTAAGAGTGGAAATAAGAATATATTCATATTGTTTTCCAACATTACTTTCATACCTGGAGTATCTTGAATTTTTTAGGATGACGATCTTCTTGATGGATCTTCTTGATGGTCACTTGGGAGCATCTCTTGTTATTCTTTCATCTCTTCCATTGCGATCATTCTTTATGTCATCTCTTCTTCTTTGATCATCAAACATGTTGTTTCTTCTAGTGTTGTAGTGTGGACCATTGTTCTTTTTGGGTAAATCTTGAGCATAATTACCCTTCTTGTGAAAATTATATTATTCAATGTGAGATGATGTTCTGTTCTATCATTCCCTCTTTTAATATCTAGAGCTAGAGGCTTTCTTGATGGACCTCATTTTCCTTTCTTTTTCTTATTTTGTGTGATGAATGCAAGGGGTTCTCCTTCTTCATGATTTTGAATCCTTCTTCTTGATATCATCCTTGTCTCTTCTTGAGTAAGATTTCCAAAAATTTCATCAAATGACGGGAGTACATTGTTGTTTCTTATGGTAGTGATGAAGGTTTCCCAAATAGGAGAGAGAACTCTTAGAGTTACGATCAATATTTCCCTGTCAGGCACAGTGTTCCGAACTCTTTGCAATTGATCTTTAAGGTGAGATATCCTCATAATGAAGGATTGCACAAACTCTCCCTTGTTCATTTTTTTGTCTTTGAGTTCATCTTTCAAGGAGATGATCTCATTCAAATTGTTGACTTCATACATGCCAGCTATATTATCATATATATCTTTAGACCTTCTTAAATTTCCAACATATGCAAGTAGATAATCTTGTAAACCATCATCTATAATTTTCTTTTATTTTAACTAATATTTCTTGTGCTTGTTCTTGGAAGAAAAAAAATCATTCTCCAGATGCTTATGTACTTTTCCTTGAATGTAATCCAAAACATCATTGTTATCAGCTATCATATCCAATTTGACTTTCTATGTAGCAAAATTAGATGAGTCTGCCAAGTTTTCATTTTCCTTGAAGAGGGAAGACATATTGACTTGGATAGATCAGATCCTTCAACTTTCCAAAGATGATTGATTTAATGCTTATCTCCTTTTGGGCTTGTCCTTCACCTTAGCTCTGAAACCATGTTAATTTTTTCAGATTGTTCTATGTTGTATCAATTACTTTAGCCCAATTCAATACTTCAATTAGAAATCTTTCCACATACAATTAATCTTCCCATTCATTAACAGTAATTGAAGATAGAACAATAAATGCAACGAAAAAGGAGACAATCAACACATTAGCAAGAGACACAAGATTTGGTCAAAGACTAGGGAAAAACCCCACTAGGGGAAAACCCTTTGAAAAGTATTCTTCTATTAGATTGTCATAAAATTTTCAGAAAAGAGTACAATGAACCTAGTACAATATCATCCAACAAAACAACCCAACAATACTGAGAAATATGTTTCCAGCATCAAAATATATGAGAGACAACTTTTCACGTCTGTGGTCAACTTCAGTCCTTGGTCAAATTTGACTCAAACTTCTCAGTCGCATGGACGAGGAGTTATGCACATGAATGAAGGCTTTCAATTTCTTCCTTGAGGCTTTGATGCTTGCGATTGTGGTATAATTTTCCCTGTGGAAATCCAGCGACTGTAGCCCAAAACCCTAACACAAATGTGTTCCTCAGACCCTGTAATTTTGGACCTTTATGAACCTTTGTTGTCATCCCTGCCTCAAAACCGTGCAATCCAATCAATGAAGAAGAGAAGACGAATATTGTTGGTGATATCCAAATCAGTTTGAGGTCGCTTGTATTTATAGGCTTTCATGGTTATCCAATTTTCTTTGGGATCAACCTTGTTCAAATGTGCATATTTGGGCTTTCCTTCATAACTACACTTTTCCTTATCCAATTTGAGTGATATTTAGGTTGATTTTGGTCCTCTCAAAAATAGGAATTCAATTCCATCATAATATCCATAAAATGAGTTGTCCAAAGTGGAATTTGACCATAGCTTCATATTTTTAACAAGTAGGAATGTCCAGAAAGGTATACAAGGAGATGGTCAAAGAAATGGACATAATTGCATCACAGGAGGAGCCATATCAACAACAATGTGCTTCAAATGTATGTAATCATGATTGAATTTTTACGTATAAAAAAAAAACTTAACATTAAATATTAATTTTCAAGTATTTTCTTGCAGATAGGAAAACAAAATGGAACTTGTTCAGTGCATAAAACAGGATGACAAAAAAAGGGTTGATTTCAAAGTTTTGTGAGTAATTATTAATGTTTCCTTATAATAACTCAAGGTTTCATTTTTTTATGTTTCAAGTTGTTTTATAGTAACCATCTTTGAATTTCTTCAAAAAAGTGCTAACATACAAAGAAGAGTCATCAAAAGAATTGAGTGGCATTCGATTAAATAAGGGTTGTGAGTATATGTTGGCATATCAAAAATTAATTGTGGAATTTGTAAGTATCTATGTTGTTTTACTTCTCTGAGTTTATAATTATAGAGCAAAAAAATCATTTATATTAAATCTATGATTTATAATGGGGTTTAAAACATGTAGGAAACAAAGTATCGAACTACGCTAGCAGAAGACTTGTTGCAAAAAGGCATGAGACTTGGTTTTGAAACCATGTGCACAATTTATGAGTCACTTCTTGCTATGGTACATTGCTATTCAATTTACATTGATGTATCTTATTAATTTCAATTTACATTATTCTCGCCAATGTAGATACACTCATTACGCTCTAATTTTATGTTTGCATAGGGATCTTGAAAAAGACGAAAACAATTGATGCAATCAACAAATATTCCTCCAAATAACCCAAGTCATGGAAGTAGCTCGAGTATTGACAGTAGTTCCAACAAAAAATGATGATCTATTTGGATATCAATACAACCTATTGTATTTTTTTTAAATAATTGTCTATGAAAATTAGACATTTTGTTTGATGTAATCGACATAGTGTCCCAATTGAAAGGCAAGGGGTTAGCAATAACCATCCCATTTTGTATGACAAAGAGCCTCTGATTGATATATAATAAAAATACATTTTTATTTATTCTATTGTGTTATTCATTGTCACTGTGAAATATTACACCATTGATTAAATATACGGATGATTAAATATTATAATGAAGAGATGCGAAATCTTATTATATAACAAATTAATCCAAACATCATATACAAATGCACTAATCAAATTTTAATTTATATGAGTATTGTTATAAGATATATGTTGATTTTTCGATGAATAACAAATTTAAAAACTTATAATAACTGCATTGTCATGGGTTGATGTTTCCAAAAAAGAGAAAATTTCATACAAAAAATTGATGTGTCCATAACATAAAAACACACTAGTGCATTTTGTTATATAAAAGCACCGTGACTGCATCATTTTTCATGACCAGTGCCTTTTTGAAAAGCGGCAACACTGGAGTGTTTATCTCTTCAATCATTAGTATTGTTTGCAATTAACTTCGTGACGCATTGTAATTCTTAATGCACCAGTGCTTTCATAGAACTAACAACCCAGTCCTACAAAATGTTATTTCCATCCCCATTGCATTATTAATATTAACAACGTTGGTCCTTTTACATAACAAATGCACTGGTGCGTTTATATAAACGGTACACATCTATGAGTTTAAACAAAAGCACCAAGATTGCAATTTTTTTTGCATGCCTCTATGTCGTTCCTTATACAAATGCCCCAAGGAATTTTTTATCTATTAGGACCAATGCATTATGAAACATGAAAACATAGGTTCTTTTATATCACTATCACATTAGGGAGTTTATACATACTATATGCATCGACACTGCAATTTTCAACAAAATCACCAACACAACAATTATTTTTTGTGTGCCTCGATGGCATTCCTTACACGAATGCCCTGGGGATTTTTTTATCTATTAGCACTGATGCAATATGTAATACACACAGATGTACTCTAGATTCAATGCCTCGTGCTTTTAGTTATGTATGCAACCCGGTGCATTTATATATATAGCACACCGATGCTACTTGTTCCATAAAGTGCACTGAAAAATAAACAAACAAACAAAAACAAACATCCGCTAAAACCTCTAGCTACCTAGATTTTTTAGTTGTGATTAAGTTTCATCCACTAAAACATTCATTGTCGCAAATGGATGTTTTAGTGAATGTTTTTTTTATGACAAAAAACCTCTATTATAACCTTCGCTAGAAGGTATTTTCCTTGTAGCGAGTATATACTCACCATAGTGAATCTTTGGACTTATTAGAAAAGGATTGTCTTGTCTTCAATCACACCATGCAATCCTACATTGTACACACTTAGCCTAAAAATGAGCATTGAAGCCTAAAGCTTAAAGGTTGAGACTCACAAGATATGTCAACCATGGACCATTAGTATTTTCTATGAAACACTAAGTGACGTTTCTTATTTATCTCGGTGGAATTGCATTTTTTTCCTTTGATTGTGAAAGTTTTATGTCGTTTCTTTAGCGTTGTCACACTAGTGATAGATACAATTTTTTATAAAAAGGATCTATTTATTAGTTTGATTATTAAACAAATATATTTTGTGATTGAAAATGAGAATCTCAAATGTGTAGTTACCAAGGCTATGATGCCATTGACATATTCATATTTGATTCTAGACACAATTGGGTTTGGGTCTTTCAAGTGCTAGTGTGTTGAAATTCTTATTTAAAAATGGCTTGAGACATATTTTATTATTTATAAGGTCCTCCTTAAATCCAAGTAATCGAATGGAAAGCTAAGACGAATGTTCATTTTCAAAATACATTATAGTTAATGGATTTAACCAAATATTTTTGAAAAAATTTTCAAAAATGATTTCATCATAATTTGTAAAAAATTAAATGTATATATAATTATACCAATTATTGACTTTTTTTATTAATAAAATCAACCTACTTGAATATATTAGATTATTTTAAAATAATATAAAACATATACATGTATAATATTACTTGATTAAATATTAAAATGTATTTTATAGTAAGTCAAAATTAAATAATTAAAAATAAAACACAAAATTTATATTAACAACAAAATTAACAAAATATATATTTGGTAAAAATAAAGTGTGAAGTACCATTCCATAAAAAAAAAAAAAAACTACATTGGAGAAAGAAGATGACCCTGTAGATGAATGACTAGTTAGATCTATATGAGATTGGTTTTTGGCAGTGAAGCTATGGATGATGGTCCTGATAAAAAAAATTGATATATATATATATATATATTATATATATATGAATGATGCATCTTAATATTTATATTTTATATATTCAGGGAAGATATATATTTTATATTTTATACAGTATTAGAGCCCTAGATATCCTCGTAGTTAAAGCCCATTCATGATTCGATTGCTTAATTTGAAGATCTATTGCCCAAAATATTTGGTATCAAATTTATTAATAGTACAGATTGGCACTATTATCACTCAATCGTATCCAATCAAGATATATATTTGTACCTAGCTTACTCAAGGAAATATTTGTAATCAGCTTAAGTAGCATAGTTACAGTCCAGTTTGTCAAATCATTGATGAGATATCGATGTAAAAGGAGAGAATTGTGGAATGGTTGATTTATTTTGATAATTTAGGTTTAAAAAAAATGGTATAGGAGTGGTAAAAATTTAAATTTAAGAGTTGTAAATTAATTATATAGTTAAAAAATTGCCCACGAGGTTTTGGGTTGATGGTGAATGGGTGCACTGTTAAGGCACTTCTTGCGATAGGTCATTGGTTCAAATCCTTGTGCATGCTTACCTACCAAAAAAAAATTATATAGCTAAAAAATATTTTAACCACATAAATTATTAGAAATTTAGGTAATTTTAATAAATTTAATTCATAACTTTTTATTAAATAGGGATAAAGAAGAATATTTTTTATTTAAATTTAAGAAGTCAATTATATAATTAAAAAACAATTAATAACACAAATTATTAGAATCCTCAATTATAAAAATCAAGTAACTTAATAACTTAATCACAATCTTTCATTAAAATATAAGTAATTTAATAAATTTAAACACAACCTTCCATTTAATAGTAATGATACAAAATATATGTTTTTATTAAATCCTAAACATACATGTATTATTCATAATATAAAATCTCTAAAATCTAATATTCTAGATATCTTTATAATTAGGTTGTAAGGAATTTCCCTTTGAAAACAACTCCCTCGGCTGCCACTATGTTCTCATGTGCAGTGTAGGATCGTATGTTAGATGATTACAGAATCCTCTGCCATCGGATTGAAATGGTTATAGCGACCTTCCTCTACATGACACAATGATTAGCAGCACATCTACATCGTATAACACAGAAAGCTCATGGGATTTCTTTATCAAACCGCCACAATGCTTATAGGTGGTCACTTGCCTGTAAACCTTATTCTCGATTTTCTTGATCTCTATCTTCCCATGCCACATTTTGTTAATGGCTTATTGCTTCTATTCAAGAATCGTCTTCTTGATTTCATTCAACAATTCCTTGTAGAAGAGAACCTGAAGAAGAACCCCTCAACGATTAGGTAATATTCTAGTTAAGGAAAAACAAGATTTCTTGGACAACATGTCAATCACACTCAATTGGTAGGGAAGAAATTATAGATGTTAGGGTTTTAGTATTATATCTAGGTTGTCTCTTTCTGGTGCTCAAAATTGCAGACTAATTAACCCTCATTGATGGATTATTGCTTTTATTAAATAAATGGCTTCTTGATTCCATTCAAGAATTCCTTGTAGTAGAGAACTTGAAGAAGAACCCTTCATCCACTAGGTAATATTCTCACAAAGGAAAAAGAGCATTTTTTAGACTACAGGTCAATCACAATCAAATGGCAAGGCAAAATTTGCAGATGTTAGGATTTTAACATTATACCAGGTTGTCTCTTCCTGGTGCTTTGGCATTGAAGGGTTTAAGAACAGTGGAGATGAACTTATCGTGCCCATGGAAGAATCAATCATATGCACAAAGTTTCCTATGTGCCTCCAAAAATAATTATGCCTTCTAGCACTTCCCAAACCAAGAAAAGAGGTGCTCTTACCTTACCATAAGTAGTTATGCCTCTAGCCATGATTTACACACCTCACCCTATTTCTGAAGTTGCTCATTTTACTAGCCCAACACCTCGAGTGCTTTCTAGCGGAAAGGAGGATCTACGTGCACTTGTTATGTTAGAAGATTATGTGAAGAAACTAAAGAGGTCGGGAGAAAAAGGAGGTCTAGAGAATATACTCAGCAAATCTCAAGTTGAGACAACACTCAATTTTCTTGCTAAATGGCTCTATGAATCTTGTGGCACAATTTCTTTTTCTTGTGTAAAGCATCCAAAATTCAAAGCTCTTCTCAATCATGTTGGTCTCCCACCTATTAGTAGAAAATATGTTGATGTAGAAAAGTTAGATGCCAAGTAAGAAATGAGTTTGATGCAAAGATTAGGCATTCCATATTTTTCTAGCTTTCTTCAGATGGATGGAAGAAGAAGAATTTGGCATATGATGATAATTAGTAAATTTTACTCTAAATCTCCCCAATGGAACTAGTATTTTCTGAAAGGCCCTCTTTACAAACAGGGCCATTCCTGCCAAGTATGTGGAAGAAACTATTTGGGCAACTATCATAGGGATCTCTGGTGCAAGAGTAGAAGTGTTGCATAGGCATTGTTGTAGATACAAATAAGCATAAGACAAAGTAACTTCAAGAATTGGAACATAAGAATTGTTGGATGGTGAATTTAACATGTCAAGTTCAAGGTTTTAGTAGCTTATTGAAATCTTTTCATAAACACTCTCCTTTATTTAGATCAACGACTTCTAATTGCTCTATGTTGGTTAATTTCTTTAATAAAAAACATCTAGCCAATACATACTTTTAAAACTAATAGATGCAAGAAATAGATCATATAAAATTGTTTAGAGTCCCTCCCGATCCTCCTTTTGCTAAAAGAAATTTCCCCTACAATTATGCCATGATGGAAGATGTTGTTAATTCAACACAGGTATTGAAACTTATAGTGTTTGTACGAAACTTGCAGATATGATACAAGATATAAGGTTTTGAATTACCTCGATGTTGTACAATGTCAAGGAACTTGAAGATATGATACATGATATAAGGTTATGGAATGACCTTGATGTTGTATAATGTCATATAGAATCAGATGATTCTATACATAACTGGTCAGTTCAAGACAACTGGTTGGACTGGTTTTGCCTCCAAATTGGTTAGACTAATTGTTTCCACCAGTTCCAATCTAGTTTTGATAAAAAAATAGGGAATGATTCCATATGATAGTAAATTACGCAATCAACAAATCCACTAGTCTAGGAATCTACTAAGGGTGAATCCACGAGACCTGTAATAGATTTACCCACATACTACAGGTCCATTAAGGCAACATTGTGTCCACCAAATTTCTCTAACTATCAATGTATAATAATAGCACAATTATAGTTGAATAGTGAGCCAACTCCCATTGGTTATTTCACAACATTGTATGATATTCATTCTCGAGTTGTCACAATGTTATTCATTCTAGAGTTGTGATAATGTTATAGTTGAGCAATATTCATTTTGATGTTGTCACATTTTATTGTTAGTTCTTGTTTTAAGAGAAATGACATTGCAAATATACCAATGCTTTATTTCCAGACATTAACACCCTCTAAGTAAGATCCTGCAATCATCATAGATATACTTACTTCTATATAATGGGATTATTGACAGTAAGGATAAGAGATGGATGTTTCATCATAGATTATTCAACCATCTGAAACTAGAGCAATATATATCACTTTCATTGAAAGAGGAAATAACTACTTGCGAGCATGTGATTGATAACTGCATTGAAAACTAGCCCAACCATCCCTGCTCAAAGGGAGGAAAGAGAAAATCCCCTTATTTTCTCTCGAGGAAATAATGGGGTTGGGGAGAATGTCAATGCTAACCTATAAGTAACATAAAAATCAAGGTCAATGATGATAATATCTTTCCCCGTCAGGTACAAATTTAGCTGGCAACTATTGCGGAGGAAATCAAAACATCGTTTGAACTGGAACATTGTATATAAAGAAACAAAATACATTCCCTTCATGCTTTCACTACATAAATTTTTGTGAGAAGAATTATAAAATTAAGAATAATAAAGGCACCATGTACTTCCCTGCCTTGGAAATAACATACAACATGCTTAAATTTGTTGCCTAATTACAATTACATTTGCAATAAAACCAGTTCCTTAAAAGGAAAAAAATAGGATAAGAAAGTTCAAACTCTAGAAAGAAATTGTCATGAAGAGTCACCAAGGAGATGAGTTCCACAAGGATAAAAACAAATACTCTATACACATCCAATTTTACATATCAACTAATTACCAATATGTAAATCCAATAATGTGAACTCCCTCCACCAGGGATTTCTTAACATTAAAAGGTTGGAATAGTTTCAAGGTGTTGATGATGTTGCAAGGATGTCAGAAATACCAACAAAATATATATAAAAAAACAAACAACAGAGGCTATAACATAATCATAGCCAATATACACTGAAAGAAGCACTAAAAGGTATGTAATACCAGTGACTTCAGATTGCTCCACCAACAACCAGCTTCAAATTGATGTGATCATAGGCTGAAACCCTACTTATGTATGCTTATTTTTCTTATAAGCTCACTAATTTTGCGCAACATGGATTTCTTTTTCTTAATTGTTGATGATATCTTAGAATGATCTATCACCTCTCACTTCACAATTTCAATGTAATCCAAGTCTTGTGAATGCATTGGTGATGGTAATTTCACATTTGGTGCATCCCCAAAAGATTCAGATGGTGAGTGCTAAAAAAATAAGTGGATCTGTCATTTATCTTTCCATTCATTTCTCCATTATGAGAAGTCGCTACTGCAACATCCTTCTTCTAGTACTCTGGATCTTCCTTTGACTTCCTTTGCCTCTTCCTCAAACATTGACCGTGATGCATATGTTGAATCGAGAGCCTCTTTCAAAGAACATATATCTGCTTTTTTGGCATTGGCCTTAGAAGGATTGACATCATCAATCCACTAAGGCAAAACCATGTCCACCAAATTTCTCTAACTATCAATATATAAGAATAAAACAACTATAGTTGAACATTGAACTAACTCCCATTGGCTATTTCACAAGGCTTAAATATTCATTTTAATGTTGTCACATTTTATTAGCAGTTTATGTTTTAAGAGAAATGATATTTCACATATAACGATGCTTTATTTCTAGACATTAACACCCTATAATTAAGATCCTCCAATCATCACAGATATACTTACTACTAGATAATGGGCTTGTAGATAGTCAGGATCAAAGATATATGTTTCGTCATAGATTATTCCACCATCTGTAAACCAAAGCAGTATATATCATTTTCATTGACAAAGGAAAGAACTACTTAGGAGCATGTGATTGATAATTGCATTAAAATCTAGCCCAACCATCCCTGCTCAGAGGGAGGAAAGAGAAATCCCCTTCTTGTCTCTCGAGGAAATAAGAAGGTTGGCAGAGGATGTCAATGCTCACCTATAAGGAACATAAAAATCAAGGTCAATGATGATAAATTCTTCCCCATCATGTACAAATTTAGTTCGTAGCTATTGTAGAGGAAATCAAAACATCATTTGAATTGGAATAATATATAGAAAGAAACAAAATGCATTTCCGTCATGCTTTAGATTGACCCACATACTACAAATCCACTAAGGCAACATCATGTCCACCAAATTTCTCTTACTATCAATGTATAAGAATAGCATAACTCTAGTTCAATAGATAAACAACTCCCATTGGTTATCAATTAGGTAGTTAACTAGGTAAATTTAGAATTGTATAAAGAGGCTCATATAGTTATGTTTGGGGGGGGGGGGGGGGTGTGTGGGGTTGGGGGCTTAATAGTGGAAAGTAGTTGTCTACGATTTTGTGAATTGGTTGGCTTCTGAGTGTTAAATGACTCTACATGGATGATGAAAAGCACATTTTCTTAGAATGTTCTACTTATACCCATATTAGATCTCAATCTGAAAACACTTGCAACAACACTAACATTCCTAACATTTTAACTCATCTAGACTATGGACATTTAGGAAAGTTTTTCTTCAATCTTTTCAAGTATAGGAATAAAATTCTAAAGCAAACGAATTAATTCCTTACCATTTTTTTCTCTAAAAATTTGATAGACCAAAGATAATCTCAATGAATGTTAACAATCATCATCACCATCAAACAAACATGATTGACCTGCAACTGGTATATACTAAAATTTTCACATAACTATTGTCATTTTTCGTTATGTTCTCTCATTTTATTTATTTATATACTAATTACATAGATATAATAGACAATGCACTAATAGACTGTAGTGCTTTGTATTGTATTATAGATGGCTCGATGTAGCTTATTAGTAATTACCACATGTCATAAGATCAACAATTTAGAACAGGGCATTATTCTATAAGAATAATTTGTATATTAGAAACCTTACACTTATTAGATGTTATTTAGCTCAAAAACAAATGGTATCAATTATCTGTGGATCAAGATATATAGAATGTTGGAAAAAATATCACTGAGAATTATTAAATTTCTTCTGTAGATACCAACAAGAACTGTAAAAAAAATAAAAATCAATAGGTAGACATTTTCTCTATGGGATTTTTTATTTAATAGATGGAGTCTTGAGATTCAAATAACATCTCCCATTTTATCTTTTATATGGAAGAAAAAATATTGGATTCAACCTTTTGTTGGGTAGATTACTCAAATAAATATAGATTTTACCTTGCAATAAAATATGGGAGACCAGTTATGTGGTTGTAAATGAATCCATCTCATTCGCATACCTGTAAATTTTATCCCTCTATCTATGAAAAGTTTCTTAACAGTTAAAATATGGTTTCCAATATGTTGAGGAAGAGGTATGGAATCATAACGAACGCATCTCATTCGCATACTTGTAAAGTTTATCCATCTATTTATGAAAAGTCTCTTAGTAGTTAAAATATGGTTTCCAATATGTTGAGGAAGGGGTATTGAATCATTTGTTTGAGAAGGACACATATGATATAAAATATAATGCAACATAATTATTTACAGTTATGATATAGAATTATTTCATAGTCATGAAAGCAACTTCGGTCAATCCTCTTTTTATGCATGTGACATGATCATGGATCCTTTAGATCCTTTCCTTTAGCACAACATTGAACCAGTGGTCGTGACCATATTATTGTTTCAAAGGATATATGAACTTATAGATGGGATGAAAGAATCTTGCTTTTACTACTAGTTAGAAAATTAAAAGATGTCATGTCATTATATTTATAATTAAATATATGAGGTTGGGTGTGGGGGGATATATTATGCAAGATATAAATCTTTTTTTGGATAATATCTCCCCCACTCCCTTTCTAAATCACTGTGCAAATATATTAGACATTACTCAGTTGATATTTTATTTCAGTAATCCTAAGAGGAAGAAAGAATAAAGGATTTGGTTGAAATTGAGATGGGTTATAACAGGGACAACAAAAATTACAAGAAGACTTAAATTTGGGTATGTATCACTATGGTTTACTTTGGGCATATGATACTACAACCAGAGTACTCAGTGGACTGAAAGAAAAAATTAATTTTGCATTGGCTCCTCCCTTCAATGATAGGAGTACACGTTTAAGAAGCATTGTAGAGTGTTGGAGCAATCCTAACAGTAACACTAATTGTGACACAAGGCATAACATTGATCTTAGTATTGCCTAGGAGGAGTTTGGGAAGAAAATTGCTTCACCATACTTAGAATACAAGATCCAAATTATATCAAAGAAACATAAGACCTTGAAGAGGAGTTGTCCACTAAAAAAGGATGTCAAGGCCTACATTTTGTCTAGATCACAACATTATCCTTGTGCCTTTACCCAAGTTCATGTCACAGTGACTGTACCATATTTGAACCTGCCACCTTGCAATACAAAAGAGCAGTTACTTCTATTTGGCATATTGTTTTTTGGGACAATGGGCTTTAAGCCTGTTTGTTGATATTGGGCATGAGACTCGCAAGATCTGGTGGCTTAAAGTTATTAAGTAATTTACATATGTTTTTGTCTTACTTTTGTACAACTTGTTTCTTAACTATGCCATTTATGTAAATATGCTTTTCATCTACTTTTGTACAAAATGTTGTTTTAAAATGGAAAAGAAAAAATATTCATAAAGAGCAAGGCATTTGCATTTACATTTTTTTATTGTTTTCTGAATGTGCTATGTGTATGATAATTGTTAGTGTTCTTTCATGATTATGATCAGTTGATAAAACTAATTGTGTTGATTTGTGATTAGAGAAAATGAAATGGTCACACAATTTTATCCAGTTTTAAATTTCCTTTCTTAATGATTGAGGTATATTATGGTTTCCTTCCTTTTAAGATATATCAAAATTATTTGAAGTGAAATGTTATTTGAATATCAAATTGTACTGTAGAATATAGTTTATTCTTCATTTTTTTACAAGTAATCTGTTGTGAAATTATTTTACAAAAGAATCATATGTAGTTTTGTATGGCCATAAAATGTTTCAAGATTGTCATGACGAGTGTTCTGGATATTGATATTGATATTGGAATCACGTATATACAGAATTATTGTTATCGATTGGAAAAAATTTGTTTTTATTAGAAGTGGACTTAAAATTTTAATAGGATGAGGATTTTGAGGGCCACATTATGTATATTTGTTATTAACTGCACATTTTTTCACAGGTTCATTGTTCACTTGGAAATAAAGCTTCCCTTTGTTATTCTCAACAATTTGAGCTATGGTCAGGGGATAGTGATCCACTATAATTATTGTTATCCATTGGAAAAGTTTTGTTTTTATTAGCAGTGGATTTATAATTTTAATAGGATGAGGATTTTGAGGGCCACATCCGTGTATATTTGTTATTAACTGCACATTTTTTCACAGGTCCATTGTTCACTTGGAAATAAAGCTTCCCTTTGTTATTCTCCACAATTTGAGCTATGGTCAAGGCATATTGCTCCATCAGTAAAAGTAGTCTTATTAGCTTATTAAATGTGAAGGACATAGCTCATGTTGATAAGTTGAGACTTGATACAAACACTTAAAATATCAAGGCAAATTAATGGCTATAGAGATAAGATCCTTGTTCTCTGTCATCCATTAATAAGTTGATCTCTTATATTTTTGACACTATTTAGATGCTTATGTGGATTTGCTAACATGGAAACCTATAGAAAATAACCATTAAGGAGGGGTTAGAAATTGACACCCATTTTCTATGCTCGTTACCATGAAATTAGTGCCACATTAACATCGTTTGATAAAAACTTTGTATGGTCTGATTTTTCCTTCATATACTACTATTTTGAATTTTAACACCTTAGCATTTTTTCCTATTTGATTCTTATATTTCCTCTTTCATTTTTTTCGAACTTACATGGGTTTTGTAGATTAAGCAAGTGGAACCAGTTTCATGGTTTAGCATATTTGTACTATCATCTAAGATTTACTGGATCAATTTTCAATCTGATTGGAACACATATAATAACTCTTTAATGTTTTTACCATTTAGATATATGAGTAGGTTATAAGTTTTAGGGCCATTATTTTAAAGCGAAGGTGAGGTTTGGTCTATTTATGTAAAACAGGTGCAGTATTTTCATTATGGTGCTTATGGATCAAGATAAAATGGTTTAAATGTTGTTGAATCATCTCTATACTTTCGGATGCATGAAACAAGGTCTTTAACTTGAACATAGGCATCGTGATTTGTAAGGCTCAAGGAAGTAGTATTGCAGTAACATTTCATTGTAGCATGGTTCTGTCCTTTTGTTTATATTTTTTTGTCTTTCAACCATTGTCAAAGAAGCATAAATTAGTGTTATATTTTCCCTTTGCAACATTTGGTGCAATTGCTAGTTCATTATAATATTATTAATCAGCCAAATAAATATGCATTATCATCAATTTGTCATACCTTTTAAAAAAAAATTAATTGAACTATATTTTATAATGCACTTTTTGTTTCAAAAATAAAAATAATTAATCATGTTATTTTAATATAAGTGAATGGTTAAATTGTGTTTCACTGGGAAATCTCATAATCACCCACTAAGATGTTATTATATTTAAAACAAAATTTTCTCTTCTTTACAAACTAGTATCCTACTCTGTTTTTTCTTTATATCTCTAAATATGAGTGAAGCATTCATTCAAACTATTAACTTTTTATCAAATTTTTACACAATCTTATTTTAAAAATATTTCAAACATTTAATACTATGGTTTTTTGGAAAAAAGAAATACTTTTTAAGAACTTATAAATATAATTTTTGTGTAGATAAATTATCTACATATAACTTTTTGCGTTGAATAGGATATATATACATACATACATACATACATACATACATACGTTCATACGTATGTACATACGTATACATATATTATATATATATATATTATATATATATATATATATATTATATATATATATATATATATATATATATATATATATTGGCCTGACCCATAACGATTTGATCCTTATTCTCATTGTTTAAATAACACTTCATAACACATAATGATCGTCAATTGAGCTACCCCTCATGGGTTATAATTAATTATATTTAGTTGTAATCAATTATGTTTAATTAAAGCCCTCGATCAGGGTGTGAACCATCACAATATCCCTCTCGGGATTTATGACATGAGTGATAAGATGAGCATAATAGCTGAAGGGTAGCCACCTCTCATCGCAAGAGTATGTGGTAACTCGAGAAAAACGACAGTTGGGAGTATGGTGTTTAATGTGGTAGAGGGTGTTACAGAGGTAAATCACCAAGTGGTGAAGGAAGGAAACCTGTTTAATGTAATTTCCTTGGTTGAAGGTGGTGGTCTCAGTGGAGGTCTTTGGCGCTCGAAGGTCAGAATGTAAGCCTACTCAGGTTGGCATCATCGAGTCCTAGATGGGCTTACCACCCTCTAGTTTAGGGCGCTAGTATGTGAGTCTGTATCTTTCTCTATCCCTTTGCCTCAGAGTCCATGGCTCGTTTGAATTGAAGAAAGTAGGGATGGTTGTCGTGTTGTTGGTAATAGGAATGATGGATGGTCTGGAAATGAGTGTTTGGTTTCATGGAATGTTTATGTTGTTGTTAACTTCTCGGTGTGTGATGAAAATCTTGTTTAAAAAAATGGCAAGTTGGGTGGTTCAGGGATCGTAATTTGGAAACCTAGACAATTTTGGGTGTCTCTATTTGTTATTTGTGGGATGTGTCTTTGCCTATTTCTATCTTCTTTGGCATAATTTTATCTAAAATGGCTATGTGTGTTCACGGTTGGTCTCCTTGTAAATTCGATACTGACTAGTGTGGGGAGAGGGAGGGTTATGTAAGGGTTGGGGGATTTTTTACTTTCACTCAAAAAGCTTCCACTTTGTATTTGATTTATGATGATTCTGTGGTGAAATACATAATCTTGAAGCTTGAGGAGCCAGTTTCTGTTGTTCATTTCATGCAAAGAATTAAATTATTTGGTCATGGTCTATGTTATGGTTCTTTTGCAACTGTAGTGATATGTTGCGGCATCCTTCGATGTTGGAAGCCTCCAAGATTTCCTCTCAGTTTTTGGACTTGGATCTCTCCTAACAATTAGTGTCTCTTGTCTATCTTTAATGCAATTGTCTCAGGTCTAAGTGATTAGAGTGTGTTTTATGGCTGCGAGTCAACCTTTTGGAACCAACCCTCATCATCTCCTTATTGTGGGTTTGTCCAATGTTTAGTTAAATTTATAACATGCAAGATGATCCATTTGACCCCTAGTGCCTGCTCTTTAGGAAATGGTGGCTGGGGTAAGACCAAGAAGAAATAAATGAAAGGTGGCAAAGGCTCCCCCTTTGTTATGCCTCCAAAAAAAAGGGCCAGAAGGTCAGATGTATAGTTCATACAGGAAGTAGTGCAATCTTATACAGTTGGTACTCCGACCCAAGTGTGTCAGTTGATCACATCTTGGGATTTGGAGCTTATCATTTCACGGAGACTAAAATGCAGGTGACGAACTAGTATCTCTTAGCTCTGGATCCTAGGCATACACATGGTTGTACCACCTAGTACAAGTAGATAGATCTTTTGTAATGGTTCATGAAGATTATGACTTTGTCAACTAACACAGCTAAGTCAGACCCTGGCCTCCAGGATATCTAGAAGGAATTGCAATTGATCCAATTCCAGATCTAGCAAAGAATATTTGCGTGGATCATATTGAGAAGCATATCCCATGTTTGTTTCAATTAGAGTTACCCGGTTCTAGCGCTAATGACCCTACCCCAGTAGAGTCCTTTGAAGATGAATAGTGTTTAAGATGTTTGATGACTTTATCTGTGTGTGTGTGTGTGTTGTAAATGTCGAATGATGGGTATTCTTTTAGTTATTTTGTTGTGGATGCACCTTGGTACTTAGTCACTCGGGCCTATAAAGCCATGTTTGATAGACTTAAACTTATGAGATTTTGGATGGATTATAATATGTTTAAGTGGCCAACAGATTTGGTTTCCCAATGGGTAGTTTGAGGCCACCGAATGACTTTTTATGATTGTAACCTACCTTGATTATGAATGAAAGAAGAGGTCCGACCAAGCATATAAAAGAAAAATATGTTTAATCAAAAACATACATGTTCTATAATAACTTATCTGTATTCATCATAGTCAGTTATGACATATCAAATTAAACATATTTCAATGCATCAAAAGTGTTGATATGTCAAAATGTCATATTATATTTAATATTTTACAAAATAAAAATAAAAAATTATTACGCTGAGAGGAGTTCTCTTGCCAAGTATGGAAGAGGAGTTGTAATGTTATATAAACATTATGACTTTGTCAAATTATTAGCATTCTTCGGATTTTGGTGGGTTTTGACAACCCATGATTGTTCTCATGGTATTCTTCTCTAATGTAGCCTATTTAAGTTGTATAAAATTCCAATGGATTTTCTTTTTTTCCAAAGAGAAGGATTTGGCTGGGGTGGAAGCCAATAGAAAATGCTAGGCATCAATTGATATCTTGAAAAAACAACCTCATCTTCTATAGCATGGGTGTGGTCATGATGTTTCTCCTTTGAGGAGGGTTTTTCCATTATTAACAACACATAAGAAGCTATGTGGTAGTAGCCAAAAAAACCCTAATTAAAATATGACAGACTATTGCCATTTATTTGAAAAAAGCAAACAAATACATGTGGATGTGATAAGCTACATGCTTGACTTTTTTATTTTTTTAATTAAATATGAGGTTCTATATGATTTCATGTGTTGACAAGCATGATTTATTTCTGCAAATATACATTCAACATTAACAACAATCTATATAAAGTTGGGATCTAAATGCTTGAGATAAAGAAGTGGCATTGATCCCCACTAAATCTTGATATTGGAAATCTCTGCAAGGATGGCACAGAGGAAGTGGGAGTGCTCATTTTTATTTTAGAGCTTCCAATTATAGAAAATTTATCAGGTCATCCAATTCAAAATCAAAACTCACGAAGGCAAGGTTTTTGCTCATCAAGAAGCTTATTTAATACAACAATAGGAACAATCGTGTAGTGGAATAAGTAAGGGATTATTCAAATTACATATATTAATTCATTACTTAACACATGATTTCATTAATTTGATTACGGTTAGAAATAAATCAAGAAGGTATTTGTTGAACCACGTATATATATATATATATATATATATTATATATATATATATATATAATATATATATATATATATATATATATATATATTTATTTCAATTTTCACCTCGAGAGATTTTATCGCTCTTAGCACTTGATAGATATGTAATAAAGTTGGTCTAGGCTGGCTAATATTGTAATTCAAATTTTTGAGAACTTTTTTGATAAATTATTATTTTCTTGTGAGCTTAAGTTGTATTACATTGGAAAATCAAGAAAACCATGTACATTCATCAAGCATCATCAGCACATATGTCACTAGGTAGGCGGTCTCAATCTACCCAACAAGAAACCAAATATTTTTTGCCACCTACCAATAGAGTAATTAGTCCAAAATTCAAGAAGTTTTAGTGTTTCTAGTACGAAAATACTATCTATGAATGTAATGTAGAAATAAAAACTATAGATAATCATACAGACTCAAGTGTCTGAAGAAGGGACAGGAAAAGTATCTCTCACACTTGATCCTGGAGGAACATATGAATTTGGTTTACAATAGAAGTGGACCTCAATGTGTGTTACCATCTTCTCATTCATGTCTAAGTTATAATTCGAATTGTTCGAGTACCTTTTGACATCCTCTATGTTGAAGAAAGTGTAAGTGGGTTTGGTCTTCATAAATGGAATTTTCTTTGTACTTGTAAAAGAAAAGAATTATTATTTTTTTCATTATCAAGAATGGTTTTCTTTCTCATTTGATAGGTCAAGCACATGTTTAAGTTCTTCTAGGAAAGTCAAAAAGTTAATGTAATTATGAATGACCCATGTGGGCATGTCCCACTATGTAAATCTATTATGTATTAGATTCAAAGAAAGGTGTCAAAGGTGATCCTCCAAAGAAAAGACAAGTCTCCTCTTCAATTCAGCTCAAAGAAATGAACTTTTGGTGCACATAAGGACATGTCAACCTCACTATCTCAAGTCGACCCAAATAGGAGGGAAATACTCCTATATATAGTGCAATTCGACCTCACAAATATACCATCAAGATATCTCTAAAATCAGCGAGAAAGAGAGTCAAGTAATAGGTATGAAGAAGAGGAAAGGGTTTCTTCTGGACCAATGAAGAAGAAAAGAAAAAAATCTGAGTTTTGGAGGACTGTTTTAGGGATCGTGTTTGTCACACATGCGAAGAAGAGAGGGTATTTCTGTGGTTACTTCAGATCCATGAGAGAAGAAACATAAGAAGAGTTTGATTGGGTGAGAATAGGATCCAAATAGGTCTCCATATCAAGTGAAGGAGGTCCCACATCTAGCGAAGGAAGGGAGAAAGTAAAATAGATTTATTTCAAGCCCTAGATTAGCCACACGTGTGAAGAAAACAGATATGCAACAGGGTAAACAGATCAGCCTCTAACTTGGAGATATACCAGAAGAAGAGCCTTATTCTCTAGCCTAATTATCAATGAAAAGGAATATTTATAAGTGAGGTAGAAAAGGAAATGAAGACACCAAATAAGAGGTCTCTAAGGAGACCTAGGGTTTCTGCAGTTTCCAGGAAAAAAAGCTATCAGTTGCTAGAAGAAGTGAAAAGGAAGAGATCAAATTGCAGAGTAGACAAAAACATTGATTGAAGGACAAAAGGAAGATGGATTATGTCTTTTTCTTGGAGGATGTACTGGTCAAGGGTCTAGGTTTTTGCATTTGTCAATTGAAGCTTCAATAAGGGAAATTTGCAAAAGGTTTTCCCCTCTAGCAGAGAGAGATTTTGTCGTGGTTGAGAGCCAACATCTTGTGTTCTTGTCTCGTTTGTTTTGGTAACTATTTGATGAAGTAAGAGAACATGCACTAATAATAATAAGAGAATATTGTGCTAACAAGAAAAGTAAAAGGTACTCCACAAATAGTTATAATCATCTAAAGAATCTCATCCTAATCTAGATGCCCTAGATTCTTCAACACAGTATCAAAGCTAAGGTGACACATCAAGGAATGGAATCTCAAGAACACATAGAAGATTGAAGCATTAAGATTAAGAAGCAATGCACACAAAGGTTGAAGAATCAGATCTACAAGCAAGGGTTCCAGATCCATCAAAGACAAGGAGGATTACCATCTCCTCTCCTAGATCCATCAAGAAGGACTACCATCCTGGGAATAAATAAAGAAGAAATCCTTCCATCTAAAGGCATATACAAGAAGGTAATATAAGAAGAGTTTACATCAAAGACTCATCATCTTCAAATAAAGGTACTCAAATCTAGGCTTATCATTGAAGATCTCCAGATCTACACATGAACAAGTTTTCATCAACAAGAAAATATCTCACAAGGCACCTTGAAGGAACCATCTTGAAGAACTTCAAGGTCCAAGAAGCTGAAGCTTCATTCATCAAGGAAGAATAAAGATCTCTTCATCACTAACACTCTCAAGTAAGTAATTTTATGTCCAGTTTTGAACATATCAAAATTCCTTTTTGCAAGGACAGCAACAAATTGGTTGGGACTGCTAATTTCCTTGCATGGAAAAAGAGGACTGATCTCCTTCTTAAAGAAAATAAAGTTATGGACTACATCAAAGTGAATGTCACTTTCCCTGCAAAGGATCAAACTCAAGCCCTATAAAAGTATAATAAGGATAAAACAAGGGCTCAAAGGATTCTAATAGAATCCATCAAGGGCCCTCTCATTCATTATGTTTCCAAACTTGAAACATCTAAAGAAATCTATGATCAACAAGTGGAGTTATTCTCAGTTGGTACAACTAGAGAAGTGATATCATTGCGTAATGAACTATATAAAATGAAGATATCCAAGGAAGAAGGAATAGATCCTTGCTTCATGAAGCTCTCTAAGATGAGAGACTAGCTACAAGAAGTAGGAGAAGTTATGTCAGGTAGAATATATGACAATTGTGGTGCTCAATGCATTACCTAATGAATGGGGAAACTTCACATCAAGTATATATGTCAAGAATGAAGCCACCCCATTGAATGAACTTTGATCACTATGCAAAATTGAAGAGAGTCGACTCAAAGCCAAAGATGATGTGGGATGAAAGGAGTAAGCATTTGTTGCTATGGCCAAGAGAAAAAGGAAATTTGGCAAGTTTGGTCCACAAAGAAAGGGAAAAAGAGATATGTCCAAAGTCCAATTCTCTGGTTGCCAAGAATATGGATACTCTAAAATGGATTGCCCTAAGTTCAAGAAGGAAAAAAATAAAAGGAAACGAAAAGAAGCCCACATTACCTAAGAAGTGATAAAGGAAGAGAAGAAGAAGAAGAAGGAAACCCCTCCGAACCTATATTATGACTAAGATCAACTTCTTCACATAAGTCTTCTCTAACGTTTTGGGTATCATAGGAACATGTAATAGTAGGATATAATGCATGGTTTATGAGAATGGCATCTTCAGGAATATAGGAACACTATGTAGAGATAACTCAGATAAAGATATTCATGTAGGAAGGATGTAGCCATTGAATAACCTCATCAACGCATAAAGGAATGATCATGATCAAGAAGAATAATCTTAGAAGGCCACTATCATCAACAGAGAGGATAATTTGTAGGATGATGACTATAGGAATCCTCCGATGGAATCTTTAATAGAAGGTTCATGATTTTTAGAAAAAACAAATGTCTCGATGAGAATTCCACCTACGAGGATTCAAGAAAGGATGGGTAGAGAAATATGTAAGAAAGAAAAGGAAAATGAGGTAATGTCAATCAAGGAAGTTGTTAAAGGAGGCTGAGGTGATCAAGGAAAGAACTAAGAAGAGGTATGTATGCATCGATGTTTTTTAGTTAAGTCATGTCATCATTTGTATTAATGAGCATGAGGAATTTCTCTAGAAGTATGGTCAAGAATATGGTAGATCTCTTTCATTAAGAATATGAATGAAGGCATGGTTCACACACTGATAAACATCAAGATGAGAAATCACCTCATATGGGATATGGGGTAATTGACTTGGAAACCTATAAATAAGCATATGGGAAAAGAGATCAGGAATAAAAGGACAACATGGACACTAGGAATCAACATCTGACAAATTTTTGAAGACATCTCCCGAAATAAAGCATGAGAACCCTACCAAAGAAAGAAAAGATGAAAGGACCCTTGACACCTGAAAAAGACCTAGAGATGTGAAACATGAAGGATATTGATAGGTCAAGCCAACAAAATGCCATGATGAGAAGCCATCTCATAAGGTACTATTTGATTTAATGTTATTTTTTAATTCTTAAATAATATATGGATGAGTTCATGCAGGGCCACTGGAACAAGGGTTGTAAGTCCAAGTACAACTAGCATTCGTATGGTGGATGAAAATACCTAAAAGAAGCGTGATGAGAAAGAAGTGTCCATATGACGAAGGTTCTAGATATGTATCAAGAAGGCCACTTTCCATGAAGAAATGAATGACATGATGAAATAAGAAGGAAAGTGATCGATGGTTGATGCCCTACAAGGAAGAAGCTCGACTGAATTTCATGATATCAAGAAAATAAATTGATCAAGTAGCTAAGGGACCCACAAGAAGAATTGTTTGATGAAACAGGAGAGTCCCTAGTTGAGAGGAAGCTCTAACAAGTCCCTAACTAAGAGGGAACTTGGGAAAGTCCCTAATCAGAGGGAGTTTGGGCACATTCCTTTACAGTAATGGGCACATCTTCGCTAATTAAAAGGGAGAGATAGACACAACATTCTTGTCTTCACTTGGGAAGAAAGAATGGAGAATTGGGTAATCATATGGCATCTAATGCTCTTTAAGGATTTGTAGGGCATCCAAGATAAGAGTAGGAAAGAGGACCGATATTCTTTAATGGTTGGGAACCCAAAACAAGAATATTCTTAGAAGGTCATACTCAGTGCACACCTAAGGGGGTATGTACCTTGAGAGACAATGATGAAGGTGTCTATATTCATTGGTCTCACCAACATTGTGCTTTGATCTAATGAGAGATAGATATGTTAGTCAAGGCATTGTTGTGAAGATAATGTTGGTTACTATGATGCTAGAACAGATGGATTTCCAATCTGATTTCTCTTATGTGAATTGATCAGATTGAAAATGTCCAAACACGTTATAATGATTTATGAATACCTCCCTAGTTAAGCGGGAGTGATGAAGAAAGTGTAACTAGGTTCAGTCTTCATAAATGTAATTTTGATCTTTGTACTTGTAAAATAAAAGAATTATTATTTTTGTGATTATCAAGAATGGGTTTCTTGGCCATTTGATAGATCAAGTACATGTTTAAGTGCTTCTAGGGAAGTCAAAGAGTCAATGCAATTGTTAAAGACCCATGTGGCCATGTTACATTATGTAAATCTATGTATTAGAGTCAAATAAAGATATCAAAGGTGATCCTCCAAAGCAAATACAAGTTGTCTCTTTAATTCATCTCAAATAAATGAATTTGTGGTCCACTTAAGGACATGTCAGCCTCACTAGCTCAAGTCGGCACAAATAGGAGGGATAGAATCCTATATATAGGGAAGTTTGAGCTCACAAAAATACCATAAAGATATATCTGGAATCAGAGAGAAAGAGAGCGAAGAAGAAGGTACAAAGAAGAGTAAAGTGTTGTTTCTAGACCAACAAAGAAGAAAAGAAAGAAATCCTAGTTTTGGAGGATTGTTTTAGGGCTCTTTTCTGTCACATGTACAAAGAAGAGAGGGTATTTATGTGGTTACTTCAGATCCATGAGAAAAAACAACAAAAGAAGATTTCTATTGGGTGAGAAGAAGCTCCAAATAGGCCTCCATATTAAGTGAAGGAAGTCCCACATCTAGCAAAATAAGGGAGCAAGTAAAAGGGGTTTATTTGAAGCCCTAGATCAGCCACACGTGTGAAGAAACCATATTTGCAGTAGGGTAAGAGAATCAGCCTCTAACTCAGAGATATACCAGAATAAGAGCCTCATTCTCTAGCCTAATTATCAAGGAAAAGGAAGATTTACAAGTGAGGTAGAGAAGGAAAGGAAGACACCAAAGAAGAGGTCTTTCAGGAGACCTAGGGTTTCTGCAGTTGCCGAGAAAAAGAGGTATCAGTGATTGTAAGAAGTGTGAAGGAAGAGATCAAGGTGTAGAGCAGACGAAAGCATTGATTGAAGGGAAAAAGGAAGAGAGACTATGTCATGTTCTTAGATGATCTATTGGTCAAGGGTCTAATGTTTGGCATTTGTCAATTGAAGCTTCAATAAGAGAAATGTGCAAAAGGGTTTTCCTCTCTAGGAGAGAGAGGTTTTGCCCTAGCTGAGAGCTAAAATCTTGTGTTCTTTTCTCTTTCATTTTGGTAGTTGTTTGATGAAGTAATAAAACACACTCTAATAATAATAAGATAATACTGTGCTAACAAGAAAAGTAAAAAGTACTCTACAAATAGTTATTATCGTTAGAAGAATCTCACCCTAATATAGATGCCCTAGATTCTTCAACACTCTAAACTAGCAAAGATGTTATATCTATTAGATTGATTTTCCATCAAGGTCCTACCTAGTAAAGTCTTCAGCTTCCAATATAAATTCAAGGCTGTGAAATATTACTTTCTTCGTCCCCATGTATTTGTCTGGTTAATAAACCAAGCTGATACATCTTCCATGATCTTAGAATCTGAGAAGTAATGTCTGTCATGAATAGGATGAGACTCTAAATTATGGATTTCATTATAGGTGTTAGGGGGGACCACTGAATGGTATTTATCAGTAGCTTCTTGGATATGTGTTATAGACATATTTTAGCACTTCAACCCCAATCACATATGTCAATAAACCAAGGGCTATTTAACCCATAAAAGTGTTGTTTCATACCCTAAAGGATCATGGTCAACTGATTACATCATTTCCCATAAATTCCACCTAAAAAACCACTAAGAACTAGTCAAAATTAAACCATACTAACTGCTCCTTGGTCAAGGTGTGATGCATACTGGCTCCTACACTAGCCAAGTACGATGCATACTGAGGAGGACTTCTTTGGCGTGCGATGAGAGAGAATGGACAAATTTATGAGGCAATTTGCTAAGTGGATGCTCATCGAATCTTCTAGAAACTTCCTCTATGACACTTGCCTATCTAAATTCGCCCAGGGATGAGTAAGAGATCCAAGAAATTTCCAAGTGGAACTAAGAACTACAAGTGGAATGACACTAATCAAAAACCCAGAGATGACTCACACCTTTATGAATATCTATAAATGGATCCCTCATCTAAGAGATTTAAAGGCTGGAATTTTGTAATTTGTAAGGAAGTGTTGTTAGTTTGTCTTTGAGAAAGAGCATTGTATTGTTGGGTGATCTTGCTTTTTATGAGGTGACAAGGGCTTTGATGCTGGGAGGATGATGCTGGATCAAACAGCTAGGTTGTAATTCTCCCTTCTACTATTAATAAATTTCTTTGAGTTTTCCTCCATACAATCGCATATTTGTGAAGATTTCTTATTTGTGAATGCAATTGTATGTTCAATGTATTTTTGATTCTGCATTGTTTATGATATTATAGATCGAGATGCTTTGATGGTGTTTTGTTACTTTGTGTTACCGGGAATAGTGTCCACTCGGAGCTGTTATTCCCACTAATACTGGTAGCTAACTTAGAAACAAACAAGTAAAGTCTACTTTGATTTTCCTTTATGAAAATAGATAAGAGTGGAACAAAGGACACCAACCTTAGTCTTGCGCTTGGTTTCCTTGCTTCATTCCTCTCCTTCTTGATAGATCTTTGCCACTTCTTCTTCGTCTGCCTAGCTTCAAAGAGCACCTGTGGAATCAAAGCAACATACTACTATCGAAGAACAGAGATCCATATTCATAAATAACACAGGACCAGATATGTGTTAACCATACAAATGCATATATAATCAAACATACAAGAATATGGAGGAAAACTTGAGTAGCTTTATTAATATCAAGAATAGCAAGAGGATTACAACCAATAGTTCTGACCCAGCATCATCCTCCAACAAGAA
>APFE031154340.1:111290-132306 GCA_000404065.3 Pinus taeda
CAAGCTAGGAAACGACCAGCCTTACGAGTTTAAAGGGTTAGAGGACCTACAAATTTAAAAAATAAATGGTCACTCTTCGCTTGCATGCGAAAAGGTTTGCATGCCCCCAGGTATAGTGAAAAATTCCTAGGTTACCATGAAATTTCTCCATCCGCGTTGCAGACAAAATGCTTCCTTGGCGATGTCTACCGAAATAGACAGGTGAGTGGTGCAGTCACCTCCACTCACATAACTTTGATGAAGGAATCTTATTCCAGTCTAATCCCATTTTCCTAAACAGACGAGTGTGTCAGACTAGTCATATATCCTCTGCGGAAACTTACTCTATACCCAAGGTTTTCCTGTCGAAACAAACCAGGGTGCATGCCCCTTGGGTTTTAGCCATATCCTCCTGAATCACTCGCGCTCATCAGGTGGACGGACTGGAGATCGATGAGACATTCCTTGCGTGAAAAGACCATTTAGGGATGGCATTTGACTACTTGCTATGTGTGAACCGGGGAACGATAGTTGGTCTACGAGCTTGACCATTCTGCCTTCATGCGGAAAACACATTACTCTAAAGAGTGAGGAGACGACGGCTCCCATGCAATAAATATAGTCACGCCCAAGGAGTAGATTAAATCCAGGGGTCCTTGGACTACCATCACGTTCATGTGAATGGTTTTCCTTCTCAAAGTAATGGGCACATTGGGAAGGATCCCTAACAGTCGGTTGGTTCCTTTGTCAAAGCCTGTCAGATTTCTCATTTCAGGCAAAAGCGATGGCAAACCAAGCGCTTTCCAAGTAGTTGAGGAAAGGATACTCACAGAAGCCCCTTCATCTATGATGGTACCTGCCATGACCATTCTGTAAGCTTGTACAATGATTCGGAATGGTACTAGCTGGTAAATGGGGTCTACCTAGTAGATTCCAGTCAAAGGAAATGACTAGGTTGCTTGGAGGTGGGACCGAATAGACGGTCAGATATGAATCTGATGAACTTCCTTCCTGCGGTAAAGGAACGGGTAGACTGCCCCTAAGTTCATCGAAGTCTTTGTTTATGAAAAGAATTTGAATGGTGTCGTTTTCTTTCTCTTTGGTGACGGTATCATTCAAAGATGAACATTCTGAAGGCAAGACCGGGTCAATTACTGCCTCGACCTTTTGGCTTTCGTCTGGTATGGATTCAGAGGGTTCATTTTCAATGATAGATGTTTCGTCCGACCACAATGGCGTGCCAGCCAGATTTTCAACCAGTGGTGGACTTGGCAAGAGTTTCTCATATCCAGGAGGGAGCCGTAGCGGTGAAGCAGGATGGTCATCCAAAACTCTTTTAGCTTCGTCTAGGAAGGGACAATGGTGGATGGCATGATCACCTTCACACAATTTACAAGGAAATTTGCGATTCCTTTTCTGTCCAGATACTTCACTTTCACTGGTTGATGGTATGCTTTCAACATGATCATCAGAGGTTGAAGACAACGGATTTGCAAATGAGGAGAACAGTCCCTTAAGATCCGAGGGATGCAAGGACAATCTCCATGATAGTGGTCTCCATTGCAAATGACACATGGAGATTTAGGTTTAGACAGTGAGGTGTGAGGATTTTCGCTAGACGACGCATGGTTTCCCCCTTTCGCTTTTGGTTCTTTCTTCTTCTTTTTTTTTTTCTCTTTCCACTTCTTCTTCTTCTCAGTTACTTGATCTTTAGCTTTACCAGCTTTATCAAGCGAAGAGGAAGGAGGAGAGGGAGAAATAGAAGAAGTAGAAGGTTGGGGGGAAACTCTAGTATCATCTAGTTGCTGACTTGACTGTTCAGGAATTACAATATCCTGAACGACAGAGGTAGAGAAGAGCCATACGGGCAAACCAATCGTCAACCCTAGAAGTGACAATGTGGCCATATTGTGTGCACCAACATCTCCCCAAGAGGAGAAAGGACTAGGATTTCCTCCAAGGGGAAATCCTTGGTTGATAGACTCCATTTTTCTCAACCTAAAGACCAACGAGCGAACTTGGGATCTTATTCCGATTAAAATAAATTTTAGACACTTTGACACAACCTATTTTTTCAATTTTAAAGATTCGAGAAAAAACAAAATATGACTCTAGTCGCCTTCGATTTTTAATGAGCCTGAAGTGACAAGTGCTCAGATGGACCTTTTCTTTTAAGGAGTCTGAAAAGGAGAAAAATAGACTTCTCTGGAAATCTAGGCGGAGGGGATTACCAAACCAATCGCAAAACTGCAGAATACTTTTTACGGTACGGTAGTCAATATTCCTGAATGCTGTGTTAAGTGCATTGCGATCGATAGGGCGGCAAACACGGCTTCCTAAGGATAAAGGATGCGGCCTATTGTGGTCTCCCAATATATACTCGACGGTATGTGGGAGCAAAAGTCCGTACTGGCACTTGCCATC
Organism: Pinus taeda; assembly: GCA_000404065.3. Classification (NCBI taxonomy): domain Eukaryota; kingdom Viridiplantae; phylum Streptophyta; class Pinopsida; order Pinales; family Pinaceae; genus Pinus; species Pinus taeda. The sequence goes on from APFE031154340.1 coordinate 113,694, forward strand.
TCAGAGTGGAGGAATCACCCAACCAACAATGAAAACAACAGTTACCAGGTTTTACGACGCCGGAATATGTCTTTAGCCTAGACTTCTAGATGTTGTGCGTTCGGTTCCAAGGCATTTTTAGATTCATTAAATTTATTTTATAGTTGATCTTGTTTAAAAATTTTCCTTTCAGGTTCACTGCGTGATGTGTATACAATTCCTAAAATGCAGTCTAAGATGATAAAAAACTGTTTAATCTTCTTTTGGTAATGAAGATCCTAGCTACTAAGGAAAGAAAGTTGAGAGTCTTTCAACAAAGAGCACAGAGCACACACTAAATGCACTGTCCTAAATCAAACCAGGCAGTCTAAATGAAAATGCACATGCATGTATTTGTTTTCAGCCTTCTTAATGTATAAATGACGATAATAAATCTAAGTGCAAATCTGAATTATTTTCAAAGCAACAATACTTAACAAATTTCTTTTCAAAATGAAGTGAAGATAAGGGCAACACTTTGCGATTTCGAAATGAAAACTATTTTTCGACACTTTAAAAACTACTAATTCAAATCATATACAGGAGTAACAGTACAATCAACTATCAAGAACAATGGGATTCTCTTCTATAACTGAAAATGACACTTACGACACTTTCAGATTAAGAAACGACAATTCGACTATGCTACTTCTTTGCAAAAGAGAACTGAAAATGGCGCACAATACATAAAAACACTTACAGTTCTTTGCATAATAGAGGTGGAATGATGGAAAAAAAGTGGTTTTCACAGAGATATACTGACCATAGACAGCAAAACTGCTGAATAGAACTGAAAATAGTGAAGAAAAAACCAAATTCTGAAGGTAAAGTTAAACTTCCCTGACCATCGCACCTGTCACACAGGGAAACCAGTATGCAACGCACTTACTCCACATGGGAAGTGCGATGCATGCAGACTACCTTGAAGGGAGGGTGCGATGGTACCAGTGCGAGACTTTTAACCAGTTTTTGCTCACAATTTGCAATTCAGTTCAGGGATTTAGGCCGAGTAAGTGATGTTCAGTAAATGTAAATCACAAGGGTTGATATAAGGAGGTTACTAGAGCCACCACTTAGGGAAATTAGAACGTTTGCAGATCGATTTTTTAATTCATAAACAAAACCCGGAGATAGACTGAAGCAGCATTGATCTACTTTGCATTTGTATAACAAATGTAGTTCGAAGGCTAGTTGGCTTGACTTCAGGCTCCGTCTGTAAGTTTATAAAACAAACAAAGATAGACTAACAAAAAATCTATTCGCTCCCCAGTGGAGTCGCCATTTTGTTACCAGGAATAGTGTCCACTCGGAGCTACTATTCCCACTAAGACTAGTAGTTATCTTAGAAACAAACAAGTAAAGTCTACTTTCATTTTCCTTTATGAAAATAGATAAGAGTGGAACAAAGGACACCAACCTTAGTCTTGCACTTAGTTTCCTTGCTTGATTCCTCTCCTTCTTGATATATCTTTGCCACTTCTTCTTCATATGCCCAGCTTCAAAGAGAACTTGTGGAATCAAAGCAGCATACTACTATCGAAGAACAGAGACCTATATTCATAAATAAAAGAGGACCAGATATGTGTTAACCATACAAATGCATTATAATCAAACATACAAGAATATGGAGGAAAACTTGAATAGCTTTATTAATATCAAGAATAGCAAGAGGATTACAACCAATAGTTCTAACCTAGCATCATCCTCCAGCAAGAAAGCCCTTCTTCACCTCAAGTAAAGCTTAGATCACCCAACACTATGAAATTTCACCAGAAAACCAACAACACTTCTCTACAAGATACAAGATTCCAGCCTTTGGATCTCTGTGATGAGGGATCCATATATAGATGATTTTAGGGGGCGATTCATCTTCTAGGGTCTTGATTAGTGTCCTCTCTCTGATAGTTCTTGATTCCACTTGGAGACTGATGATCTCTTACTCATCCCTAGTCGAAAACAGAGAGGCAAGTGTCAGAGGGGAAGCTTCTGGAAGATTCCATGATCTTCCACCTCGCAAACTGTCTCTACCATTTGTCCATTATTTCCCATCGCACCCTACAGAGGGGCCATTCAGTATGCATCGAACCCTTTACACTGGGAAGGTGATATGCATCGCACCCTCTGCACTAGGTATTCAGTACGGTCCAGTTTAGACCATTTCTGAGCAGGTTTTAGTGGAGAACTTCTGGGAGATGATGTAATCAGCTGACCTTGTTCCTTTAGGTAGTGAAGCAACACTTTTAGGGACTTAGGAGCCCTCAGTTTATGGACATTTATGATTGGGGTTGCAGTGCCCAAAAATGTCTATAACACTTTGTTTCTACAAGTATTCTCTAAAGCGGGACAAGTAGGAGAGAAGTTGCAAACTCTATCAACGGAGAGAGAAACCAAGCAAGGAGTCAAGTAGAAGATCTAGGTTGGCCCCCTTAGCTTCTCTCTTATCTATCGTACATAAAGGAAATCACAAATTGCTTTGATTGTTTGTTTCTAAGATAGCTACCAATCTTAGTGGGACTAGCAGATTGAAAAGACATTAGTTTTCCTAGAAACAGTATGTTATTCATTAGAGGAAATTTCAGCTTAAACGTGGCATCCTAAGGAAAAATAATAAAATAGGAGAGATTAGTTTTGGAGGAAAAAGAAGAAAAGTACTTTTTTTTAATTGTATTTTTAGCTCATCTCCTTATAGGTTTAATAAAAGTTCAAGTGTACACACTCATTGGATATAGAATTAATTTCACATCCAATGAGTACCCATTGTGCATAATTTTGAGAAGACCTGCATTGATAAAAATTGAAGATATATTAAAAAAGCTTGTTTAACATACATTTTTAATGTATCATCAAATTTTATCAATGTGGATCTTCTCAAAAAAATGCATGATTGGTATTCGTTTGATGAAGAATTTAATTCCACATCTAATGAGTGTCTACATTTGAAATTTGAGTAAACCTATAAGGAGATAAGACAAAAGTACAATTAAAAATTGTAGTTTTTCTTCTTTTCTATCCAAAATATATACCTGTACCTATTTTTAAATTTAAAGTATTTTGATTGGTTTACATATTATGACATGGAAATTACATTAAAATTTCATGTGCACTTTTAGGCTAAAATTTCCTCTAATGGTGATCTATTGTAACCATGGGGACTACAACCCCCTCCCCCACACTTGTTGCATATTCACTAGTGTTCCATATTCAACTAACAACAATGTTCCCTATGATTAAGACTTACAGAACGTGAAACTAAGATAGAGGGAGTGCGATTTTCAGACTAAGTATACTTTATGACACTAATGATAAACCAATCAGAGGAATACAAACACAAGTTAGAGTGTGGACAAAGTTGAGTCAAAAAGAAATTAGCAACACTGACTGGGAGCCTCTAAACAAAGAAGGCTACCAAAAACAGCCCAGGAGAGGTGCTAAAATAAATCCACAGAGACACAGAGCCCTATTTTCCAATAAACCCAAAATCAGTGAAAAATGGTGATGACAAAGAGGGTAATGATCCCAAATCAACTAAACACAGCTAGTACTGACATAGCAAGGTGTACAAGCAATAAAAGTTAGCACATGTACTATACCATAGCTATACCTCCAAAGGTTATGCAAGCCTCCATCATTGATTTAGGAAAGAAAAAAAAATCAAAGATACATCAGGAAAAATTTAGAGAGTAATATTGAAAATTTAGGGATACCTAGTAGAGATGAGGAGGTACCCTTTCATCAGAGGCCAGGAGAGGCATCTCGCCTGGGATTTAATTATCTGCACTAAGTACCATGAACTCAACCATGCTAAGAGACATGTTGCTTCCCCCTCTTTCGGCACCACATATTCTCATCTCCAACAACTTCCCAAATTCAACCTACCATGCATCCCATAGACCAGTAACCTTGGTTCTCCTTGAAAAAATTACCATCAAGAAGTTTTCATTGAGTTGATACCAAAGAAAATTTTGTTGTCTCCTATGTAAATTTCCTCCCTGTTTTCTCTCCTAGGACAGGGAAACAATATTCTATGACTCTGATTGACCATACAAATCTTTACCTCTCCTCATCAGTTCCACTCGTTTGTAAGGCATACTTTTATATTATAAATAAATATGCATGCTTATATAATAGAGGGTTTGGCCATGACACCCCTATCATTAAATATCCTATTGTTTCAAGGGTGTCGGGCACAACCCCCCATGCTTTTGTGCCTCTTAGAAGTCACCACCATTGTGTGATTTTGTCGTTCATTGGAAACCTCCCACTCTAAGCCACATTTGTCTCCTCCTAGGATACATTGTAAGTGATCAAGTACCATTCATGTTGAGTATCTAGAGGCCATCCTAAATCAAATTTAAGACCTATCTAGTTGCACCACAAATTAGACAATAAACGTTTTTCTTTATTACCTGAACTTAGAGTGTGAGAGGTGATAATATAATTGAAAGAGAGAAGAAGGGTTCTCACTTGAGCAATCAGGTTGACAAGGCTCTAACTCTTAGACAGTTTGTCTACTAGATCACCTTGAAGAATATTGTACGTTCTCCTAATAACAAATTGTGAATATTATGAATTTGAAGCTTTGTAAAACTTGTTGAAGCAACTATCTAGAGTCCTATTTCCATTGAGTTGTTGGTGGAAGGCCCCAAGCCTACATAAAACTTAAATAAAACAATTTTTTATAAAATAAATTATCCCTCTCAACCCCCTCGAGGGGAAGAGGGTGCAAGTTCCCATATGCTACTCAATTAATCAAGGCCCACAAATAATTAGTTTTTGTTTGTGTTCAAGTCAAGGAGGTTGCTACTAAGCCTTATCTGTATTACATAGGGCTTCCATTATGGCTAAGCTTTGACCAAAATTTTTTAGTGGTAATAGATCCTTATTTTCAAAAAATGGATTGATTATGATCTAACCACACCCCCCGTTTGATCATGAGAGGAAGTTCTTTATCAAAAATTGAGTAATGAAAGGAAAAATAATTTGGAAGCCCTTCCTCTATAGTATCTCCTTCCCAAATATATCTCGTTCTTTGGGTGAGATATATCTCATCCCATACTATATACATAAAAGGTTAATGAAGGAAGAGGTGGAATACATATTCGAAATCTTTATGACATAGATAACATAACTCAATTCCTTAGAATGTTCTTTTTGGGAGGTTTCCACAAGTGGGAACCTTTATTTTTATGAGGAGCCACATGAATAGGTTCACTTTCATTAGGAATTTTAATTTCCATAACTTTTTCCCTACCAAATGTTGGGAGGGACTCTCATAGGGCACTTGTGTAAGATATATGTAATTGGTTTTCCGAGTGTAAGAACCAGAATAATTGTGTTTCTAAATAGGTTGATTAGGCTAGTTGGATAAATCAATAAGGAATGACGAAGGGAGAATGTATACATACCCCAAACTTTTGCAAGGTCAACTTCAATCTACAACTCAAGGCTTGAGGCCCAAAATTAGGGGCAAGGTCATGTGGTAGATCCTTCTGTGAAACCTAGCTAAGAGAAAATAAGCCCTACATCTTGAGTTGAAGGATGAGTTGATTAGAAAGTATGTGATTATTTTGGATTCCTATATAAGGATCATTTCCCATCAAAACTTAACAACCATCACCAATTTTCCACCAAATACCATGATCAATAAGAGGGGATGATTGGATTATACCTTTCCGTATGATGTGGCCATTTTGATGTGATTTTACTAGATCTTTGATCCATTCCATAATGGATGATAGATTGATATATTTAGAGAGATTGACTCATTCTAATAAGACTTCACCTTAATTCTTTTGGTATCCAGAGCTTTGGAGAACTTAAATATTTTTTTCATCCTCTATCCACCATGCACTTTTGGAACAACAATTGATTTCTAGGATGCCAACATTGAATGCTTCCTTTCCCCCTACCATCCCAAAGGAAATGAAGTGAGAGTAGTCTTATATTTTCCAAAATACCTTCTCATATCCATGGCAATGAATACCAATAGACTAGGATATCTTCAATAACATATTGTACAAGGACAAGTCCACCTGTAAGAGAAATCCGCCTACTACACTAGACATGAATCCTTTTCTCCATCTTTACCAAACGCCAACCCTAGTGTCATTTTGGCTAGTTAGTTAGTTTGATAATGAAGCCAAGGTATTTGGAGCTTGATCTAATCAGCTCAGAATGTATATTTAGAGGGTTAGATATGTTATGAATTCCTCTTCGTATAACCCGCATGTTTACATGGATGATTGATTTTGATCTATTAATGATCATGCCTATAGCTAGGCAAAAAGTGCATATGTAACACACCCCAAAATTAAAAATTAAAATTTATAAATATAACCAAATTTAAGACAAGAAATCCCAATATATATAACTTGATATGTAATTCCTTTTCTATCATCTCATTGTTCTACTTAAATACCAACCCTGTAATCTACCATAACGAGATGGGGTTATCAAAAAATTTATTATTTAAATCACATTAATAAAAAATAAAAAAATAAAAAAATTAGATCACCAACATCTTTTTCTCATTGATAAACTTCCAATGTTTAAATGAAATAAATTTCATTTAAACCTTATCTTTTGACACAAGGATATAGACCTCATAATTGTCACTATCTTATGCTACATCAACAGTATACAACTAACGTGTGGTTGACATGTCGCATCCTTATGCCCACATGTCATCACTGCAGTATCGTATGTCAACTGATATGTGCCTGACACACCGAAATCCTATGCCCAAATTTCACCACAAAATTATGCCACCTTCACAAGCTAGTTTCGTTGGCTACCAAATACATCAACATACATGATTTCTTGTTTTTCCACCACATTATTCTTCATTCTTCAATATTTTTCCATAGAAATTATTCAAATATCTAGAAATCTGAATATAGAAAAATCATAAAAGACCATTTCCCCAAAAAAGATGGAATTATAGATAGCCACTATAGTCAATGATATAAATATCAATATATCTAAATCTAAGAAAATCCTAAAACATTATTTTTCCAAAATATTAGCTTTGAAGATATTTAGATCTGAAAATCTAAAATATTTTGGGTTCCACGTCATCAATGATGACAAACACTATGTTAATTTCTATGACTACTCTTCCATATTGTAATATCATGTATGCACATCATATTAGCATGCCACATCGTCTAATCTTGATCTACATGCCATCTGTGTGACTCACTAGCCTACCACATTACTCCTCTAGTTCAACAAGTCACATCACCAAAAAATTTCTCGCTCTTCCATGTGGAATCCATGTCATATAATACTTACCTAGCATCTGAATCTAGGTTTTTCTATAAATTCCACTTATTAGAAATTCCATATGCCCATACCTCCAACATTAACAAAATCTACATGCCCAAAATTTGGCACATGACAAAACTCAATATTATGTACTTAAATATTCCAAATTCCTCCAAACTTCCTCACTTGACAATTTCTACTATTTGGAATACATCACTTGATGGAACCTATTCTTTGTTACTTAATAGATTTAGAATGTCTCGTAATTTCCTCACTTGATAGATTCCAATATCCATACTTATGCATTTAATAGAGTCTAGATCATTCAAATATTTTGAATTTCCACCTCCTTTAGCCCCTTTCAACTAGTCCCATGGCCACAACTCTCACTGATCCATATAAATAAGGGCTAATGAAAAAAATTATAATCCCAAAATTTCCAAAACAAGAAAACTTCCACTAAGTATTTAGGCTTATTTCAAAGGAATTATATTGATCCTAATGAGGTAAGGAATTTCCTAGAAGTCTCATGAAGGTTTATAAATCCTCAATGTCCTCTAAAGTAATCCAAAATAACACTCATGACAAAATAACTTCTCAAATATTATTTCTCAAATCACAGCGAATGAAGACAAGATTCGTTGGAAACTACCAAAAATGAAAATACCTCGTTTATATACAAATTATGGAATATTAGAAAGAGAAGAAACCTATAACATTATATTATTATATTGATTCTTATTTATTTAATTCCAAAGAGAATACATAGAAGGAAATATAAATTTATCTAGTCATCATTCTTTCTATCAGTATGAAACAAATTTGATATGTTTAATAAGAAAGAGGATAAACCTATAACTTTATATTAATATATTGATTCTTATTTATTTAATTCCAAAGAGAATACAAAGAAGAAAATACAAATTTATATAGTGAGAATTCTTTCTATCAACATGGAACAAATTTGATATGTTTAATAATTTAAGTTATAGCTCAATAATTTTCTATTTATTTACCCATAGCATACTCGAAATTTAAAATTATAATAATATAATGAATTAATAGAGACATAAATATATACTTATTTGAATATGACAAGGATGATTAGAAAAACCAAATATACTAAGTGATTTCCGCCAAACCATATGTAGTTTTTCTCTAGAACAACAACCCTAGGTAAGTTGTGATACCCCCAGGGAAAAGTGAGAACAATATTTATAAGTTCATTTTATAATAAAATTCAACCAAGATAACTTTTGCCGCTAAGTTTTGCAAATAATAGAGTAGCTATATCCACCCACATTAGTTGCATGTCATAACACAAGGGTAATTCCTTCTCTACTTCCCAATCCCTCATAAGTTTCTTCACGTTGTGCTTTTCAGAGAAGATATAAAAAGGTCTAGTCGATGTCACAAAAATATCTTGCATATTTTCCTAGTTCGTTAGCTCTTTCAATAAGTATCTACACCTATTTTCATGGTTGGTCTAATCTATATACTCCTGACACTTTGTTTATGCTTTTCTCTTCTTTAAAGCTTTTGTTTTGTTTATTTGTTTCCCAACTTGTTTCCTCTTATTCAAATTTTCCAATGCATTCCCCCCAACATGAAATTCCCTCAACTCTCTTCTTATTCCAATAATGTATGGGAGGCACCTTCCTAACGTACAGGAGTTATGTCTTAACTCTAGGAATATGTTTTCTTCACTTCTCATAACTTAAATAAGGTGAAGATGATAAAGTAATATGAGGAATAATAAAGGAATTCATTAGATACCCTTACCTTTCACCACTTTTGGTATCATTATGGGGTACGTGCTATATTATTTGCATAACTAGTTGCATGCATTGTACATTGCACTAGGCATTGTGTCTCTAGAATTTTTTTTTTTGTAGTTTTTCCATTTGTTTTTAGTTCATTATTGGCACATAATTTTTCCAAAAAAAAAATTGTGGTGCATGGTGGTTTTTCCCATGGTTTTGTAGTTTCAATTAAGGCACTGTGGCTGTATTATAATCCAAGGTAAGTGGATTCATAGTTCATAAATTCCATAGGAGATATACTATATTGTAATACGTACATAAAAAACATATATCAGAAAATTTTGTTGGGTTTCCAGGATGAAATCTATGTGTTAATGTGTGTGTTTTCCATTACATCTTTTATTTCTTAATTTATAGGATGTTTGCAATAATTAACTGTATAGGTACATTTGGTATCATAGAATTATTGGATTCAATGGAAAACCTTTGTGGCTAAAGGATTTGGATCATAAATGTAGTCGACCATGTTACAATTGGAGATATGTGGAAGTGATTCTTATGGTGAAAAGAAAATGGAGAGAAATTCAAAGATAGAGATCGAGAAATTCAATGGGTAGAGTTTCGAGCAAGATCAAAATGGAAGATTTTTTGGTGGATAGATATCAGTGGATCATTGTGGATTTTTCCACTGCACAAACAGGGATGTCAACAGAAGACTAGACCAAGTTGGATCAAAATTCAGAGAGCATAAAACGATTGTTTCTCTCAAATTTAATACTACTAAATGTTTTGGGGGAATATACAATAAAGCATTTATGGGATAAGTTAAAGGAGTTGTATCAATCTAATTCCTTGGTGAATGAACTATTCCTACAAAATAAGATGTATAACTTGTGGGTGAAGGATGTAGACTTCGTGACAAAGTATCTAAATGATTTTAATATTGTGGCAAGTTACCTATTTTATGTTGATATTAAGATTTTAGATTAAGAGAAATGCATTAATTTGTTATGATCTCTACCAAATTCATGGTATAATATGCTTGTTACCATAATTAGTAATGCAACAACTTTAAAATTAAATGAAATAGTCTCATCCTTGTTAGAGGAGATGAGAAGGAAAAACATGGAAAGTCAAAACAAAGATGCATTGTCCCTAAGAGGATACTCCCATAATAGAAATAATAATAAAAAAAAAATATTGAGTGGGAGATCAAAATATGGAGGAAGATCTAAATCTCTAGGAAAGTTCATAAAGGTATGTTGGAGATGTGGAAAATAAGGGAATTATAAGAAATATTGCAAATTTAAAATTCCCAAAAAAGGGAAGGGATCTAAAGATGCTCCTTTTGCAGAAGAAAAAAACCTCTTCAGATTAAGGATGGGATGTGTACATGGCTTCTTCAAGTACACGTGTAGATCATGAGGTCTGGCTAGTTGACTTAGGGGCATCATTTCAGATGACTCCTCACAAGGAGTGGTTTTTGCGAGTATAAAAGATTCAACGGTGGTGATGTTTTCTTAGGAGATGACTTGACAATTAGAGTCATGGGACAAGGAAAATTCAAGTTGAAGCTCATAGGTGGAAGGATTAGAACACTCCCTGGTGTTCTGCATATCCTAGGATCAGAAAAAAATATGATTTTTGTAGCAAGATGAGAAATGTAAGTGTAAAAATAGTGTTTGAGAAGGATACTTGTAGGATGTTTCAAGAAGAAACGGTATTGATAATGGGAGTTTAGATTGGAACTTTGTATAAGTTTTCGGGAAGTATTATTAGTGATGGATGCAATAGTCTCATTTTTATTAAGAGTGAAACAAAAGAAGGAAAAACTCTTGTAGCTTTTGGAGAAAAGACTAAGATGTGGCATCGAAGACTGGGACATATTCGAGAGAAGGGCCTTCGAGTACTACAAATTAATTTTGTGGTAGAAGGTATGTCTAATTTCTCTCTGGATTTTTAGTTATGTGAATACTTTTTAGGTAAGGTTCTCCTTTGATTACATGAGGTTATAATGAATGTAATAGTCCATGCATAGTGATGTGCTTAGACCTGAGTTGGTTCCATCACAACGTAGTTTTTTGTACTATGTATCATTTATAGATTAGTTATCAAGGAATACTTGGGTTTATTTCCTCATGAAGGAATATATAGTCTTTAACAAGTTCAAAGAGTTTAAGGCTCTTTTGGAAAATAAGTCAAAGAAGAAAATTAAGATGTTGAGGACATATAATAATGGAGAATTCTAAGGGAATGAATTCAAAGAATTTTGTAAGAAGCATGGTATAACAAGGAAGGAAACTACTCCATACACACCTTAACAGAATGGAGTTGTGAAAAGGATGAACAAAACGTTGATGGAGAAAGTGAGGATCATGCGTAGTGGTGTTTAGTTAATGTGGTACTTCTAAGAAGATTTAGTAGACAATGCGTGTTAATAGGTAAATAGATAACCCTCATCAATGTTGAATGATAACATTCCACATGAGGTATGGACTAGTAAGAAACCTTCTCTTAAAAATATTAGGGTATTTTGTTGTGATGCTTATGTGCACATTTTGAAGGAGAATAGGAGTAAGATGGATAAGAAAACTAAAAAGTGTAAATTTATTGGATATAAATATAGTTTGAAATATTTCAAGGTTTGGAACCTATGAATCACAAAGGTTGTGTATAGTCTAGATGTGGAATTTAGAGAAGTCAAAGAAGTTTCCAAATAGGAAGTCCTACTAAAGGAAAAAGGACTAGAAAAGATAAAGTTTGAGTTGAAGGACAATGAATCAAACTCTACAGAAGAAAAAAAATAAGAAGAAGAATCATAGACTCTGTCACTTAAGAGATTAGTTTGGGAGAAAAGGCAACTAGAAAGGTATACTCCACCTGATTTTTGTTCTATTTTTTCTCTATTTATTATTGATGATGATCCTAGCACTATTAAGGGGGAAGTGAATTCAAAGGATGAAAGGCTTTGGAAAAGGCCATGGTTTAAGAAATGGAAAACTTGGACAAGAATGAGGCTTGGGATCTAGTGGAGTTACTAGCTGGAAAAAATCCCATTGGAAGCAAATGGGTGTTTCAGAATAATTTGAATGCAGAAGGAAAAGTGGAGAAATACAAAGCTCAGTTAATAGAAAACGCTTATTCCTAAGTAGAATTAATTGACTTTGGTGAAATATCTTCTCATGTTGCTAAGTTAATTTATATTATATTTCTTTTATATGTTTTTCCTTCTTTTGGTCTTGAAGTAGAGTAGATGGACAAGAAGACAACATTCCTACATGGGGATTTGGTAGAGCTTGGTCAAGGAGTGCAACTGTGTAATTGAGCTCAACTAAGGACATTGGAAATTTTCAGCCTTCCACCAATGCACCAACCATAACTGTCATGGTAAAATTAATTTTGATCAAGGTTGGTTTTCTTCCCTTGAATTCTTCTACTTGCTTCTTCTAAAATGAAAAATGAATTGAGACTTTTGTGCCCTTGAATGTTTCTACTTACTTTTGAAATGAAAAATTCATATACAAATCTTTTTTATTTCTTAATAAATGAATTTATTTTAAATTTAAACCACCATTGAAATACGATTTTTAGTGAGACTCTACCTTCTACTTCCCCTACTAAAAAATATAACCTTGAACCAATATTGTAGGAGCTACCATCAAATGATCCTAAGATTCTTAAACATAGTGAAGAAGCTAAATATATGGGCCCAGATTCCCTTGGCCTCCCAAGCATTACAAAATCCTTGAAAGGAAAATATTTCATTTACATAATTGAGCACTTGTTCAAAATTCTAAGTAAATTCATTCTCAACTCTAGATCACAAGCTCCAAAAATATCCATAGGGTAAACAATTTCTAGTACTCTAGGAGTTCATGTCTAAAAGCTAAAAGAAATGACCAAGCTCCACAAACATGAGAAGAAAAAAGGATTTTTTTCCAATATGATTTAACCTAGACCTCCATCCCAAACCATAGGGATATTCACAACATTTGAACTAACATCATAACCCCATGCACTATGGAAATCAACTACAACTCATCCTGTATGCTTAAGGTAAACATACATCTTATAAAAAAAATTATAAATGCTTCACACCTGTAATTATAGATTAGAACATTTATTTAAGCAAGCAACATTTAAATATGTAACAAAAATATATTCTTCTCTTATTCAAAATCTACCATAACATTAGGTACCTACCAGGTTACGCTCTACTACAACTCAAATTGTTAATAGTACTAGAGGATTGATATCATAGATAATTAATATGAGGTCCCTAATCTATCACCATATGATCTCATTTATGTTTAAATGGAAAACCTAATTGAACTCATAGCCACTTCCTTAATTATTGAAAGATGTACCTAAAATTTTGCATTTTGTTTTTTAGGATCTCAACTTCAGTGTGCAATTCAAAGCCTCCATAGTTAGTTAATTCAAATTTATTATAGGTCATCAATACTTATTTTTCGTTGGCATCTCTTGAAGTGGGGAAGTTTTCTTGGCATAAATTGTTCCTAACATTTTTTAACATCTCTATGTTTTCTAACAAATTTTTGAACATGAGTAACATGGGGATGTGCATTTTTTTATATAGAGGGGAAACATGTATACACTTATATAGACTAAAAGAATGCATGCATTATGGATAACATAAGAAAAGTAGTTCATCTATAATTTCATTTGTGTTTTGAACAAATAAAAACATGCACAATCCAGTTATAGCTATAAATGACAATGATTGATTTGTATTTTTGAGATGATATTGGCAATGTGGTGTAAATCCATACTAGGTCCAAAATTTTGACTATCCTAATGCATGTAACTTGACTAAGATGGTAATGAGATAATTAGTGCTAATAGTGGTGAGGAAGTTAATGACAATAAATATGGTTTCATGGGACCATTGTAGGAATGCCTTACTAAGACAATACCTATTGTTTATTTTCCCTTTGATAACAACTCGATATGTAGAAACATTGTCTTCATGTGCTTGCACCTTGTATGTCAGATGTAAGAAATTATTGAACACTAGCATCAATGTTAATTATTGAACACTAGCATTAATAACATTCTAGGTGTTAGATATGTGTTGCATGACCCTTTCTAGCAAGTAGGGGATCTGACACTTCTTATCTCTCTCTTTGGCTTTGAATGGTGTGGTGGAATTTAAATGTACCTATCACATTTATTTTATCCATTTAAACCTTCTATCGATAGGTTCCATTGCCTAATGTTGGGTTGTGTTATATTATTTCCATGACTAGCCCACGTAGTTAACCAGGGGGTTAGAGGGGGGGTGTAGCCGCCTTTCATTGCGTTGATTATGTAGTGGGGGGGTCACAGGGGGTTTGAGGTGTACCTAGAACCCCACTTTATGGGGTCTGGGGCAGTGCCCCGAAAAGTTTTGGTTTTGGACCCTAAGTTAGGTTGGGTGGACCCACCTATGGTTTTGTGCATGATTTTTGCACATGGTATTGGACATGATGGTTTTTGGTCCATGGTATTGGATGCTTCGACATGTATAAATATGTATTAAAATTGAAAGGAAAATGATGAAAAATCAAGCTGGTAGTCCCAGTTTTGGGATTCGGGGGAAATGTCTGTGTATATGTGTTATGATCTTGCGTTGTTTATTTTCTATGTTTTAGATTTCGTATGTAGGTAATTTTTGTATGGGGTTAAAACCTACATTTGGTATCGGAGTAGTTTTGGCTTCAAGGGGATGCCTTTGTTGCTGAGGGGTTTTGCTCGGGCCTGTGGTAGACCTTGTTCAGTGGAAGATCCATGAGATAAATTCTGGTGGTGAAAGAAGATGGCGAGCAGTGGAAAGATAGAGATCAAGAAATTTAATGGTCAGAGTTTGATTTGTGGAAACTCAAGATGGAGGATTTGTTGGTGGATAAAGATCAGTGGATCGCAGTAGATCCAAGTACTAAACCAATGGGAGTGTCCGATGAAGAATGGAAGAAGTTAGATCGGAAGGGAAAGAGCACAATACGATTGTGTGTCTCAGATTAAGTATTGTGGAATGTATCAGGGGAAGCTATGGCGAAGGCTTAGTGGGACAAGTTAGGGACTTTGTACTAATCTAAGTCTCTGGTGAATAAATTTTTCTTGTGAAAAAAGCTATATAACCTGAGGATGAAAGATGGAGACTTAGTGATAGAGCATCTGAATGCATTTAATACTGTGGTAAGTCAGTTAGCATCTGTTGATATTAAAATTTCAGATGAAGATAAGTGCATCAGTTTGTTGTGTTCTCTACCAGATTTGTGGGATAGTCTGGTTATTGCAATAGGTAGCAATGCAACTCCCTTGTATTTTGATGAAATAGTCTCATCCTTGTTGATGGAGGAGATGAGACGAAAAAATATGGAGAACCAAAATGGTGATGCCTTGTCTGTACGAGGACAGTCCCAGAACAGAAACAAAAATAAGTCATCGAGTGGGAGATCTAAATATCTAGGAAAACCTGTAAAGGTGGTGTTCTGGAAATGCGGAATGGAAGGCCACTTTAAAAGGGACTGTAATTCTAAAGCTCCTGACAAAAGAAAGGGATCTGATGATGCTCCTTCTGTAGAGGCAAAAACCACATCAGATGGAGGTGGGGATGTGTACTTGGCTTCTTCAAGTACACATGTAGATCATGAGGCATCGTTGATTGACTCAGGTGTATCCTTTCACTTCACTCCCCATAGAGAGTGGTTCTGTGATTATAAGAAATATGATGGTGGTGATATCTTCTTGGGGGATGACAGGAAGGCTAGAATTATTTGTTGTGGAAAATTAAAGTTGAAGCTGCAAGGTGGAAGGGTTAGAACACTTCTGGGTGTTCTGCATATTCCTGCATTAGCCAGAAATCTAATTTCTGTTAGCAAGCTAGGTGATGCAGGTGCAAAAACAGTGTTCAAGAAGGATACCTGCAAGATGGTTTGGGGAACACTGGTATTGATGCGAGGAGTTTGGATTGGAACTTTGTACAAGCTGTAAGGTAGCACTATTATTGATGGGTGCAACAATTCCGTGGTTCCTGAAAGTAGAGCAGAAAATCTAGTGGTATCTGGAGAAAACACCATGTTGTGGCATCAAAGGCTTGGACATATTGGAGAGAAGGGCCTTCGAATACTTCATCGTAAAGGTATGATAGAAGGTATGAGTAATAGCTCTCTAGATTTTGATTTCTGTGAAAATTGTGTATATGGGAAGTAGAATTAGGTGAGCTTCCCCTCTGGTAGTAGGAGGGTGAAACATATATTAGAACTTGTGCACAGTGATCTGTTTGGACCTGTGAAGGTTCCACCACTAGGTAAGTTTATGTACTATGTATCATTTATAGATGACTTCTCAAGGAATACATGGATATATTTCCTTAAGAAGAAATCTGAAGCCTTTGACAAGTTTAAAGAATTTAAGGCTCTCATGGAAAATCAAATAGAGAAGAAGATAAAGGTGTTGAGGACAGATAATGGTGGAGAGTTTTCTAGCAAGAAATTTGAATAATTCTGTAAGAAGTGTGGTATATCACTGCATAAGACTACTCCATATACACCTCAACAAAATGGAGTTACAAAAATAATGAACAAGACGTTGATGGAAAGGGCAAGAAGCATGCTCAGTGGTGCCGGGTTAGGATAGGAATTATGGGCAGAGGCAGTGGATACAGCATGTTACCTGGTCAACAGATCACCTTCATCAACGTTGGAGGATAAGACTCCACAAGAGGTATGGACTGGTAAGAAACCCTCTCTTTCACATCTGAGGGTATTTGGATGTGATGCATATGTACATGTTCCAAGGGAGAAAAGAACCAAGTTGGATAGTAAATCTGAAAAATGCATCTTTATTGGGTATAACGATGGTTTAAAGGGTTATAAGCTTTGGAACCCAGTCACATAGAAGGTTGTGTATAGTCGAGATGTGGTGTTCAGAGAGGTAAAAGATGTTATTAAACATGAAGTACAACTAAAGGAACCTAAGAAGATAGAGTTTGAGCTTAAGGATGAAGAATCAAACTCTACAACATAGGAGGAATCAGAAGATGAAGAGCCACAAACTTTGGGTGTGAGAAGATCAGTTCGAGAAAGAAGGCAGAAAGGTATAGTCCATCTTCTTTCTGTTCAAATTTTTATTTATCTATTACTGGCGATGATCCCAGAACTGTGAAGGAAGTGGTAGATTCAAAGGATGGCAAACTTTGGAAAGAGGCCATGGTTGATGAAATGGCATCTTTGCACAAAAATGAGGGTTGGGATCTGGTGGAGTTTCTAGCTGGAAGGAAACCCATTGGCAGCAAATGGGTGTTCAAGAAGAAGATAAATGTAGAAGGAAAGGTGGAGAAATACAAAGCTTGGTTGGTAGCAAAAGGTTATTCCCAAGTGCCGGGAATTGATTTTGGTGATATTTTTTCTCCTGTTGCCAAGGTACCTTCTATTAGATTACTTTTATCTGTTGTTGCTGCTTTTGATTTTGAGGTAGAACAAATGGATGTGAAGACAATATTTCTCCATGGGGATCTGGAAGAGGAGATCTCCATGAAGCAACCTGAAGGCTTTGCGGTGAAGGGTAAGAAAGAACTGGTATGTAAGTTAAAGAAGTATCTGTATGGGTTAAAACAGTCACCAAGGATGTGGTATCAGAAATTTTATACATTTATGCGGGGACTTGGCTTCACCAAAAGAAAAGCAAATCACTGTGTGTATTTTAAATTAATTGGTGACCATGTTATTTATCTGATCTTGTATGCGGATGCTATGTTTCTAGTTGGAAATGACAAAGAAATTATCCAGGATTTGAAGACCCAATTGTCCTCCAAATTTGACATGAAAGATCTTGGTAATACAAACTATATTTTGGGCATGGAAATTAAAAGAGATTGGGCAAAGAGGAAGCTCTGGTTAAACCAGAGGAAGTATGTTGAGACAATACTACAGAAGTTTAATATGTAGGATAGTAAACCGGTGAAGGTTCCTATTCCTGTAGGTATCAAGCTATATGTTGAATAGTGTCCCAAGACACAAGAAGAGGAAGAGGACATGCCTCATGTTCCATGTGAAAGTGCAGTCAGTAGCCTGATGTATGCAATGGTCTGTACTAGACCAAACATTGCACATGCAGTGGGAGTATTGAGCAGGTTTATGTCAAAACCATGGAAGGAGCACTAGACAACAGTGAAGCAGGTTTTCAAGTATTTGTGTGGCACTAGTGATTATGGTTTGTGCTACCAAGGAAGATCAATATTGGATAGAATGTTGGATATTTGTGGCTTTGTTGATGCAGACTAGGCTGGAGATCTAGATCAAAGAAGATCTACAAGTGGGTATGTGTTTAACCTATTTGGAGGTGCAGTCAGTTGGATGAGTAAAAAACAATCTGTAGTGGCACTATCAACTATAGAGGCAGGCAGCCACTTATGCAAGCAAGGAAGCAATTTAGTGGCAAAGATTGTGTTCAAGTATGGGGTTAGTACAGGAAGCTATAAGGATAGACTGTGACAACCAAAGTGTAATTTTCTTGGCAAAGAACCCTACATATCATTCAAAGACAAAGCACATTGATGTTCA
>APFE031154340.1:140833-163271 GCA_000404065.3 Pinus taeda
ATAGCTAGCCTAAAATCATCATCAACAAAGCTAAATCATCAAGAGAGAGCCCTCTCTGATTACAGGTGGGCTAGAACCTGTAATCCAAAGATTGGTTTGTGGTTACCTCGGCCGTATCCCTTGAGGAGCTTAGGGAAACCTGAGTGATAACATAATGGCGACTCCACTAGGGAACTTCCTCAGATAATCTCACAAAACCAGTCTGAAGCTCTGTAGAGGAGGAAACCGACCTTTAAAAGTTTCTGTTAACCTGTTTTCTTAGAAAAATTCCCAAAAAACAAGCTAGAAGCTGGCTCCCAAGAAGCATTCACGTTACACAAGATCAAATCCAGATCCAAATCCCCCAGCTATTTTTGATAACCCCAATATAATTCCTAAGATCCTTAGGAAACAAGAGCAACAAGAAGGTTTGACTGCTTCTAGTCCTGAAACAGTTTAGCGTAGCCATTTGGCAACCCATGTTAAAGTTATGTTCCGTTCAAACCCTACTTCCCCTGGTTCATCATCTACTTCTACAAACCCTTTTTCCACACCTCCATCCACTGCGAATACCACCACTACTACTCCAATTATCCCAGTTGCCCCGGTTGTTCCACTTATCCCAGTTGTTCCACTTATCCCAGTTGTTATGGCTAATAGATATGCACCTTTACAGCTGCCTGCAAATCCCGGGGCTATGCCTCAAGATTACCAGACTAAAATTACCTATTTTGATGGCACAAATTCTTGCACAACCCTTCAACATACAAAGAAAATGAAGGATTACTTTGAGAGTTATGAGATTGATGATGACAGTGTAAGAATGAAGATTTTGTCCAAAGTTTGACCGGTGATGTCAAGACTTGGTTTAGAGCACTCCCAACCAATTCCATAGGAGACCCAGAAGCCTTATATCAATCCTTTATCAATAGGTGGGAGAAAAAGAAAGACCCCTTGCACATATTATCTGAATATGACACTATCAAAAGAGGCCCTCAGGAGACTGTTTTGGATTACTGTGCAAGGTTCAATAATGTCTACAATGCAATACCACAAAACTTAAGACCTCCACCTGATCTTGCTTTGTAAAAATTCCCTGATGGCTTTGATGCTGAAATGGCTTATCATCTAAGGGAAAGAGCCCCTCAAAGCCTTGCAGAGATGCAAAATGTTGCTCTTAGTGTGGAGGAAAACCTAATTGCCAAAAGAAACAGAGCTAGAACCGAGAGAAGAACTACCTTTAAGGAAGAACCCTCAGCCTTAGATCAGAAGTTGGATGCTATTATCAATGGCATGCATAGGCTGGGAGACAGAGTAGAGAGTGTTGAGAGGAAATCATCATGGGAAGGGCAACAACCCAACACCATAAGGAATCCAAACTTCAAGAAAAATCAAACCACAAATGCTGGAAGGGCTAGTCCCGACCATGATATTAGACCTCCTTTCCAAGAAAACTACCCAGAGGCATCCACATCCAGTGACCCCACAGAAGAGAATCACATAAACTTGATAGATTCGAAAAATGAGCAGAAAATCTTTCTCACTCAAGAAGACCAAGACTACCCTAATATAAAACAATTTCAGACCAAGACGGGAGAGTCTTTTGATTTTAAACAAGGTTATGATTCTGCTGTGTATGAGGTCCACAAACAATATAAACTAAGAACAATAACCATTGAAGTCCCTGCACCAACCAAAGCAAAGGACAACAAACAGCCTAATAAGATTAAAAGCAGGGCTGTCATAACAGAACCAGCTGATATTGCTGTCCCAAACCCGCATCAGGTGACTCTAGAGGACATATCAGACATACAACCTCCTATTGATCAGCCTCTACCTTCTTCTTCCTCAAAAGAAAATTTGAACAACACTCCAAAAAATCTTCCCAAGACAGAAATACCACAAACTGTCATTCACCATAACATAGACAATCCAAAGGAAAACACAGAGACTATTCGTGAAAAGCAGTGAGAATCTGCTACTATTAACGCAAGAGAGATCAGAGAGAGAAAACCATGTTCATTTATATATCTATTAGAGATGTGGAAGACGTTAAATTAAATCCATCCCTTACTCGACTTTCCAAACATCGATGTATATAGGCAACAAAAATTCAAAGATCCTCTTCACTACCAAGACGGTCGCAGTCGGGAGTGAACTGTGAAAGTGTATTTAGATGACTAAGCGCATCGGAAACTGCTGTTTGTCCAGAAGTAAATGAAAATTGACATTGGATCTGTTTCCAGCCACCTTATTTTAGTGTCAGTCTGCAATCAGAACAAATCTTGGCACAATGTTGTTTGACTAGTGTGCTCAAACAATTTGATGCCCAAAGCCTGTGATGGAAAAGCTGAAACCTTGATTCACAAGACGCTACAGATCCTATAGCTCCCTTTGGACTCAAGTCAAGTCCCAACATTCTTAGGCTTAATCAAAGACCTTCGTTCGGCCTGATTACTTGGTGAAGATACACACAAGAACAAATCAATCCCTATATGGACATAGTAAGTTGCTGAACATTCCACGGACAAAAACTATGGTATGCTCTCTATCCAGATCATGGGGAGAAAAACTCCAAGGATCCCTTCAACTCGACCTCTCTTATGCCACTATATCTGTCTTTGGGCAACCAAAGAGACTATATAGAGAAACATTGATGAAGTATGTGGTGAGTAGTGAGGAGATGCCCCAAAATTTTCCAATTTACTTAATCCATTCTGATATGGATTCATTTATTTTTTTTAATGAGGATAACGATCCTCCAACTAATGAGAAGCCTCTAGCTTCAGAGCTAGAGACATGCATAAATGAAAAACCGGTTGTCCGTGCCCATGAAATAGCCACAATAGTCAAGGCAGCCAGTAAACAAGAAGAACCTCCTCAAACCGAAATTCTAGATCTGCCCAATCCTAAAATAACTTAAACTCTTGATACAAACCAAAAACAAGAAATTACATGGTATTTAGAGTTTGATGGTTCTGTCAACAAGTTAGGAGCAGGGGCAGGTGTATGGATTCACAATACACCATGACAATCATGCAGAAGGCATGCCTACAGACAAAATTTTCAGATGTACAAACAACATGGCAGAGTATGAAGCTTCCTCTTAGGCCTAAAACTGGGCTCAGAGTTCTAGGAGCTACCAAGTGTCCATTACTAGGTGCTCTGATTTGATCATCCAACAAATGAAGGCAACTCAAATTACTAATACAATACGGATGAGGGCCTATAGGACTGCTACAACAGATATACTTACACCTTCGCTGATCCGAGCTTGCCAAGATTTCTAGAACATAACATACATGCCCACCAGCCTAGCCACTGTTTGCTAGTACATGCAAGCTTCCCTTTGAGCCAAATCACCATTTTACTGCTGAGATAAAACATAGGCCCGCTGTTCCTAAAAATATTAGAGATTGGCAAGTATTTGAAAATGATGCCCACATTACCAATTTCCACACTCTTGAGGGCGAGTTTTCAAATTTAAACATTGACATGGAGGCCGTGAACAATTCCCAACAACAAACAAATGAAAATCAGCAGGCTGTAACAGCTGCAACAACAAAACAAATCCTGAACCCAACTGTTTTTGACAATGCAAACATAGAATAGCTTAAACATATGCATTTAGAGGAAACCGCCAAAGCAGAGGTTGAGTTTATTGATCTGAAGAATAATTTTTTGCCTGCTGGCCTTACTCCATTAGAAGATATGTTTGATGATAATGATGTGCCCAAAAAGCCAAAAATGGAGCCTTTAGATGCTGCTATAGAAGAACACAACATAGGGGCAGCAGAACAGCCCAAAATGATTAAATTGTCCAAAAATCTGCCCCCTGATCAAAAGCCAAAGTATGTGGATTTGTTCAAAGAGTTCCAAGATGTATTTGCTTGGAGTTATGAGGACTTGAAGTCCTATGACACCTCAGTGATTCAACATACCATTCCCTTAAAACCAAATCAAAAACCATTCAAGCAGAAACTTAGAAGAATAAACCCTATGCTTCTTCCCCTCATTGAGAAGGAAGTAAAGAGAATGTTTGAAGCAGGTATTATAGCACCCATCAGATTCTCTGAATGGGTATCCAATATGGTTCCCACAAGAAAAATATCAGGTGAGATCAAACTGTGTGTAGACCTAAGAAACTTAAACCATGTCTCTTTAAAATACCACTACCCTCTGCCTAAAATGGACCACATCCTACAAAGAGTAGTGGGTTCCTCTAGGATTTGTTTACTGGATGGATTCTCAGGTTTCAATCAAATACTTGTTCACCCAGATGACCAAGACAAGATAGCCTTTACTACACCCTGGGGAACATTTAAGTATGTTAAAATGCCTTTCGGGCTAAAGAACGCTGGTGGCACCTTTCAAAGGGCAATGGATATTGCATTTTCCAAGGAAATCCATGAATTCCTTGTTGTCTATCTTGATGACTTAACCCCTTTCTCCAAATCTGATCAAGAGCACCTCAAACACTTAAGGCAGATCTTCATGACATGCAGGAAATATGGAATTTCCTTGAACCCCAAGAAGTCCTTGTTTGGCCTTGAGGAAGGTAAGTTGCTAGGCCACATCAACTCAAAAGACGGTATCAAAATCAATCCGGAAATAATTCAAGCAATCCTTCAAATTCCATACCCAATAAACATAAAAGAGTTGTAAGCATTCCTTGGAAAGATCAATTTCCTAAGGAGATTTATCCCAAACTTAGCAGAAATGATAAGACTGCTAAGTAACATGTTAAAAAAGGATGCCAAGGTAAGATGGTCTCTGGAAACCAAGCAGGCTTTTGAAAGTATCAAAGCCGCCTTGACTCAAACGCCCGTACTCACAAGTCCACAATTTGACAAGGATTTTATCATTTTTTCCTTTGCTTCGGAGCACATGATAGCTGTTGTCCTTCTGCAAAAGGATGATCAAGGAAATGAAAAGCCTATTGCATTTTTTAGCCGAGCCTTAAGAGATGCACCTTTAAAATACCAAATCATGGAAAAACAAGCCTATGCCCTTGTCAAAGCCATCAAAGACTTCAGAGTTTATATTTTGTACTCACATGTGATTGCTTATGTCCCAAACTCTGTTGTAAAAGACATATTAACTCAAGAGGGACTAGAAGGCAAAAGAGGCAAATGGATTGCCAGTATTCTTGAATATGACATTGAGATAAAACCCACAAAGCTGATAAAGGGACAAGGTTTAGCCAAGCTAATGTCCGAAACAAATCTTCAAGCCTTAGAAATCAACCAGCTGGACAATGAACAAGAGTTAGCGACTCCACAGATCAATGAAACCTTTTTACAATCCCCATGGTGTGCCGATATTTGCTATGTATTGTTAAACCTGTGTGCCCCCCCAGGATTGTCCAGAACCAAGAAAAGATTTTTGAAGATGAAAGCTCTGAAGTTCTGTGTCTTAGATGGTGCCCTGTTTTGGAAAAATCATGAAGGAATACTGCTAAACTGTTTAACCACAAATGAAACCAACAGCATCATGAAAGAGTTCCATGCAGGGGACTGTGGAGGGCATCTATATTGGAAGTCCACTACTGACAAGATTTTAAGGGCTAGTTATTATTGGCCCTCTCTATTTGCAAATGTAAAAAAAAAATTTGTCTCATGTCACAAATGCCAAATATTTGAAGGAAAAAGAAAACTGCTCCCTTTGCCCCTTAAGCCTATCTCAACTGAACAGCCTTTTCAACAATGGGGTCTTGACTTCATAGGTGAATTACACCCCTCTTCTTCAGGCTAGCGCAAGTGGATTTTAACAGCCACTGACTCTTTCACCAAATGGATTGAGGCCATCCCATGTAGGCAAGCCAATGATTCCACTATTATTCGGTTCCTTGAAGACAATATCCTTTCTAGATGTGGCTTCCTTGAGAAAATCATCACTGACAATGCTGCTTCTTTCAAATCCAAAAATATGATCAATTTCTGCCATAAATTTCACATTACCTTGGGCCACTCTTCAGCTTATCATCCTCAAGGTAACGGCTTGGCCGAATCATCCAACAAAAGTCTCATCAACATTATAAAAAAGGTGCTGGAAGAAAACAAAAAGAGTTGGCATAGGAAGCTCACAAATGCCCTGTGGGCAGACAGACTTTCAACCAAGAAATCCATTGGGATGAGCCCTTATGAACTAGTATATGGCATGGAAGCCAGATTTCCTTCATCTTTGGGCATTCCTACTATCAAAACTGTTACAGGAGATTCAGGCTGAACCAAATGATATTCAAAGAAGAATTAATCAGACCATTCACCTTCAGCAAACCAGAGAGCAAGTGTATGATAGAGCTCAAATTTTGCAGGAAAAGCTCAAAATAATGTTTGATAAGGGAGCCAAGGCTGAGGATTTCTGGGTTGGCAGCAAAGTTCTAAGGTGGGATTCACGAAGAGAAGACAAAGGCAAACATGCTAAGGTTGATTTTCTATGGAGAGGTCCATTCATTATAAGCATAGTGCAAGGCAACAACACATATTTTCTCAAATCTGAAGATGGCAGCACAGCTGGAGAAGGCCCTGTAAATGGCCAAATGTTAAAACATTATCATGATCCCTTTTGTTGAAAATCTCCCAGCAAGATGATGTCTGTACATAAATGTTTGTATATATCAGCATTTTATTTCATTTTGTATATAAAAGTACAAGCAATAGAGCACGCAGAAGAAAGCAGGCGGTGCTACACATGTCACAGACATTTCAGTTGAGGGAAAGTGTTGTTCTCATTCCCACAGTTTCAATTATCAAACAGTCAGCACTGAAAATTTTCAATTTACAGCAACAATAGAAGATCCAGGCAGTTTGACCTGTTGTTCTTGACTTTTCACAAGGAAAAGCCATCCCCAAGTGGAGCCACTGTTAGCCTCCTGCTGCAACAGGTTACTCATCTTTCATGATTGACATTTTTACATGCCAAATATGTCATTCTTTGCATACTGCAATGTTCCATATTTGCTACAGATGCCAGAAAAGGATGCCAGGAGAATGTGCCAGTTCAAGTGCCACTATTGTGTTCCAATTTTGATATACTAGTCCATTTTTGAAGAATTTCCGGTTATAGGGAGGTCCAAACAATTTAATCTTGGTCTCCCTAGGGTTCAATTTCCTGTTTTAGAATATAGAGAATTAACATCTGTCCAAATAGCTTAATCTTGGCAGATTCCTAGATAGGTAGAGAAGCAAGGGTGCTCAACAGCTTAATCTAAGCCCTTGGATGAAATAAGTGTAAATTTAGATAGGAGGACAGAAAAAGAAAAAGTTGAACAGTTGGGTCTGCAAGTCTAAGTGCACCCAAACCAAAAAGAAGAGAAAATGCTAGGTAAGTAGGCTGGGTAGGTAATTCTGAGGTTGCAGAATGATGATTTGTGATCAATTTCATGTTTTCAAGTGTCATATCTGTTCAGGTCACAATTATCAGGAAGTGGCCATTTGAAGGACTCAAGTGAGGCATGTCTAACTCCCCCTTCTTCCTCCTTCCCCAAATCATTCACTAACCTCCCAAAGAGGTCAATATCTGCTTGATATCTCTCAACTTCACCATTTTCATATCAACTGCCTTGGTAAAGATCTGCTTTGACCAAGGAATATTCATACTCCCGTTATAAATCATTTTTCCCCTTAAAAAAGCCTGAGATTCACATACTTAACGCTTTCTTATCACCTGTCATATTAACTACTAACTCTTACTATGTAGATCCCTATCTATTTCCCCTTCCCCTACTAAAAACTATATTTATAACTCCCGTATATACTTATCCCCTCCCCCTAGTTGAAAAATAACCATAAAGTTCACTTGGGAATTGCTAAGTTTATCTGGAACTTAGTAACAACCCCCTTTTGTCTCAAAAAGCCATCTCCCAATGCAAAGGACCCCTTCCTATGCATTAAGTCCCCCCCCAAAGTATAACAAACCTCTTTGTAATGCCCTTGGACTCATTCCATGGCATAAATTCCTCCTTCCGTTGCACAAAACCTACGCCCACCCCTTTTTCCTAAAGTCCCGCCTGTAAATAAATTAACCCCGCTCGGATTTAACCCCAAAAAACCCATTTTTCTAAATTTTTTCCCTCGCCAAACTAAATATTAAAAATTTAATTGGCGTGCGGCCCCCTTCTTACCCATCTACCACCTTACCTTATCCGCCAACCGTCAGATCTGACGCGCCCACAATCTACGGTGGGCGGGTATTTTGACGCCCCGACATGCCGAGGGTTAGCGCCCGGGAGATCGGCAGTTTTGCCATCGTACCCCTACCATGCGTCGCCCTCCCGGTTGTGGCGGAGCCCCCCCTACCAATACCACCCAGGTGCAAAAGCAGTGCGCCACAAACCCGAAAAACGCCCTCCCCTCGCGTGACATGAGCGCCACGTCACTTGCCATGTTGCCACCATCTCACCCCTTCCTACCACCATACTGCCACGTCACCCTAATGACATCATCACCGTACAAAAGGGTCCCACTATTGATGACATGCTAACGTCATCCACTGTACCGCTGACATCATGCTGACATCAGCAGCTGGAAAATGCTTAAGTGCAAATTGAGGCTTCGAAGGCCCAGATTGAAATTCTGAGGCAGTTTTCAATGCGCGATTAGCGCTAATCGTGCATCACTACGGGAAATGGGCCATATTGGGGAATCTTTTGATTCCTCAGCCATTTTTGCGCTGAAAAGGGTAGAAAAGGCCCGATTTTGCAATTTTTAGCGTATCAGAAGAAAGAGAGAGGCTTGGTTCAAGTATCAAAGTGTATCAGAGAAAAAGCGAAGCCAAAATTAATGTCAAAGAGTATCAGGATGCAGCAAAGTGTATTAGTAAAGATCTGTCAGTGGCCCAAAGCAGGAAAACATTAAAGAACCCTCCAGCAAAGTCAACAAAACAGTAAAGGCAATCAAAGAAACCTCAAATCACATGTACTGCACATCAAAGTCACATAAGATCAGTGGACCAAAACTCAAAGCACAGTTATTGCAGAACCACTGCACCAGGTCACCAAGGACACCATATTAACTCATTTTGATCCAGCTGCCTCTGGCGTAGCCCAAAGGATATTTACTTGCATTTAATTTTATATCAAGTTTAGGTTTAAAAGCTTTCCCGTAGACCTATTTAGGTCAGCTGTAATAAATACTTTTAGATATTTTACCTATAAAGAGGACTCTGAACAATGTAATGAGGGTTGGTTTTTGTTGGTTAGATGTTTTGCTTGAGCAGAGACTCGCACTGTATATTTGATAATTTCTATAATCAAAGACTGCTTACGAGCTCGGAGAATGAATTGTGTATTGTGTTTGATGGTTGAAGAGTGACTGTGGAATTCTTGTGTTGATACATGACTCAATAAGTGTTTCTTACCTCTGTTTTTCCATTCATATATCATTATCTAATCAACAGAAAGAAAGAATAGCTTAGAACTTGTTTAATTGCACTTTATGCTCAATTTCTGCTGTTTCTTTATGTTTTCACCTGTTTTAGGCATATGAATTCCACCTGGCTCATATTTTCCCTAATTCACCATGTATGACAGTTATCCAGGGATTCTTAACTGCCCCTAGATAGAGCTCATTTTCCTTCCCTTTGTTAAGCTGTTTGAGAGATTCTTAATTGCCTCTCATTCCTTACATTTCACTCCATCTCTTTAGCTTGAAGGTTGTTTCATGTGCAGCTACCTTGCTCCATATTCCTCTTGTGATTAAGAAAGCCTACTTGTGGTCTTACTCCTTGACTCCGTTCCCAATGGTTTGAAACTTATCACTCTATGTATGCCTCTTTGCTTGAATGCATCTTCCTTCCATTCAAACACCATCCAAACCTAAAAAAAACCCACTGAACCCAATAGCTAGCCTAAAATCATCATCAACAAAGCTAAATCATCAAGAGAGAGCCCTCTCTGGTTACAGGTGGGCTAGAACCTGTAATCCAAAGATTGGTTTGTGGTTACCTCGGCCGTATCCTTTTAGGGCTTAGGGAAACCTGAGTGATACATATACCACAGATTAAGATCAACTAACTAATTAAAGTTTTTCAAGGTTATGTCTTAGTTGCTCAAACACAGTTGCGTATACATGAAGTTTTCTTAACAGAAGTAGCGTATATAAATCTGTTTATGGAATGAATCATTGTTAATTTCTAATATTGATTCACCACCGGCCCCCCCCCCCCCCTTCAGTATTATTTCCAACAATTGGTATCAGAGTAGGTCCTTCAGAAGAAGCTTGATCGCTTGAAGGAAGATCTATCATCATGGGCAGCTACGAAAGAGAGGAATCCATTAGACCACCAATTTTTGTTGGGAGAAACTTCGTCTATTGGAAGGTAAGAACCACAACCTATCTTCAATCTCTTGGAATAGATGTTTGGGAAATCATGGAAGGAGTATATACATTTCCATCAACAATTCCTACAGATACAGCAGGTAAAAGGTAGTATGAAACAAATGCCAATGTTATCAATACACTATTGGGGAGTCTGTCACAATCAAAACTTGTCAAGGTTATCCAGCTCAAAACCTCCAAAGAAATATGGGACAAGATCGTCCTAAGCTATGAAGGAGACAATCAGGTAAAACGTGCAAACTACAAACTCTCAGAATTCAATATGAAACTCTCAAAATGCACAATGATGAAAGTATAGCTCATTACTTCCTACATATAAATGAGATTGTTAATCGCATGAAAAACTTGGGTGAAGATATCAAAGAAGTTACTTTAGTTGAAAAATTTTCTGCCATAGAAGAAAAGTAGGATCTTTAGAATATGACTATGACACAACTGCATAGAATCCTAACTACTGCTGAAATGAGAAAAGGAGGTCCATCAGATATGAGAGAAGTAGCATTCAAGGCTAGACCAAAAATAAAAGGAAGCTACCAGTTTGGTATGATGGGATTATCCCTACAAGCAAGAAAGAAAGAGTTGGGGCGAAGAAGCAACTTGAGGATTCCAGCCTCGCTCAACTGGTGTAGAATCTCCCAATCAATGATTGGGGGTGTGCTTTATTTGGACATAGATGATCGGGGTAGAGTGTCAGTCTAGTCTGTTGACCGTAGATGCGTGTTCTTTAGACCAGTTATGCACATATATATATATATATTATAATAATATATATATTATATTATATATATATAGATATATATAATATATATAATATATATAATATATTATATATATATATATATATTTATATATATATAAACATAATGATAGATAGATAATGGGGTACATTTAGGTGCTTCATGCATACAAACAAGGTGGGTTCAGACGGCAAGGTGTAAGATTACGTTTCAAGGCTTCAGGAAGAGAAGAGCTCAATGAATTGGGACACATTTCAAAAGGAGACGAAGAAGCAAACTTTGTCAAAAACCTTCAACGAGGTTCTGGAAAATTCAGAGGTTAACTACCTTTCAAATGCTTTGCTTGCGGAAGAGTCGGTGATTATGCATCCAAATATCCTCATAAAGATAAGCTTGATAAAGGTAGGGAACTGGCAAAATGGAATAGAAAACAAAATGTAAGTAAGAAAAGCTACTGTACCCATGAAGATAGTGATGGTTTATCAAATAGTGATGAAGATGAATATGGTAATGATTATAGACTTTTGATGGGTTTTGAAGATGATGATTTCTTGGATGCTTTAGATGAAGATGGTCTCTATGAAGAAATTTCTAACTTAAAATATGTTTAGAATAAAAGATTATGATTATAGATACTCGGACATTCCAACTTGCTAAAAGGGAAAAACATAATGAAAAGTTAGAATGTGAAATCATGGGTCTAAGAAAAGACATTGAGAAAACAAAAGCTCTCAATCTTATATTTGCGAAAGGATTAGAAACTTTAGATGAAATTATCAAAGTGCAACGTTCTACTCTGATAAAGACAAGTCTTGGATATACTGAAGAATCACCTCAAGCACAGAAACTATCAACCTCCAAAAGCTATCTTGATGCAGCAAGGAGAAGTAAATAGGTTTACAATCATCAGCAAAGGCATAAAGCAGATCACCAGGTAAATCAAGTTCAATATACTTCAAGGATGAACAAAAGCTATAACCAACCACAAGTAAATCAGTCTCAATTTGCTTCAAGAATGGATGTCAATGGAAACTACAATCATCAAGTCAGTAGATTTGATAATCACGGGAATTTCTTTAATGGCCAATGTTTTTCATGTCATACCTTTGGACACAACGCTGCTCAATGTGATTCTTACAAGACCATCATGACTATAGAAGCACGAAATCAAAGGAATGTGACTGGGATCATGAAAAGGACCTACAATAACTTTTCTGCTCTTGAAAATGAAATAGAATGCTCTATCTGTAACAACTTCGGTCATGAAGATTCTGAATACAGGAGTAAATTTTGACAAACATCTCAGAAGGAGAAATCTTCATTGGGTCCCAAAACATGGAAAAAGAAGGAACCGCAAACAGAAATATGTGGAATAGCTTTTTATGCAAAAGGACAAGAAAATCAGTGGTATATCAACAGTGGATGCTCAAAACACATGATAGGTGACAAAGAAAAACTTCATTCATATAATGCCTTAGAAAAGGAAAAGAAGGTCTCTTTTAGAAATGACACTTCTGTTGTCATAAAAGGTAAAGGCTCTATTCTCTTAAAAGAAAAGGTTAAAGCTAGAAACGTTATGTATGTTGATGGTCTTAAACATAACCTATTAAGTGTCAGTCAAATGTGTGATCAAGGAAATGAAGTAGTATTTCGATCAAATGGATGTGGTGTTCATGAGCTCGATACAGGAGAAAAAGTGATCAAAGGAGTAAGAACTCCAAACAACTTGTACATACTCAAGGGAGGACAACAATAGTGCTATCTAAGCAAAATTGATGAACATTGGCTATGGCACAGAAGACTGGGGCATCTAAGCTTCCCTTAAATAAGAAAAGCATGCAGATACCAGGTGGTTTGTGATCTTCCAGATATCCACATTCCAAAAAATACAATATGCAAATCATGTCAATTTGGTAAGCAAACCAGAGCACATTTCCCTGAGAATCAAGGATTAGCTAGTAAGCCTCTTGAACTTGTTCACACTGATTTATGTGGTCCATCTAGGAAAAAGTCACCTCGTGGAGAAGAATACTTTATATTGTTCATTGACAAATTTTCTAGAATGTGTTGGATAGGACTTCTAAAGCATAAAGATGAAGCTTTCAAAAATTTCAAAGCCTTTAAAGCCTTGATTGAAAATGAATCAGATAACAAAATCAAATGCCTCAGGTTTGATCGATGAGGGGAATTTACCTTGGATGAATTCTTCGACTTCTGTGAAGAACATGGAATAAGAAGGGAATTCTCTACTGCAAGAACTCCTCAACAAATGGGATTGTTAGAAAGGATGAATATAACTATTCAAAAAATGGCTCGTGCTATGCTAGATGACTCTGGAACTCCTGCAACCTTCTGGGGTGAAGTTGCATTTGCTGTCGTCATTATTCTCAACAAAACAAACGTTCGGGTAAACAGCACTCAAACTCCACGTGAACTTTGGTATGGTAAGAATCCTACTGTAAAATACTTCAAAGTTTTTGGAAGCAAATGTTACATCAAAATGACTGATGAAAGACCTAGCAAGTTGAACCTAGAGCAGATGAAGGCATTCTCCTTGGTTACTCTTCCTGAAGTAAAGGATATAAGTGTTATAATAAAATACTTGGGAAAATTGTTGAAATTATTGACGTTGTGGTTGATGAAGCAGGCAAAAATCCAAAGCAAGTAAAAACCGAAGATTATGAAGAAGATAAGGGCTATCCTTCCACATCAAATTAGACTAATTCTGAAGAAGAAACCAATGAGGCACTAGAAGAACAGATAAGGGTAGAAGAAAATACTCCATTCAAGTATGTTCAGAAGAATCATCTAGAGACTCAAATTTTGGAGCAGAAAGAGGCAAGTGTGCAGACAAGAAGAACTATTACAGAAGCTTCAAGCTATATAGCATTGGTTTCCTCTGTCGAGCCGCAAAATGTAAATGAAGCATGCAAAGATGAATGTTGGGTCAAGGCCATGAATGAAGAACTTGAGAAGATTGAAAAGAATAATACTTGGGAATTGGTTCCTAGACCTAGTGATAAGAATGTCATAGGAACCAAATGGATATTCAAAAACAAGTTGAACGAAAATGGAGAAGTTATTAGAAACAAGGCCATACTTGTTTGTAAAGGGTATGCTCAACAAGAAGGTATAGACTTTAAAGAAAATTTTGCACGTGTTGCTAGACTTGAAGCCATAAGAAGGTATAGACTTTGAATAAAATTTTGCACCTATTGCTAGACTTGAAGCCATAATAAGGTATAGACTTTGAAGAAAATTTTGCACTTGTTGCTAGACTTGAAGCCATAAGAATGTTCCTTGTTCTTTCTAGCTTTCAGAAGTTCAAAGTATATCAAATGGATGTGAAATCTGCCTTTCTTAATGGAGACCTAGAAGAAGAAGTACATATTGAACAACCAGATGGATTCATCCTTGGAAATGATCCAAAACTTGTATGCAGACTCAGAAAGGCTCTCTATCATCTAAAACAAGCTCCAAGGGCCTAGTATTATCGTCTTGACAAATACCTTCATCAACAAGGTTTTTCAAAAGGATCAGTTGATAGCAATCTATATATAAAAATTGACAATGATAAATTGCTAATACTTGTTGTGTATGTTGATGATATCATTTTTGGTAGCAATGAAGAAGCCATGAGTCAAAACGTTGCTTTAGTAATGCAAAAAGAATTTGAAATGTCCCTGCTTGGTGAACTCACATATTTTCTTGGTTTACAAGTTCAACAAAATAAAGATAGTATTTTTCTATCGCAGACCAAGTACCTCAAGCGAATCTTGAAGAAATATGGCATGGAAGATTCTAAACTAGTATGTACCCCTATGGTAACAGGATGCAGCCTTAGCACAAATGATGAATCAGTAGCAGCACATTAGCCAACCTACAGATCCATGATTGGTAGTCTGCTCTATCTAGCAAGTACCCAACCAGACATCATGGATGCAGTGGGAGTAGTTGGAAGATTCCAAGCAAATACAAAGGAAGCACACCTTTAGGTAGTCAAAAGGATTTTCAAATATCTTCAAGGAACACAAAAATTTGGTTTATGGTATCCTAGAGATACAGATCTTACACTTCATGCATATATAGATGCATATTGGGCAGGAAGCGTGGATGACAGAAAAAGCACTAGTAGTGGTGCATTATTTATGGGTTCCAAATTAGTGTCTTGGTTCAGCAAGAAGCAAAGTTCAATTGCATTATCTACAGCTGAAGCAGAATACATGGCTGTTGCATCTAGATGCACACAACTCCTTTGGATGATGCAAACATTGCAAGACATTCAGATCACATGTACTCCACCCATCTCCATTCTATGTGATAATACAAGTGTAATCAACATTTCGAAGAATGCAGTCATGCATTCCAAGACCAAGCACATACCTATCAAACATAATTTTCTCCGTGAACAAGTGCTTGAACAAAAGATCAAATTGGA
This sequence comes from Pinus taeda, assembly GCA_000404065.3. Classification (NCBI taxonomy): domain Eukaryota; kingdom Viridiplantae; phylum Streptophyta; class Pinopsida; order Pinales; family Pinaceae; genus Pinus; species Pinus taeda. The sequence goes on from APFE031154340.1 coordinate 156,328, forward strand.
GTATATTCCATGCAAAGAACAAGTCGTTGATATATTCAACAAACCGCTGCCTAGAGAGACATTTGAATATCTCAGACAGAAGCTAGGAGTAGTTGATGCATCATCTTGCTATTGAAAACTATTTTGTTCAAAGAAAAATGGTTGTATACGAGTTTCATGAAGCATATCCACGTACATATGATGGTTGTTGTGGATATAGTTGCATATATGTTGGTTTGAAGAAAATAGTGGGCCAGACTCAGGATGAAAAGAGTCTGATATGGGTCTGACAGAGACCATCTGGAACAGGTTCAGGGGGAGCATATACTTCTAATAATGCATTGTTGGCTTTAGCTTAGAAGATCTTGGTACAATTTAAAATTTGTTTTTGATTTAGGTGTAGAGGGAGATCATGGTTACTGGTCTAGATGGTGATTGACAGATGCTGCTGATGATAGTTGTTGATGACTATCATAGTCTTGTTTTAAATATTTTGTCTCTATGTCATGTATATCTTTTATTATCAAGGTCATGTAACGACCTATTTTGTTTCCCCACTATGCCTGGGATGGATGATGTAATGTTCTTGTTTTATCATGTATAAACTTTTTCCCACTTGGTTGGGTGGATGATTCAATCTTGGTATATCCCCACTTGGTTGGGAGATGGATGTTTGTAGGAGTCTTTGGTCATAGGAAGGTCATTTATGATGTATAGAGTCATGTTCTTCTTGTAGAACATCTTTTTGTAGACCTTGCTTACAGTCAGGGGAAGCATGATCAGCACACTTCAGCATATCAGAGAATTCAGCATGTACTTTGGTGGAGCATAACCTTTTTCCCTTGATGACAAAGGGGGAGAGTGACTTCGGGTTGCCATCAAGTCCAAAGGGGGAGATTTTTGGCATTATGACACAGGTTTGGTGCTATGACATAGGTATTGTCCTTGATGGAAACTCACTTAGATGACAGATCATAGTTCAGGATCATAGAATGAAGGAAAAAGAGGTATACACAAGTTTCCCTTGACCAAACCGCGTATACATACAGGATTGCAAACCAAAAGGCGTGTATGTGTATACACGCACTTTCTCACAAGGAAAAGCGTGTACATGTTGGAAAAATTGGTTTTGGTCCGTGGTATTTGGTCCACGGTATTTTGACCCATGGTATTGGTCCAAGGCATCTTGTATGAAGTGTTAACCCTAGGTATTTGGTTCAAGGTAATGATTCTAAGTGGTTTTGGACCATGGTATTGAGCAAGGCCTAAGACTATAAAAGGAGGCGAAGATCATTAGGCAAGTGCACTCAAGCATTGAATATCTAATGAAGAGCAAGATCTAAAATACTAGTCATTGGGTTAGGGTACATAGCTGGATCTGAATCAAGGAGGAACATGAGCGCTTGAAGAAGGATAAGTTCTATTGATGGGTCAAAATCTTAAGGCTTGAAGAGAAGTATCTTTATGTGGTTTTGATCTTTTAGCTCAATAATTGGTGCATGTCATAATCTGTAAATCTGATGATTTGGGTATAACTGATGTCTGAATGGTTGTAAAGGTTAAATCATCATTTACAGATCTGTACGTCGGTTCATTACAACAAGGGCGTGTATACATGTTGGTTCAACATTTCAAAACAGTGTATATGCAGGATTGTCTTGAGCAAAGTGCATATGCATGCAGGTTTGACACATTGAAGTAGCGTACACCTCATAAAATATGTTTTAGCTACTTCTGTTTGTTGTTGCAGTGTTCTAGGTTCTGGCTTGCATTCTGGTTACTGTTACTGTGTTTTGGTTACAGCATTCAGAAAAGTGATTGTTTGATTTAGTTTTGGTTAGTGGAAAGGAGATTGGTTGATGCAGATATATTTGATGTTTGATTAATATTATTAATGGATCCAGTCTGAAAAATTATGAAACGTGGTCCCTGGAAGAAAATATAAGGTTGTATCCTTCTTCATGTAAAATCCTGCATACTGGTATAAGGCTGCACCAGTACAAAATTTGTAAAAAGAAGTTTCTTATTAAAGAAAGATAGAGACAATTGCAACAAGTGGCTTTCACCCACATTGGGTTTCCACCTTATATCTTGTGTTCATGTGTGTGATTTCATGCTCTGTTTACTGCACCTGATTACTGGTTATATGGTTCTGATACATAGATTAAAGATCAACTAACTAAATTATAAGTTTGCAAGGTATACGTTGGTTTCTCTAAACACAGTTGCATATACACGCAAGTTTCATTAACAGAATAGTGTATATAAATATGTTTATGGAAATGAAATATTGTTAAATTGCTATTACTAATTCACCCCCCGCCCCTCTCTGTATTATTTCCAACATTATGATTTGGTGATGCAAAATAGGCATGTAGGTGATATTTCAATGACTGACATAAAATTTATGGGTAGCATTAGTTAGAACATGCTTTAAGTATGAAAGCTAAGGATTTGGATCTTAAAAGGTAATAATTATTTATTCCCAAGACATTATCACTTATATGCATAAGTTAGGGACATGGACCGTAATAGATTCTGCTACAAAATGTATCAAATGCCACAAAAGGTACCCAATATATTGTGTGTTGATAAAAAAATAGCCAAAAATGGTACCAAATATATTCCTGGTGATAGAATTTGATGTCTCTAATGTTATTTTATATACATAAATATTTACTTTATTTTAAGTTCTACATAAAATATTATACTTGGGCCAACATATGATGATGCCAATGTCATAAATGGATGGGAAACATAGACATTGCAAACTATTTAATATTGCATCATGAAATCACAAGTATCCAAGTAAAGACCCTCACTTTCTCAATTTAATTTGAAGTCTCTATATAATATACTTATCTATCTTCCTTAACTCAAGTCAATGTTCTACTTTTTCATTCCATTTATAATTTCCATATATTAGACTACATTATAAATTTTGATGGCCCAACCACCTAACCTCACCTTTCAAATTTAGTTTAAAGTGTCACTACTTACTTATAAATTGCTTCATCAATTCAACATTCTAATTGTTCATTCCAAATTTATGATGTTCCTACAATATACTTAGTAGTAGACCATTATGGATGAACAAATTAACTTTTCCTGACAGACAATGCCATGTTATGTATTGATATTTTTGGATATGGTTTCACTCAACTTAACATTCTACATTCTTATTTCCATTTATAATAATTATATACTATACCCAATGTTAGCATTTTCATTTCCATTTCTACCTTAAACATCACTACCTTTCTCATTCCTATCTAAAATTTCCCTATATTATACTTAATACAAGATTAATATATTGACTAAAATTTAACAAACATGAAAACCAAACTAACCAACCACAACACTCATTTAATATAAAACACTAAAACTTTCTTAAATAACTTCCATGACACAATATTCTACTTGTCGATTTCTACCGACACTATCTCTATCTTTTCCATTTCCATCTTTCATGGCCATACAATATTTAGTGCAAGATTACCCTGCTTAGAAAATATATATATTATCAATCTATTTTATATTCTTAAGTTTGTTACTACAATTAAGGGTTATTTTTAATATAATGCATCATAAACATTTTCACTACATATATTTAAAATCAAGATTTCAATTTAATCCTTAATTTTGTTTTAATATATTTAAATGAGTTTAAATTTTTCAAATACATAATTTAATATTAAAAATAAAATATTTTTTAATAAAAAATAAAATAATAATAATACTCTAAAAAGTTGTTTCGCTTCAGTTAATGATGATTATGATGATTGTGATATGAAGTCTATAAAAGATATGAAGTCTTTATAAAATAAATGGCTTCTTTGTAAAATAAAATCGTCTGAGGTTTAAATGATTTCTCAAGTTACAAGTTAATCCTATCAATTTACTAACATATTACCAATTATTCTAATTAAAAACTATATTACACATTTTCATAATTAAATATCTAATTAAAACCTATATATATATATTCGAATATTACTTCTATTATATATTAAATGATAATGTCTTTATAAAAGGTGTCAATGAAACTTTACTTTATCAATGTTTTTAAAACATATTCATTTTTAAAAAATATTATTTTATAATATTCATATATGTTTACATGTATAAACTGAAAGACTTTGTATTAAATTATAAATTTAATTTTATATTAAACTATCTAAATTTTAAAACATTTTTTAAAAATATATATTTTTAGAAATTATTATTTTATAATATTTATATAAAGTAATACAACTTGAGTAGTCTTAATAGTTAAGAGCATGTGTTTTCTCCTAAGAGGTTACAGGTTCAAAACTATAGGGGGGTAGAGTATGTATGTCTTCATAGACTTAGTAGTCAAATCGTTGCGCGGAGGTGGGTCCCTTGTCCCACAAACAAGGGTCTCATACTATCCATTGCTCTAATTTCTTATCTACAATTCACCTCTCCTATAACTATCTTAGTTAGGGCTTTATTCTCTCCATTTCAGGCACTTTATAAATAAGAATGTATTTCCCCATCACCAACTCTACCCTATTGCTTCTCAGCATAACACAATTCCATCCTTTCCTTCTTGACTTCACCTTCATGGTTCCTAGATCTCTTTCTCCTATCTAGTGAAACACTATCGACTCTACTAAATACAAGCTTCTACCTACAAATCAACTGCCTCTCCCAACTGACCAATACCCTCTCTGATCTCTCCTGCCCACCCCCTCCCTACATAGGTGTGTCACACTTACACATTTATAGAAGGGCTAGAGCTCACTTTACCTCCAATATGCCCACTGATAACGTTCACTTTTGTTGCCAATGCAAGAGCACCATCAATTTTGCTACATCACAAGGATTATATTGTTCCATCGATGGATGAAATCAAAGCTTAGATGGTAAAGGATTATTCTTTTTAAGTTGGGTATTGGTTTATTGCAAATATATATATATATATATATATATATATATATATATATATATATATATATATATATATATATATATATATATATATATATATATATATATATTATATTTATTTATTTATTTATTTATTTATTTAACAGCCTTTCCTTTGCATTCACGATGTTATTGGACAATCAAGGAAACTAAGTCCTCATAATTAATATGTATTGGCAAGTACATGAAGTTAATACGCATTTCAAAGTCTTGTGACCCCTTTTACCCGATGGAGCCAAGGTAAGCGATTTAGATACAAATTTTTAATAAGTGATTTTTTTTTTCTTTTTATAATGGATTAATTGGCACAAATATGGTCATGTTATTCTTTATCTCTATATTTTATATCTAGATTATTTGGAATTTTACTATCATTTTTTTTAAATGATTAAATGGTTGACACAATGAGATATTATCTACACTGGCCAGATTACTTCAAAATTCACCAAAAAAAATCTTCATCATTAATTGAAAGTTGGAATATTGTGGATAATATCTAAATGCCTACTGCATGCTTTGCTTCTCAGCCCTTCTAAACATTGTGATTTGACTTGTCTTTTTTTCTCATGCATGTGAATATTGGTAGAGGAATGGTCTTGCAGCGCCACTGAGTACAATTGCACGTGACGATTTATCCAATAGGTAGTGAAATTGAATACACTATGGTAGAAGTGAAGATTGATCAAGGTAATTGGAATGAAGTGAATTCTACGTGATATTGTGGCAGCCTCATCTCATTGTCAATTCAAGATATGGGGTGGAGAAAAACAGTTGAAGGACATAGTTTCAAAGATATTCTCTGCAGATGAAGTGAATTCCTACAAAATCACTCATCTCTATCCCACATATTTGAGAAAAGGAAATTAACATGTACTTGAATTTACAGTAATGATATTCAGGATTTCATTTGAGCAAGGTATTGATGCTCTTATTATCTTTGAACTAATCTTGTTTCTTTCATAACAGAGGTGAAATCTAGTAAACTCACACACTAGTGAGCATTGAGATGTACAAGTTTGGGCTTGCTGGCATATTGAATATCAGAGAAAAAAATCCACACTGAAAACTTGTTTCGTTCAGAACTAAACATCGCAATTTATACACATTTCCAGTTACGGATGAACAATAACTGCGTCAGATGATACTGACACTAGCCGACTATGCTAACTATTGAAAAGTGATCGACGCCATCTGAACAGTGAGCGGCATCATTCGTGATTAATACCTAACACCTCCCCTTAATCACGATCTACATGTTAACTTGCCTGCTGGTCTAAGTCTCAGCTAGGCTTACAACATAATTTGGATTTTCAACAACGCACAACTTACTTCTACACATTTCAAATTTAGCCATTCCGAGAGACTTGGTGAATATGTCAGCCACATTTTCATTTGTATTATAATATGATAAGCCAATTTCTTCTGATTGCACTTTTTCTCTTACAAAATGATGTTGTGTGTCAATGTGTTTTGTCCTTGCATGATATAAAGGATTGTTTGCCGATTTGATAGTGATTTGATTTTCACATCCGATTTGTAGGAATTTACAGGGTAAGTTCCTCAGATAGAACACCAAAGGGCACTGCTCACAAACAGATCACAGATCAATACACCAGTATTTTTGACGTGATTAAAACCCTCAAAGACGGAAACAGTCCACGGCCTGAGCCAACGCGGCCACTTTAAGCAATTTATTAATAAAAGAATGAAAATTTACATAAGCTTCTCTCATGAACAGTTAACTTACAAATGACCCTCCATGTGCTTTAAATAGAAATCATGGACCAATCGGGGGTTACCACGGATCAAGTGTCGGTAATACCGAGGAGAGAATGAACCGTCGGATCACTACATATCGTGACCGTCGGATTGTAAGTTACAAATGTACGTAGTAAAGAAACACACTTTACCTAACTCTATACTAGACCAAGTTATACTTAACTATTTCCTATGTGTCGGAATATCCTAACATCCCCCCATAAGAACAACTTGGGATAGGATTGAAGGATTTA
>APFE031154340.1:164951-297579 GCA_000404065.3 Pinus taeda
CCCTTAGCAACAAGACGAGCTTTATGTTTATCAACTTTCCCATCTGGTCCATACTTGGTTCTGAAAACCCATTTACATCTAACAAGTTTGCGTCCCTTTGGTAGAGGAACAAGATCCCATGTATCATTTGCCAACAATGAATGATATTCTTCATTCATAGCTACTTCCCAATGTGGATGGCCTGAAGCTTCTGCAAAAGTTTCAGGATCATGATTTACTGGAGCTTGAGCCAGTAAAGAAGAGGCTCTTTCAAACTGAGAACGTGTACGTCGCTGATCTGTAGGATCACCGGCAAGATCACCTGCTGCATCCCGAGTAGCACGGACCCATCTTGGAAGTTGAGGATCATGAGAAGGTGGTGGAGGATTATCATCCTCACTTTCATCATCTGAAGAAGAAATTTTCAAAGGTAGAAGAGATAGGAAGAGGTGGCACATCCGCCGGACTAGGCTCGCAGGCCGATTTATTTTCATCAAATTTTACATCTCTTCTAATGATAACATTTTTGGACTTAAATGGAATAAGTCTATAACCTTTTACATCTTCAGAATATCCAGCAAAAGTACATTTCTCACTCTTAGGTTCTAAAGCTTTATGCTTTTCATCTGGAATATGGGCCCATGCTTCACTTCCAAAAATACGAAAGTGACTTACATCTGGTTTAATGAAACTCCAAGCTTCTTCTGGAGTGATATTCTTTAGAACCTTAGTAGGAGTGCGATTTATTATATAATTTGCACAATTAATTGTTTCGGCCCAAAAACTAAGACTGAGTCCTTTAGATTGCAGCATACAATTAGCCATTTCCTTTAAGGTGCGATTTTTCCTTTCAGCTACACCATTTTGTTGTGGAGTGTATGGAGCAGTATGTTGCATTTGAATTCCATTTTCGGTGCAAAAGTTGATGAATGTGTTTTTAACATATTCTCCACCATTATCAGTTCTTAGCTTAAGAATTTGATGTCCAGATTGTTTTTCAACAAAAGCTTTGAAGGCCAAAAATGTGTTAAATACTTCGCTCTTGAGTTTTAAGAAGTATACCCAAGTGCGTCTGGAGAAATCATCATTGAAAGTTAAGAAATACTTGCAGCCAGAGAATGAAGCAACAGGAAGTGGACCACATAAATCACTGTGCACAAGCTGTAAAGGGGCTGAGGCGTGCCAAGAGGCATGTTTTTGAAAACTGTCCCGATGGTGTTTTCCGAGTACACATCCGGAACAAACACCATCTCTGCAAGATACCATAGGAAGACCTGTCACCATATTTTCTTTACATAGATGCTGAAGGGAGCGATAGTTTAAGTGACCAAATCGGTCATGCCAAAGTTTGCTCACTTCATCATTATGAGCAACAAATACTGAGGGAAGATTTGATGACCCAAAGTTGTGAAACTTATACAACCTTGTGGAATCATCAGAAATACCAGTAGCTAGAATCTGTTTAGGATCTCTTAGATCCTTTATTAAAACATCATGAGGTAAAAATTCAACAATTTTACCTTCACCTGAATGAGTTATCTGATATACAGATAGAAGGTTGCTGGATAAGGTTGGAACACATAATACATCATTAAACTGACCATTGTCTAGATGAACAGTTCCAGTCCCTACAAACATTAAGAGATCTATCATCACCAACATATATATTTTTGGTGTTACAATCATGTAAAGAAGAAAACATGGCTTTGTTTTTGGCCATGTGATAAGAGGCTCCAGAATCAATGAGCCACTCATGAGAATGAGAAGAAGAAGCTACATTTAATGCATAACCAGACTGAGATGATTGACAACGACATGCAGAAAGTGCCATTCCTGAAGATGAAGTTGAAGTTGAAGTAGAAGAATGCTCCACATGGATGTTATGTTTCTTCCTTGCGGCTTCCAAGGCTTCCATCTTCTTAAAGCATTTAGATTCTAAGTGGCCATCTCGATTACAAAAGTTACAATGTCTATCAGTCTTCTTCCATTTGTTTTTATTGGTCTTATCATTTTGCTGAAATGATCTTTCATTTTGAGACTGAGTTTGCTTAGGACCCTTGTTGGGTTTAGGACCATTCTTTTTAGGATATGACTTCTTAGGATTCTTTAAATTTGGTTGCTGCTGGGCGGCTAACGCTTTCTTGGAAGAGTTTCCAAGATTAAGAAGACCAAGGTGTAAGAGTTTTTCTTGTTCTCTTATTAAAGAATCACAAAAAGAGTCAAAGGAAAGGGCCTTGTAGTCTTTTCCTTGACAAATGAAAGCTTCCCTTGTAGAATGGAAGGTGGAAACAAATACAGAGTAGGCTGGTCCCAACTTAGTAAGGATGGAATAAATAAGGTTACTATCTTCTTTCTTAACCTTAACACCTTCCAAGAGATATCTAAGGGTCTTGAATTTGGACAAGAAATCTTCAATGCAAGAAAAATTATTAGGATCCAATGTAAACAACTCATTTTCAAGTTGATGGGCTCTAATTTCATTTTTAATCCCAAAAACTTTAGTGATTTGTTCCAATGCTTCATGAGGAGTATCAAGTTCTGCAATATGGAATCTAAGATCAGGAGAAATAGACATCCCTATCAAACCTCGTGCTTGATCTTGTCTATTTTCCCATTTTGCAACCTTGTCTTCATCTTTTGGTTTCTTCTCTTGGCCCGTGGCTATTCTGTAGAGACCTTTACTTCTAAGTAAATCCATGTATGATGCCCATTGGAAGTAGTTAGTGCTGTCAAGAATGACTTGGCATGGACTTTCCATTTTTTTTAAAAAAATTGAAGCTGAAGATGCTGAAAGTAAGTGTTCCAATGGATAGATCTCGAAAAATTAGGCTGTTTTAAAAAAAACGGCTCTGAAAAGGCTTCCGGATGAAGAAGTTATGGCTTTTTTGAAAAATTTTGTTGAAGTTGCCGGCAAAGTGCGCGAATGTGCGGGAATGAAAAAAAACGCCCCCACAAAATGGAGATTTGAACCCAAGACCCCTCTACTCTCTTAAAATAGCTTTGAACCAATTGAGCTATACAAAAAATTTGAGAGAGAGAGAGAGGGGGGGGGCGGCTTGGGTTGCGTGCTTGCCTTGAGAAAGCTCTTTTTTCTTACAAAACAAAAAACACAAAACCCAACACGAATATACAAAGAAAAACGAACCTTGCGGCTCGAAGTTAGCTTTAGCCAGAAACTAGATATTTTTCTCAGTGTTTCTGATTTTCCAAGATCACACTAAGGTGCAGGGAAAAGAGCATATGCATGAGAGAAAAAAAACTTCCTTTCTGTTTCTGATTTGCCCAGATCGCACAGAGTCGCAGGGCAAAGAGAATATGCAGAAATGAAAGGTATAGATCCGGTGATAAAAAAAGGCTAAATAAACAGAAACCAAAATAACCAGAGAGAAAATAACAGTAAACTGCAGATAAACATTGTATACCTCCAGATCTTAAAAATGACGCAAATAGGGCTACCGGAAACCTTTTCGTGTGAAACGAAAGGGGTTCCTCACTAGAACAGATGCTCCAACACAACAGAGCAGTTCTCTCAGCCCGAAAGTAGTTATAAACAGTAGATCTAGGAAACGACAGCCGCATGCAGTTCTACCGGCTTCAGATTTGGATCACCAATGGACGTGGCCCTCAAATAGCTCTGATACCATGTAGGAATTTACAGGGTAAGTTCCTCAGACAGAACACCAAAAGGACACCGCTCACAAACAGATCACAGATCAATACACCAGTATTTTGACGTTGTTAAAACCCTCAGAGAGGGAAACAGTCCACGGCCTGCGCCAACGTGGCTATTACAGGCAATTTATTAATAAAAGAATGAAAATTTACATAAGCTTCTCTCATGCACGGTTAACCTACAAATGACCTCCCATGCGCTTTAAATAGAATTCATGGACCAATCAGGTGTCAAGCCACGGATCAAGTGTCGGTAATACCGAGGAGAGAATGAACCGTCGGATCACTACATATCGTGACCGTCGGATTGTAAGTTACAAAATGTACAACGGTAAAGAAACACACTATACCTAACTCTATACCTAACTCTATACTAGACCAAGTTATACTTAACTATTTCCTATGTGTCGGAATATCCTAACATCCCTCCTTAAGAACTTGGGATAGGATTGAAGGATTTACAAATATGACACAATAGGAGAAGGAAGGAGGCACTAGAGCCTATCCCCCCTTAGTGACAACTTCCTGAACTTCAACCATAAATCGAAGTTTAGTAAACTTCGCCTCTGTGAGAGCCTTTGTAAAGATGTCTGCAACTTGATCATCTGTTGAACAATATTGCACTTCAAGAACATGGTCATGAATGAGCTTTCTGATGAAGTGCATGTGTAGTTCAATCTGTTTGCTACGCTGATGTTGGACTGGATCTTTGCATAGTTGAATGGCACTTTGATTGTCACACCAAAGTGTAGTCGGATGTTGCTGCTGAAAGCCAAACTCTGATAGGATCTGACGAAGCCACAAGGCTTCCTTACTAGCTTCTACAACACCATGATATTCTGCTTCTGCTGAAGAAAGAGAAATGGCACCTTGTTTCTTGCAAGCCCATGTAATAGGTCCTGAACCAAGAGTGAACACATAACTGGCTGTAGACTTCCAATCATCAGGGTCACCAGCCCAATCGGAATCAGTGAAACCAAGCAATAGAGGAGATGCTTCGGCACTGTAATGAATTCCAAACTGAACTGTACCTCGAACATAACGAAGTATTCTTTTAGCTGCTTTTCAATGACTTTCACGTGGGGTTTGCATAAACCGAGCAACAAGGCCAATAGCAAAGGAAAGGTCAAGACGTGTATGGTTTAGATACAAAAGTTTCCCTACAAGTTGACGGTATAAGGTAGCATCAACTCCTGGGGAAGTACAAGTGACTGAAAGTTTGACTCCGGACTGAAAGGGAGAAGGAGCCGGCTTACAATCTTCCATGTGAAAATGGCGTAGAAGATCATAGGCATACTTGGATTGGGAGAGGGAAATACCTTCCTTGGATTGCAAGACTTGAAGACCGAGAAAATAATGTAAGTGTCCTAAGTCTGTCATTTCAAACTTCTTTTTAAGGCTGGACTTCAGATGGTTGATAAGGTTGGAATCACTACTAGTGAGGATAAGATCATCAACATAAAGAGCAAGAATGATAAGAGACTTGCCCACTTTCTTGGTGTAGATAGTATTGTCAGAATGACACCTAGAAAAGCCAGATTCTAAAAGAAAGCTATCAATTTTGGCATACCAAGCCCGAGGAGCTTGCTTGAGACCATAAAGGGATTTCTTAAGCCGACATACAAGACTGGAGTCTGTTTGTATAAGCCCAATAGGTTGTTCCATATAGATTTCTTCATGCAAGTCCCCATGCAAGAAGGCGGCTTTAACATCCATCTGATGGACTTCCCATTTGAAAGAGGCAACAAGGGAAAGAACAAGGCGGACAGAGTTCATTTTGGCAACAAGGGAGAAGGTTTCAGTATAGTCAATGCCTTCAACTTGTGAAAAATCCCTTAGCAACAAGACGAGCTTTATGTTTATCAACTTTCCCATCTGGTCCATACTTGGTTCTGTAAACCCATTTGCATCTAACAAGTTTTCATCCCTTTGGTAGAGGAACAAGATCCCATGTATCGTTTGCCAATAATGAATGATATTCTTCATTTATAGCTTCATCCCAATCTAGATGGCCTGAAGCTTCTGCAAAGGTGTCAGGATCATAATTTGTTGAGACTTGAGCTAGTAAAGAATAGGCTCTTTCGAACTGAGAATGTGTACGGCGCTGATCTGTAGGATCACCGGCAAGATCACCTGTTGCATCCCGAGTAACACAGACCCATTTTGGAAGTGAAGGAGCTGAAGGAGGATCCTGAGAAGGTGGGGGAGGATTGTCATCCTCACTTTCATCATCTGAAGAAGAAATATGTTAAAAATGACTTCATCAACTTTTGCACTGAGAATGGAATTCAAATGCAACATACTATTCCATATACTCCACAACAAAATGGTGTAGCTGAAAGGAAGAATCACACCTTAGGTGCTTGCTATGTTTCTCCAACATCTTCAAGTATCCTTCTAAGCCATATTGCGTCACACGTCACACTACATAATGATTTATACTCAGCTTCAGTGGATGACAAGGAAATAGTTGGTTCTTTCTTACTGCTCCATGATATTGGTCCTAAACCAATATTGAACACGTATCCATTAGTAGATTTCCTATCATCTAGATTTCCAGCCTAGTCAAAATCAAAATAACCTATCAACTCAACATCAAATTCATCAGTATACATAATACCAAAATTAAGTGTTCCTTTCAGATATCGAAGGAATTTCTTTGTTGCTTTACAGTGGCTTTCACAACCACTTAGCCATGAACTGACTAAGTATGCTAATGGAATATGCTATATCTGGCCTGGTAGTGGTGAGATAGTTCAGACTTCCCACCAGTTGATGATACATAGTTCCATTCACCTCTTTGGTTCCATCATCACTGCACAATTTGACATTCTGTTCTAAAGGAGTAGATGTTGCCTTGCATTCAATGATATTGAACCTTTTAAGGATTTCCTTTGTATATTTTCTTTGTGTGATTAGTGTCCTACCAGATTTCATCTAAACTTCAAGACCTAAACAATAATGAAATTCACCAAGATCCTTCATCTCAAATACATGTGACAATTGAATTTTAATTTCTTCAATCAACTTGCATACATTTCCTGTTATGATAAGATCATCAACATATACAGATATTAAAGCAATATTCCCACCTTCATCTTCCTTGATGTACAAGTTAGGATCATTTTTGCTTCTCATAAAGGAAAGAATTAATTTTCACATACCAAGATCGTTGTGCTTGTTTCAAACCATATAAAGCTTTCTTTAACCTGTAAACCAGATGCTCCTATCCCTATTTTACAAACCCTTCAGGATGAACTAAGTAAACTTCTTCTTTTAACTCATCATTCAAAAATGCAGATTTGACATCTAACTGATGCATTTTCCAATTATATTTTGTAGCTAATGCAATCATGATTCTAATTATGTTCAACTTAGCTACAGGTGCAAAAGTATCTTCGTAATCAATTCCCTCCTTTTGTGAATATCCTTTTGCAACCAATCTAGCTTTATGTTTATCAATACTTCCATCAACATTAAACTTGGATTTAAACAACCATTTTCATCCTATGGGAACTTTGTTTTTAGGAAATTTTGTTAATTCCCATGTGTCATTCTTCATTATAAAGTTATATTATTCATTCATTGCATCTCTCCATTCTTCATATTCTTTAGTTTCCTCATAGCTTGAAGGTTCTACAACATTCATAACAAGAGACATTAATGCATAATCTTTATACCTTATAGGTACCTAATTTTGACGTGATGACCTTCTTGGATTTTTATTGCTTTCATCTTTCTTTCTGCTTTGCGGAGTCTCCTCTCCTCTTCTTGGAGTATCATGACTTCTTGATGCTCCTTGCTCTTGAACTTGTACCTGTTCATGTGCTTGTTCCTATTCTTGTTCAACACTTGTATCTAATTTGACATAATCATCAATATCATGCCATACACCAATATTATTCATTTTATCACCTTCGTTTCCATTCTCATGAAACACCACATCCTACTTGCAAGCAGTCTATGAGTATTGGGATCAGACAACTTGTATGTTTTCTGATCATCACAATAACAAATAAACATGCACTTAATGGACTTTGCATCAAGTTTTTTTCTTTCATCTTTTAGAATATGAGCAAATGCCTTGCAACCAAAAACTCTTAAATGACTCACTTTTTGTTTGTGCCCATAAAATGCTTCAAAAGGTGTTTTAATCTCTAAACTTTTGGTTGGACTCCTATTTTTCAAATAAACAACAGTATTAATAGATTTATCCCAAAATCCATTAGAATTATTTTTACCTTAAAGCATACTACGTGCACATTCAACTAGTGTTTCATTTTTCCTCTCAGCAACTCCATTTTGCTGAGGTGTATGTGGCACTATAAATTGTTGTAGAATCCCATTCCTTTTACAATATTGATTAAATTCTCTTGATTTGTATTCTCCCCCCATTAGATCTCAAAATTTTTATGCAATTACTAGTTTGTTTTTCCACCATATTCTTAAACTCTTTAAATTACTCAAGAGTATCACTCTTCTTTCTTATGAAATAAACCCATGTATACCTAGATCTATCATCCACAAAAATAAGAAAATACCATGCTCCAAAGATAGATATAGTTTTCAAAGGTCCACATACATCAGTATGAATGAATTCAAGTATTTCCCTTTGCCTTTTTTCTTTGTGTATAGGAAATTCCTCCCTATGTTGCTTGCCTTCCTCCCTATGTTGCTTGCCAAGTACACGTGCTTCACATTCAACATGATCATTCTTCAAGATAGGAAGACCTTCAACCATTGTGTTCTTTTGAAGTAGCATTAAATCTTTGTGATTTAGATGTCCATACCTTTGATTTCATAACTCTATTGTTGATATTGTTGTAGAGGTCAACGCTTGATGACTTTTCCTAGTCACATCCAACTTATACAAGCCTCCAACTCTGGTACCTGTAGCAATAACCTTTTACTGATCTTCAATGTCTTTCACTGCACACTGTGATTTAACAAATTCCACCTTCAAATCTTGGTCAGCAATAGTAGAAACAGAAATTAAATTCTTTTTGATACCAGGAACATACATCACATTATGCATCTATCTCTCTTGTCCATTAGGCAAATTCACACCTATTACTCCATATCCTTGAACTTTAAGTGATCTGTTATCTCTTAGATAAACATATGCTCCATCAATGTTTTCATAATATTCATCAAACCACTCCTTATTACAAGACATATGGAGTGATGCACCAGAATCAATGAACCAAGCATTCACATCATCATTTTCCACATACAATGCAGCATCAGAAACAAACAATTTAAGATTTTTAAGTCCATCATTGATTAAGGAGTCTTTGTCCACAAAATTTCCATTATGCCTTCTGTTTCTTTGCCTAGACTCATTATATTTCCTTTTATAGCAATATTTAGAATGATTCCCAGGTTTGTCACAATAATAACAATCATCATTTCTCTTATCATGGATTGGAAATTTAGACTGTGACATACCTTTCTGTTTTTCTTGAAACTTGCCTCCTTCATTCTTGTCCCACGGCTTGCCTATGTATGGATGTTTTCCCTTGGCTACCAACACCAAATTTGAACTACTAAAGCCCAAATTAAAGCTCTTCATCCTCTCCTCCTCTTGTAGATGAATTCATGTCAATTCATTAAATGTAGAGGGCTTCTCTTTAGCTGAAAGAATTGATACAAAAATTTGATAATCTTACACTAAGCCATTTAATGTGATGGTGACTAAGTCAGTACTAGACACCTTTTCACCAATATCTCCTAACTTATCACTTAAATCTTTGACACAAGATATGAAATTTCTTATATTTTCATTTGCTTCCATTTTTAAAGCTAAAAGCTTAGTCTTCAAAAACAAGATCCGCTTTGTATTTGTTGTTTCATACAAACCCTTCAACATATCCCATGTTTCCTTTGATGTCTTGCAATCTCTGATGTGAGGAATAATGTTGTCCTTTACGGACATACGCAACAACACCTTTGCTTTCATCTCCCTTCTCTCCCAATCTGGAATAGAAGCTGCAAAAGTGGGTTTGGACTCATCCCCACTCACAATGGACCACAAATTATAACCTTCTAAAATAGTCAGCAACTTGAATTTCCAATTCACATAATTTCCTCCATCAATTTTGGTGGATTCATTCAAATAAGTATCAGCCAACAAATTTGACATGATGGAAAAAAAAAACAAAAACAAAAACTTTCTCCAAACAACAAAATGCCACCAAATCTAAATCCAAATGCACCCAAATTCACCAAATCCCATAAAACTTTCACCACACATGCACCATAAAAATATTTACTAACTCCTTTTCACTATTAAAAATTTCCACCAACAATTTTTTTTACCTTTCACCAATTTAAATAAAAGACAAATACTAGAAAACCTTATCACTCCTTAGGATAATATTCTCTTTAAAACAAATGCCCCTTTTTAAATTTAGTCTCAACACTTAAAATAAAGAAAATCTTTTTAAAAACTTACATCTCCCAACAAAAAACAAACCAAACTTTGATTTGCTTTGTTTTAAAATAGGTAAAAAAGGGTTGAAACCTTTTAACTCAAACTACTTCCACGATTTTCAAGAAACATGAAAATTATTTTCTTCAATGCATTAGTTGGTTGGAGGCACCTCTAATGTAGTTGGAATCTGTAAATGACATACGGAAGCCACTATGATATTTTCCACACAGTAAGCCTGACACTTGCACATCTGGTTGCAGCTTTCACCCAAACAGCAAAACTCCACCGGATTAGCAGGCACTTGAAAGGACAAAACTCCACCGTATTAACAAGACTCTTTGCAGCAATTCAAGACCCTTGCAGAGCTAACACAACTCTCACCCCACTCAGTTAACACTCCACTCTCACACAATAATTCCTTCATGTTGTCTCACAACATAGTGGCACACCATAAGAGCTTTTCACTAAGGTGCTTTTCCACAGCTCATGCTCTCCGTAAAACACTTAGCTTCACAAGTGGCCGCACACACAACTACCATAAAGCTACCACTAGTGGCTCTGATACCATATTGGAGAACAAAATCCACACTGAAAACTTGTTTTGTTCATTACTAAACATCACAATTTATACACATTTCCAACTATGGATGAACAATAACTACGCTAGATGATACTGACACTAACTGACTATGTTGACTATTGAACAGTGATCGACCTGTCTGAACAATGAGCGGCATCATTCGTGATTAATACCTGACATTGAATAATTCAGTATGGCATGTGAACAACTTGTTAGACAACTTAGTTAAGATACAACATTCCATATGATGAATTGCTTTGATTAAAAATGTTGTTGTATCATATGATTGTTTTGATCAAATAAATATGATGTTCACTTCTACCTCTAGGGGAAGAGAAATTACTCATTTTTCTTTTAAAACGAAAAATGAAAACAAAACAAAAAAACACAATATAACCTTCGTTATGCACATTTTCGTAAACAAGGGTGTAAAAAAAATTCCCAGGTGCATAAAGGTCCAGATAGGAACGTAAACCCTTCACTTTGATCAAACTTGTTTTTACACATTGTTCATACTATAGTAAAATATTTAATTTTGAAAACACTTGGCCATCCTCGAAAGATAATTTTTGCTCTGTTATATGGAGTTCAAAACATTAAATCCAGTTGAAATACAAAATAAAATACATATTCATTCAAATTATTTAAAAGATACAAACAAACTTCTTAATGGATTTCAATGAAGAAATACAAAAGAAAGGATCCCCACTGCCTCGTCTCTAAAACTAGGTGATAATTTCATTACATAATTGTCAAGTAAATCCCTGGATCTTGCTAGATGGAGGCTTCTTTCTCAAAGTAAATCCATGGCTCTTGCTAGATGGAGGCTTCTTTCTCCAAGTAAATCCTTGGCTCTTGCTGGACAATGACTTCTTTCTCCAAGTAAATCCCTCGCTCTTCCTGGATAGCGACTTCTTTCTCCAAGTAAATCCCTCGCTCTTGCTGGACAGAGGCACATGTCAGTCCATCGGTTGCAACAAGCATCCTTTCGATTTGGCTTAAAGGCATCGACAAAGTTTTCACTAGAGGATATTGAGCAAACGTTGTAGCAGGTACTGAGTTTCCACTGGACTGGTACACCAATAAAGAGAATGGAGTACACCCATGTGAGGCAAGTGGTTATAACTAAACATAAAATGCTTAAACATACTGTGAAGAGGCATAAACCAAGGATTTAGTTGAAAATTTAATCCATGGGGATCCAATGGTGTAAAATGTTTTAATTGTCTAATAATCAATCATAAGGTGTAGATTGCACCAATGTAATAGTCAGGGGAGTTCTTCCAAGAGAGAAACACCTTAGGGCATAATTAATGGTTATTTATGTGGTAAACTTTTTATTTATTTTTTTGGAAAATATTATTATGAATGCTGGTTTAGCTTGTTAAATTTATAAACATCACTTTACTTTAAAAAGATGATTTCTAAACAAAATCCTTATTTATATTCACTAATTTATATTTTTGTTTACACTTTTATGGATCAATTTTATTTATTTATATATAAACTTCATTTTAAAAAAATGATTTCTAAAAAAATCCTTATTTATATTCACTAATGTTATCTTTTATGAATCAAACATATATATAGATATAAGTATGTTTTTAAAATATACAAAATTAATGACGAATAACATTAGAGGATTTTTTCCAAAGGTCTCTACTCATATGCAAGAGTATGTGCGGAGTTAGACCTGAGTAAAGGTCTTCCAGAACAGATCAATCTCAAGATAAACGACTTTGTCTGGACCTAGACACTCGATTACGAGAATACATATTTTCGGTGCCGCCATTGCCACCAATATGGGCATTTGCAGAATACATGCCCATCTCACCTGGCAAAGAAGAACAAGGCCAACGTCTCCAAGCCCAAGTCCAAACGATGGGCTCCCTGCTCTCCTCCTCCAGTCGCGGATTCTGATTCCTCCAGCTCTGAAGATGAAGATAGCGATGAAGAATTGAATCAGGGCCCTCATTTCGTGGCCCCTCCCACCGATGGTCTGGCGCCTTCCTCCGACTCAACCATTGCTAAAAAACGTGTACATTTGTCCTCCTCCTCGGATTCCAAAAAGGAGGGCTCCCCTGTGGAGGATCTCAATCTTCAAGTTGTAATCACCCATCCACCCCAAAATGGTTGGGTTGAAGTTAAAAAAAGGAAAGGAAAAAAGCTTCGTGTTGAAGCCTCTACCCTTTCAGGGTAGCTTTCAATGCTTCTTAAGCTTCCAGTGCTTTGTTGTAGCTCCTTGCTTGCTTAACTCCTTCACCAGAACCGAGGTTGATAGTCCTATCATTTCCGGTTGCCGGTTTCCTGCATCTCTGGAATGCATCCTCTTGTACAATATTTTTTGCTTAATAGAATTAGTCTTAATCGAGAAAAAAAAAAAAACATTAGAGGATTTTTTTTCATGCTTATAAAAATTGTGCTCTAAGTTAATGCGTTACTATTATTTATATCTCAAAGACAATGTTTTGTTTAGTTTGTTTTTTTATTTATTTTTATTTTTAATAACTTGAATCAATTAAAAAAAAAAATCTTCATTTCCATTTAAGTTAAATTTTGAACTCACTTTGATTTGAGTATGACACTTTCTTATATGGTTTACATAGAAGCATACATCTATCAATATTACATTTTTATCAATATTAGAATTTCATCAATACGAAGTCATTGATTGCACCTTGTACTTTTGGTGCATTCACAACAATTCACAATAATAAAACTGACAAATATTATCTACTTAATTTAAGTTGAATTATCTATATATTCTTGCACGACTTCCTCAACTCAAGTTAACATTCTACTTTTTTATTCCATCCATAATATCGCTAAACTAGCCTTAAATTTAAATCATTATAGTCTAGCAAACCTACCTCACAAACTCAATTTAGTTTGAAGTGTCAATTCTTTATTATATCCCTTCATCAACTTACCATTATATTTTCTCATTTCACTTTCTAATGTTCCTACATTATAGTTAAAGCTATATCTTTATGTACAAAGTAATTAGCCTTGCCCATTGAATGTAATTTTAGTTGTTGGCAGTTTCATATATGGTTTCACTCAACCTAACATAATTCTATTTTTTCATTTTTATTTGTAAAGTTTCTATATTATACTTAATATTAGATTGCAAAAACCTAACATCATTATGTACAAACTAATAAACCTTTCTGACTAAATATAATTTTAATTGTCGACACATTTTGATATTATTTCTTCAATCTAACATTATGTTTTTTCAATTTCAATTACAATTTTTCTATATTATACTTAGTATTATATGATTATATGTTTTTAATATTATTTAAATCAACTCTTAATTTTTCTACATTATCCATCTTCCATTCAATCTCCTTCAAATTCAATTTATGCAGAGCCTTCTCCAGTGTTGCCCCTAGTGGTAGGCGTTTGGAGTGTGAGGGGATTACTAACACATGGTCGGCTTCGAAATAGATCATGTATCCCAGCCAGATGCCACAATTCACTGGAATATACTAGCTTCGACGCTAGTGGGAGTGTGAGAAACAATGTATATATCTTTGTCAATGATGTTGCACACAATCTAGTTTCACCTAGCTAAGGTACATCTCATGCATTTTTAAATTGTCTTGATTTATGTGTTTATATCTTTAATTTTTTTTATTTTTAAATTGTATATGTTATTATGTTTAATGTGTTATATATGTTAAATTATGTGTATCACTTTCAGATTCTAATTAGGGCAAAGCTGAGCATGACAGTGCAGCTTTGATCCCTCCATGGGACAACACCATGACCACTATCACGCTCTAGGATATTAGGGCCCAGTGTAACTATATTACACGAGAGTTGGGTACACTCCCTGATGGCTTGTCGAGTAGATGTAGCTTGACTCTAATGTTAGAGAGCATCGATCAATTGATGGAGGTCTACTAGTGGGTGGGCCTATAAAGTGACCTACTACATGCCATATAGAGGAATATGAGGCAAGATCTTAGAGGAGCAGATCCTTGGGAGGTAGTGAAATATGCCACCAAGGACATTGATGTGTTTAGGGAGTTGTTTAAGATCCATGTGGGGTCGTGTGCTAGACATGGTCTACTTAAAATCAAACATTTTAGGAATGTTGATGTGACTCCTTATGTTTATGATCGATTTGTTGGTGCTTCGGGCATGTTCCCCCACCATGATGAGGTCCCCCTATACTATGCCTGACAGTTATATGCAGAGTTTGTGCTCCATATGAGGCTAGATTACACTATCACCCCATCATGGCTTTATGGATCCAGTAGGGGATGTAGCTATGATCACCCTGGGGCTCGTAGGGACATTTCCCATGTACCACCACCTCTAAGATTAGCTTCACTACCTTCTCGGAGCATGGTATTATCGATTGAGCTAAAGGATCTATCACAACTCGGTATTGAGACTAGGGGTACCATTGCGAAGACCATGCAGACTACATTGGTCACTGCACAAGTCATATTGCATGGAGAGAGGAGCAGAATGCCATCATCACCTCATTCCCTGCCAATTGAATTTGTTGATGATAACATGCTCGAGACTCTACCTTGTGAACATTTTTTGGCATATGCACATAGATGTCCTAATGCCATGCAAGACTTATGATGTACAAACAAAATGACTCGGGAGAGACACATATATACAAAAATTTTGACTCTTGTCATCCAATTATACATTATTTATATTCATAAGTTCATATTAGATTGCATTTACATTAATAATTTCATGATAACATGTAGACACATCGTTATATGGATCATATTATAAGGTCATCCGAGGTATCAGTTGATCATCCAATGTAGGCTCCATCAATATGTGTGGTGTTGGATAGTTGGTATTATTTAGATGGCCAGTGGAAGCAAGTGTGTTGGCATTGATGTCAATCAAATAAGCATTTATTTTAGTTGAAGCAAATGTGTTTGCATTGATGTTAAGCAGGCTATTTATGTTGGCAATTGGGGCTGCATTGATGATCATGATGTGTCAAGATCACGGAGAGACCCATGGTTGTGCTAGTCTTAGGTAGAGAACCATCATAGTAGAAAAATATGAAAAGAAGCTATAAAGTCTTATAGTTATGATAATTAGGGATTCCCAGGCTTTGGAGGAGATTCTACCTTAAGATATTAGCTCAGATGCTATTGGAAGAGGCATAGTTGGATATTTGTCAGAAAGATCTTTCCAATCATATGTTGAAGTTTGCAAATGGCCTCCTGGATAAACAATTATCGCTAGTCAAATTGAGGTGCCCTAAAGTCAAATTTGCAGTGCTAAACGTGGTTAAATGACACCTTAGTGGAAATTTATTTTGGCGGTGTGGCGAAACAAGGTTGAATATTTAAGTGGAGTCACTAAATAAAGGATCAAGCAAACGTGGGTAGACAGAGAAACAACGAAGACAAGTTTGATTAGTTAGCAATGGAGCTTGTTACAACTCATCCTAGCAGAGTTTATCCCAAATGTTTCAAAGAGCATGCAAAAGTCACGGTTGGGATGGAAGCGTCAGGAGGATGTGGACTTGGAAAAACTGAGAGTGTTTTTATTGGTTAGTGG
This sequence comes from Pinus taeda, assembly GCA_000404065.3. Lineage (NCBI taxonomy): Eukaryota > Viridiplantae > Streptophyta > Pinopsida > Pinales > Pinaceae > Pinus > Pinus taeda. Next base: position 181,172 of record APFE031154340.1, read on the forward strand.
TGGATCCCATCACACAACTCATCCTATCAAGTTTACACTGAAGGTTTCCAAAGGTGTGCGTAAATGTGTAACGATGGGGATGACTAAGAAGAGGGCTTGCGTGGGCAGTCAACAGAGCAGCAGAACTGGCAACAAGTGTTTTTATTGGTCACTGGTGGTCCCCAGAACCATGTCATCTTGATGGAGTTTTCCTAGAAGGTTCAAAGGGTGCACAAGTAGATTTAAGGAAGGGATGACATAAGCTAGGGATGATGTCATCATGACGTGGCAGTGTGGAAGACACATGGCATGTAGTTTTGGCATTTTTGGGTACCCAAGTGGGCCAAAAATGGGTGACACATGTCACTACGCCAAAGGCATGATGTGGCACTGGTGAAGACAGTGTGATGTCATCCCACAAGTATGACCCTGTAAGCTTTGAAGTAGTGCTCAACAGAGTCATCAGGTTGACTTGGCAATGGGCTATGTGGTGGCAGATTATTTGCTCATAGGTTTGAAGGGAGGACCCACCAAGACAACTCGTCCTTGAAGGTCGACCCCTGAATATTTCTTAAGGTGTAGAGGAAAATGACTAAGGGGGATAGCACTGGGACACATTTACAAGATAGATCACAAGCAACAACCAATGAGAGAAGAGCAGAAGGACCTCGCAGGACACATCATCACATAAGAAGACCTCGGAGGATTAAAAAAGGCACATAGGTTAATTGCACTAGAATAAAGGCATCAGCAGCTAAGTTTAAGTGCCACGACACATATTATTCAATTGAGTGACCAAGGTCATGGAGAAATATGAGCTAGTAAAGCTTATCCCAAAAGAAAGTAAAGGCACAGTAGGGAATGTCAGAGGCTAAGGTAAAGTGCCTGTAATTGTTTCTTTGGGTGTTATTTTACCATGGGCACAAAATATTAGTGTATTTTCCTAAGCCCTTAGAGCTACAATTCAAAGAGTAGCTTAGCAATTGTTTTTGTTGGGTGTGTGTTATATTATTTCCACAACAGTGTCCCAGGACATAAGAAGAGGAAGAGGACATGTCCCATGTTCCATATGCAAGTGCATTCAATAGCCTATTATGAAACCAGCTCACAAAAAGGTAGAAAAGATAGACCAACGCCTTAGAATTTAGCCTCTTCGAGGGGCAACCTCCTTTACATTACACAAATTAACAATTCTTGGATGATTCAAATGACAAAACCTCCTTTCTATATATAGGAGTCTAAGGGGTCACAATATAACCAAGCCGACCTAATAATGATAATATAAAGGCACAAAAATAGCAATAGAGGGATTTTATGAGGCACAATAATAATAATATGGGGACAATAGGGGCACAACATTAACAATAAGTGATACAATGACAATAGAAATGGGGGAATCACTAGTATTATAGGGACCTAACATGCCCCTCTCCTTCAAAAAAGTGTTGTCCTCAACGCTTGAGTAGTTCTGGATGCTTCTGTATAAAATTCTCATCCTCCCATTTGGAATCTTCAACAGGTAAGTTCTTCCACTTGATGAGATACTCTGAAATTGATCAATTTCATAGTTGTCGAGTTCTTTTTTCTTTGACTGCTTCAAGTTCCAATATGAGTTTTCCTTCCTCATCAAGTTTTGGCAATATTGTTTGAGCTGGGAGCTTGTCATCTATAACCTTATTTAAGCTTGAAACATAGAAAACTAGGTGCACTTGAGAAGCTGTAGGAAGCTCCAATTTGTATGCCATAGTAACTATCTCTTGCAACACCTTGTATGGACCATAATACTTTGGTGATAATTTATTATCCTTCTTAGATTGCTTGAGGGACATTTGTTTATATGGTTGTAGCCGTAGGAATACCCAATCACCTACATAAAAAAAATTCATTGTGATGTTGATCTACCTACTGTTTCATTCTATTATGTGACAAGGTGAGGTTATCCTTTAAGAGTTGGAGAACTTGTTGTTGATGCATGATGTGATATTCCACTGCTTGAACCTTAGAATTTTCTCTTAAATATGATGTGATGGATGGTGGATGATATCCATAAAGTGCCATAAATGGGGTCATTTTTGTTGCAGTATGGAAGGAAGTGTTATACCACCATTCAGTGAGAGGCAACCATTTGACCCATTGTGTCTATTATCAGATACAAAGCAATGAAGATATCCTTCCAAACATTTGTTTACTATCTCAGTTTTCCCATCAGATTGAGGATGATAAGATGAGCTATGAGGTAACTGAGTACCATGACAAGAAAATATTTTTGGTGTCCAGAGAAAATGGGATCTTTGTCACTTACAATAATCTTTGGGTTTCCATGTAGCTTTTGAATTGTTTCCATAAATACAATAGAAATTGTACTCGCTTTAAATGGATGAGATAATGCACAAAAGTGTGCATACTTGGTAAGTCTGTCAACTACCACCACGATAACACTTTTTCCTTCGGAATTGGGTAAACCTATGATAAAATCCATTGAAACCTCCTCACAACATTGGCTTAGAATGGATAATGGTTTTAATAGTCCTGGGGTCTTAATTGTTTCAACTTTATTTTATTGGAAAACCAAACATTCCGCCACAAAATTTTGAATATCCGATTTAAGGCCAACCCAAAAAAAACCCTTCTTAACCATGTGGTAGGTTTTTAGAAATCCTGAGTGCCCTCCTAAGGGAGAGGTGTGCAATTCCCTAAGAATATTTTGTTTGAGTTGGGAACTCTTACATAGGTATAACTGATCCTTGTACCATAACAAATCATTTTCCCAACTAAATGTATCATATGCACTAGGATCGTGTTATATCTTTTGAATGAGTGCCCAAAATTCTTTTTCATTCTTCCATTCATCCCTTGCTTCGTTTATCCAATTTGGTTGGATAATAGAAATGGTGCAAAGAAATGCTTCCACATCCTCATCCTTTCTTGAGAGTGCATCTGCCACAACATTTTACTTCCCTTTTTTGTAGATGATTTCAAAGTCATAACCCAACATCTTTGTGCCCCATTTTTGCCGCTCTTCTAAAGATAATCTTTGTTCTAAAAAGTATTTAAGACTATCATAATCCATTTTTACCTTGAAGTGTCTTCCCATTAGGTAAGGTCACCATTTCTTAAGTGCATGTAGTATTGCCAACATTTCCTTCTCATAAATAGCTTTGTGTAAATAGTTTCCTTTGATTGGACAACCTTCAAAATCAATGGGTCTTTCTTCTTGCATTAAAACAACACCAATGGCTTTTCTTGAGGCATCACATTCAACAATAAAGGTTTTTCTGAAGTCTGGTGTAGCTAAGACTAGTGCTTGGCACATTGCCTCTTTAAGATGTTCAAAGGCCTTCGTTGCTTCTGGAGTCCATGAAAATGCATCATTCTTCAATAATTTTGTTAGAAGTGCTACTATATTCTCCAATATTTCTTAACAAACTTGCAATAATACCCCATCAACCCAAGAAATCCTCGTAGATGCTTTATGGATGTGGGGATTTTCCATTCATTAATGGTTTTAATTTTACTAGGGTCTACCTTAACACCTTCATGAGATACAATATGACCCAGATATTCCACCTCTTGTACTCCAAACAAACATTTGGATATTCTTGCATATAATTGTTTCTCCTCCAATAGTTTGAACACCATGTCAACATGTTGGACATGATCCTTCTAAGACTTATTGTAGATTAGTATATCATCAAAAAACACTAACACAAATTTTCTAAGGGTTTGAAAATGGAATTCATCAAACCTTGAAATGTAGAAGGTGCATTAGTAAGGCCAGAAAGCATGAACAAAAATTCATAATGACCCTCTTGAGTTCTAAATGTTGTTTTTAGAATGTCTTTATTCTTCATTCTGATTTGATGATATATTGAACGAAGATCCAACTTGGTGAAGTAAATTGATCCACGCAATTCATCCAATAATTCATCAATGGCAGGAATTGGAAATTTATCTTTAATAATGATTTTGTTGAGCTCCCTATAATTTGGACACATGCGCCATGATCCATCCTTCTTATGAACCAAACATATTGGAGCAGAGAAAGAACTTTAACTAGGTTGAGTTATACCAGCCTCTAGAATTTCTGCATTCATACGTTCAATTTCACTCTTTTGGACATAGGGATATCTGTAAGGCCTGATGTTTGAGGAACACTTGCTGGAATCAAATCAATAGCATGATCATGATCATGAATAGGTGGGAGGCCTTTGGGAGTCTCAAATACCTTGGAATGATTTTCCAAGACTTTTTGGAGATCTGGAGAAATAGATGATTTCGATGTGGGAACTTCAAATTATGGGTACTTCCCAAATCAATCAACACTATTAAATTTTTCTTCTTGATATGCCCTTATATCTTGATAGTTTGAGGAGTGGTAATTCCAGCCAATTTACAAGATATGGTTGAATTCATTTCTCTTTTCCTAGGGTTCGTTCCTGGTGTATATCCTCTTCTTTTGATGTTTCTTGTTCCTTTTCCTCCTCCTCTTCACAATCTATTTAAAATAATTTCTTCTCGGAACACTTATCACCTTTAGTGTATTTGCTATCACAATTGTAACAAAGCCCTTTTGCTCTTTTTTCTTCCAATTTTTGTGGTGTCAACCTTGTAGGTTGTGGATTGCTAGGGACAGTAACACTTCCATCTTTATGATTGTGAGTGGTAGGCTTCCTTTTTGCCATAATTTTTCATTTCCATTTTTCTTGCCAACCTAAATGCCTTCTCCAATGAATCTGGTTCCCGAAGGCAAACCTCATGTTGGATGTTATATTTTAAAGTCCCTATGAACACATCAATTCTATGCTCCTCTGGAATATCTTTTACCCTTATATTCAATTTTTGGAAGTCCTCAATGTGCTCCATCATTGAACCCTTTTGTTTGAGATTTATCAATTGGCTAAAAAAAGTGTGGTTTTTTGTATCCTCATATTGTGATCTCATTTCTTCCATAAAAATGGCCCAAGTGACAATTTGTTTACGAGAGGAAAGCCATCGATACCATACAAACTGATTTGGTTCCAAATATAAAGTTGCAATGCATACCTTTTGTGTTTTTTGCACATTATGGAGATCGCAAAATTGCTCTATCTGTAGTATCCACGTTCTGGGATCCTTGCCATCAAACTTCCTCATATCGATCTTTGGAACATGGTGGTTCTTTGATCCAATGTTAGATTCTATGAAATAATGATTTACATTTATTTTGCTCTCATCATGAGTTTCCTTTACTACCCTTTTGCCATTAGTAAGCACTTCTTATAGAAACTTTGTCAAATTTGTCTGCAAATCTTCCATGCCTTTCTCTAAATCATCCATCTTAGCTTCCATGCCGTCCATCTTAGCTTCCACGTTATTCATCTTAGCTTCTACGCCTTTCTTTAAACCATCCATCTTAGCTTCCACTCCTTTCTTTAAGCCATACATCTTAGCTTCTATGTCTTTCTTTAAACCATCCATCTTATTTTCTGTTACTTTTTGTGCAAGTGAAATTTGTTGCACTTGGTCTCGTAATTTTGATATATCATATTGCATTTATTCCTCTTCTTTGAGTCATGCTAGAGATTTCAGGTTTCTTACTAGGTGTTTCCATTTTCTTTCTGAGGTGCATCAATTACTGATAATAATGCTTCACTATGCTCTTTGAATTCCTTCAAACTAATTTTTCAAACCAAGCTTATGAAAAAAATTTAAAAACTACACACCTTTTTTCACTTTGTAGGAGCTCGATATTGAATCTGATGTATCTCTGTAATTTTGGATCTCCCAAGTCTAAAATTGCTTCCTACTGTTACCCTCTAAGTAATCTTTCTAACTCCTCAAGTTTGATCAAGATTGGATTCTCCAATGAAGATTTATGTCAAATCTCCCACGATGACCTAAGTATAGACTAGTTCAGTAGAGTGAACTTGTACAACATGTCGTTGGTCATTGTTTCAACCTTAGGTGCTGAAAATGATACCCAAACAAACTATAGTCCGTCCTCTTTCTATAACTTTTTATGAAAATTCAATCTGATGCCCAGAGTGAAATTTATGATGGTTTTCCCAAAGTGACCTGTTTTGAATGTAATTCGGGAGTCTGCAAAAACCCTAACTTCCTCAGATTATGTCTCCAGAACCAAGGTTTAGACCACTTTCTTCTCAAATGGGTTTTTGTTTTAGCTTCTGAAAATTTGTAGCGAGATAGTGATAGTAAACATTCCATGATAACATGTTTTAGATGAAATTATGGAGCTTGCAAAAACACTAACTTCCTTAGCTCATATCTGTGAAAATATAGTGAGAAAAAATCTACAATTTAGAATGAAGGTTCAACGAGATTTAGTCTCAAATGGGCTTTTTTTTTAGCTTTTGAAATGTTGCAGGAAAAAAATTTACAACGAAAATTCCACAATGACCTCTTTGGAGCAGCAAAACCCTAGAATCCAAAGCTCTGATACCAAATGTTATGAAGCCAACTCACAAAAATATAGAAAAGATAGATCAACACCTTAGAATTCAGCCTCTTTGAGGGAGAAACCTCCTTTACATTACACAAATGAACAATTCTTGGATGATTCAAATGACAAAACCTCCTTTCTATATATAGGAGTCTAAGGGGTCACAATATAACCAAACTGACCTAACAATAATAATATAAAAGCACACAAATAAAAATAGAGGGATTCTATGGGGCACAATAATAACAATATGGGGAAAATAGGGCCACAACAATAATAATAAGGGATACAATGACAATAGTAATGGGGGAATCACTAGTATTATAGGGACCTAACATAGCCTAATGTATGAAATGTTCTGTACTAGACTAGACATTGCACATGCAGTGGGAGTATTGAGCAGGTTTATGTCAAAACCAAGGAAGGAGAATTAGACAACAGTGAAGCAGGTTTCCAGATATTTGCATGGCACTAGTGATTATGGTTTGTGTTGCTAAGGAGGACTAGGATTGGACAGAGTTTTGGACATTCGTGGCTTTGTTGATGTAGACTAGGCTAGAGATCTAGATCAGAGAAGATCTACAAGTGGGTATGTGTTTAACCTATCTAGAGGTGCAGTCAGTTGGATGAGTAAAAGACAACATGTAGTGTCACTTTCAACTACAGAGGTAGAATACATGGCAGCCACTCATGCAAGAAAGGAAACAGTTTGGTTACAGAGATTGTGTTCAAGTATGGGGTTAGTACATTGATCTATAAGGATATACTGTGACAGCTAAAGTGCAATTTTATTGGAAAAGAACCATTCTTATCATTCAAAGACAAAGCACATTGATGTTCAATATCACTTTGTGAGGGATATGGTTGAGGACAAAAAAGTGTTGTTGGTAAAGGTCAACACTTTGAAGAATGTTTCATATGCATTCACAAAATCTTTGAGCACTGAGAGGTTTTCTTGGTGTATAGAAACAATGGGCATTGTAGGGTTGGACCAATGAGTAAGCTCTCTTATGGCCCCCTATGTGGAAAAGAAAAAAATAAGTGGGAGAATGTTGGGTATGTGTTATATTCTTTCCACTACTAGTTACACGTGTGGGGCAGTCACAGGGGGGTGATAGCCCCCCCGCCCCCCCTGCGTTCGTTGCATTGGGCGTAGCCTCCCCTATTGGTGGGTTTCAGGGGGGTGGTATCCCCCCTGTATAGGGCTTGGGGCAGTGCCCCGAGAAAAAAAAATGGACCCTATATTAACTGGACGAACCTACCTATGGTTTTGTACATAGGTTTTGCACATGGTTTTGGGCATGATGGTTTTCTAGCCATGGTATTTTGTAGATTCGGCCAACGGAGCTACGGTTATGTTCTAATCCAGGGTTAATGGATTGGGATTTACGAATTCTTCGGCGTGTATATATATTTATTGTAACATTGAAAGGAAAATAATGAAAAATCAATTTGGTAGTGTCGACTTTGGGATCCAGGGGAAAATCTCTATGTATTTGTTTTTTGTTTCTTTCCATTGTATATTTTCTGTTTTTAAGAATTTTTTTGCAGGTAATTTTTGTACAGGGTTAAAACCTACAGTTCTATGATAGTCGCGTGTGTTATTGTGACCAAGGGACTTCTATCTAAATTCATTAAAAACAATGCGGAAAAGTGTCTTATATATATTATTATATATATATATATATATATATATATATATATATATAAAGTGTTGAGTGCATATTAGAAGATCTAAGTGCATGTGGAGCTAGAATAGGTTGATAGATTGGGCAGTCCCTCCATATTTCGTGATTATGTAGAAAATGGCTATTCACCATAAGTTGGTTATGCAAGAATGGATGAGTTGGAAGTTTTCTAAGAGATTGGCACCTCTAAGAATGAGAACAAGTCAGTATCTAGAATTGATAATTGAATTCAAGGCAATTTCCAAGAAGTATTGATGCAAGAAAGTAAGGACCACAATGCATAGAATGAATTAATGGAGCATATAACAAGTCGGCAACTGAAGTGCTAATGGATCCATTGGAAAATGTTGAGAGCTATAGTTTGAGACAAATATGACCATAATCTACATAACGAATTAATGAAGCTTGGCTCAAATAAGAACAGGTCTCCTCTGACCTTTCGTGAACACTATGAAGAATTAAATGGAAGATATTGATAGGAGAAGAATTTTCCATACCTTAGTAAATTTCATGGGAAGTAGAATTAAATGAGAAAAATATCTCATGGATTTGACCATAGCTCAAAAATACATACCTGAGATACATGATAATCTCTATGAAGAAATTAAGAAGAATGGAAATCCTTCCTATGGTACAAAGATGAATTCATAATTGATTTTTAGTGTGGAGAAATGCTTAGTAGCCCATTCCCCATGATTAATGTTTTTGTAGTGGCCAAGAAATCTGAAGTAATAACATCATGGGAATCCACGCATTTGGGTACACTCTTGGATAGTGTGGATTTTAGAATGACTATCGAGACAACATTGTTCCCTATGCAACAGAGGAACAAAACCAAGGATTACAGTTGTGCAATATAGAGGAATGCAGCATCATTAAGGTAGTAGAGTGGAGATATTTGTGGATTGATAAGCTGATGTGAGAGGCCAAGAGGACGTATGGTGTAAAGAGAGGTTGAGAGTGTGCCTATGCATAAATGAAGGCTTAGATCTGAGTATAGTTTGCTGAATGTGTTTCTAGAGTAGAGGGTCGAGAATGATCAGATAGTATGTTTCTATAGAATGAGCAAAGAGCAAAGTGTCGTAAGGGCCAAGTACGAGAGTGTTAAACACACATGGAGAAGACCAGATATGAAAGATAAAACATGAATTTCATGTATTATTCATATTTATGTATATTTATAATACATTTATATGATCATTAGATTCATATTCCAAGGTCTCTTGGACTCCCTTTAATTGCTCAACTTCCACACCATAACCCTTAGCGGATTAGGTGTCCAACATTCGCCCCCTTCTTCCGAAGGGCTATATAAGAGTTGAAGAAGAGAGATATAATACAAAAGTACAAAAATGAATGAAAGAAATAAGTTGAATGTTCTCATTGAGATGATGGCACAAGGTTGGAGAACTTGAGGTCTCAACCGACAGTGGTTTAAGGATGACCACCAACATTGGAATGGTTAGTGCAGTACCTGGAACTCTTCCAAATCTGGAAAGAAGTTGAAGTCTTCTGGTAGAGGAAGTGGTCCTTAATGGTTTCAAGAGGGAAACTTTCAACATAGAAGAAGGGAGGTCTACAACCTATGGTGGTTTAAGGAAGGCCACCAACCAAAGGAATGCTTAGTTCGATTCCCAAAACTCTTCCAAATATAGCAAGAAGTTGAATTATTCTCCTAGAGGAAGTGCTTCTTAATATTTTGAAGAGGGAGACCTTCAACCCAGAAGAAGTGAGGTCTACAACCTGCAGTGGTTTAAGGAAATCCACCAACCAAAATCATGCCTAGGGGTTTCTTTATCTCTGAATATAACTTTGCATCTGGGCATGGTTATCTCTATTTGTAGGCTCAGGAAACAGGTTCAAGTTGTGGCTTAGGATTGCTTGATTTCTCTTTGAAGCTCTTATATGACCATCAATTACCCCCTATTAGATACAGGGTGAGAAGATGAAGAAAACTCAAATGCAATAATTTTTAGTACTCTAGAACAAATTCTGTGATATGACCAAAATATCATTTTGGTTGTTGAAGCCCATTGCCAAGATGCAATCCATCCAAGGTGAATCTTGGTTCTTGTAGGAGGTTGATTTTTGAAGCATCTATTTGAATGATGATTGTGTTGAACACAATTATCTCATAATGAAGATTAAAATAATGATATTTCACATGGCCAAATCGGTCACAATGTTGGCATCTGCAAATTTATTGTTGTAGAGGATGAGCAAGAATAGGTGAAAATGAAATATCATGCAAAAACCCAACACTATGAAAGTGGATTGGCTTGGTATAGTCTAAAATATGAATGGAAAAATCCTTGTCATATTCAAGACCATTTTTGTTCATGATGTTTACAATCTCTTCCTAAGGTATAATGATGGGCTTTGGAAGTGTAGGTTGAGCATGAACATTTTCATGCAAATTTGTTCTTGAAATTGGCACTTGATACAGATCAACCTCAACCTTACTGACTTGAGAACTATATGGTTGTTGATGGGTATTTGTTTAAATGTTATGAACAAAAATAGGTTCAAAATGATCTCTATTCTGTTTTAGCTCTTCTTGTTGGAATTGAGATTCAAGTTGTAGAAACTCGATATTTTCTTGAGCATCCTGTACACATGTTGGAATGCCAGCGAGAGTGGTTTTGTTGATTTTGACTATGTCTAGAGTGATGGACATGATTTTAGTGCTTAAAAACTCTAAAATACCATCAAGTCCTGCCATTGTCTAAAAAAAAATAAAGACTCTAGTGGAAGTTATAAAAGTCTCAAAAAATGAAAAATGTCAACGTTTTATTGAAAATACACTATTACTTCCTGTAGATTGTAAACTTTTCTCTAAGTCAGTGGTTTCAAACTCTATGCCCACTACTGCATCACAATTATTTTTCTCCACTCACTACATATCGCATCAATTGTTGTTATAAACATATACAAGTTTATATCAAAACAGAAACTAGTTTCTTAAGTGTGAAACCATTCCAAACAAATGCAGTGGGTAGATAATATTTTGAATCCTTTGATTGATAAACAATGAAACTTTAGCTTGTCAAATTCTACAATACATATGACTTTCCAAAAAAGAGAATAGAACAATGTAAACACTGAGACAATGCACTTCTCGTACATTACCAATAAAAACCAAACTTCTTCTCCTCATTTCTAGGAACTCTTTTCAAAGCTTTAACACTACGAACAAAACCTTAATTTTTCTCTCATCTCTAAGTGCCTTAGAGACTCCAAACTAAAAGGAAGAGATTAAATTAATGGGCATGAATATGTTTTATTTGGCCCGTTCCACCAATTTTATTCTACGTTTCTATTTTCCCAACAAAAAATGTAGCAAACATGAGAAAAAAATGCACTGCTCTCCTAAGGAACTACAACTTTAAGTTTTGAACATAACATACCACATTCAACAAAAATGCAATCAAATGTTTCTAGATGGAGGGATGAATTTAGTGCAATTTGGAGAAATACATGTGTTTCAAAGACTCGATGAGGATTATAGTTTAGTTGCAACAAACAAATTCTCTTACAGCTATAAAATATGAACCACATGAAATGCACGTGTTGTATTGAGCTCCCCTTTGGCAACTTTGATTGTCCTTATGTAAGACTCGATTTTCATGACATAGCTACTGATGGAAACTCCCCAGTTGAGGAGTATTTCAAGAATGGTGGCAGTTCGTGTGTTTTTGATAGTTTATATAGATCCTCGAATATTCGACAGATTTACCATACAAAATATTGTTGTCGATGCCAAATAACACCCTTTAATCCTTAATGCATTCCCTTATATGTCACAATCATAGATGTCATAACAAAGTCAAAGGTGAAGGCTTTATGGCTCATAAAAATTAGACAAACGCCAAACTCAAACATGAAGGAAGATTAAATCCCTATTGGATTCTCTGAACTCATTGGATTCATAACAAGAGGAGAGATTTATGTTTTGGTATGAGAGTTGAACATGAAAAATTTTGGAACTTATACAATGCAACACAAAAGTCTGTTGGTCTCTTAGTGCTGGTAGAGTCATATATTATACGGTTCGAGTAGAAGGAACAATTAATTGTATTGAAAAAAGTTAAACAATTGGCCAAGAAGGTAGATTCAAGTGCATAAATAGTTTCAGTTATGAAGAGATGAGGGGTTCAAAAAATTATTAGAATTGTTGCATTATAGAATTTGCAGAGGAGATAGATACATGTGAGGAAGAAAAGATGCATCCATTAGATAAAACAGGAATTTGTCCATTCCCCTAGTTGAATGTGTCTGATAGTGGACATGGAGATGAAAGAACGAGTGCATAGTGGACAGATTCAACAACAGAGGAAGTAACATTTAATGCACATCACAAGGAGGGTTATTTGAATCGTAACAAAGATGAATTTAATCTTCCCTTTTAACTCCTTAAAGCCTCCTCTTGTGTAAGAGTTTGATCCTCCATATAATGAGCCAAAGATCCACTCATACAATTCTTTCTTACTTGTTTCCCCAGGCTTAACGTTGAGTAAGAGGACAATGTCCTTTTTCTTAGTTATTTCGGGACTATGGACAGATATTACATGCATAGAAGTCAGACAGCCATTTCAGAAAGGAGTCGGAACAAGAGCATCGGGCAGAGGAAAATTGATGGATCTTGTTAGAGTGGTGTACGTGTAGATTCTCACAAGTATAGAAATGGTCTGGTGGAAGCCTGCAACCTAATAAAGAGGGGAGACCAAATTGAAATGTAGAGAGGCCACAAAACAAGTTGCTCAAATTGGAGCAAGGTAGGAGAACACCTACTCTGATACCATGTTAAACACACATGGAGAATATAGAATATGAAATATATAACATGAATTTCATTTATTATTCACATTGGTGTACATTTATAATACATTGATATGGTTGTTGGATTCATATTCTAAGGCCTCATAGACTCTCTTTGACTATTCAACTTCCATGCCATAACCCTTAGCGGATTAGGTGTCCAACAAAGAGTATGTTGTTGAGTGAGAGTGAAGGTTTTTAAGCAGAACACAGGGCCAAATTCAAAGGGGAATAGAGTGTTGAATTCAGGAAGAGTGGATGTCTATTGCAGAGAGAAAATATTGCCTCATTGAGTATGGGTTGGAGCCTACATACATGAAGTTGATGTTTCCATCTCAGTGGAAATCTAGAGAAATCGTGGGGGTTTGTGCCTCCAACAAGTTGATGTTTGCATCATCCAATAAGATGAAAGTTGGCACTTGCAACAAATCCAAGGTATTGGTGCTTTGGTTGGTGCTTATGGTAAGAATATTAGGTGTCTACAAAAATGGGAGTTGGTGCTACTTGTGAGCCTTGTAAGTGGTGGCTCACAAACAATTTGATGTAATAGAGTAGGAGCTCTTATTTACATCATAATAACAAATAAGATTTGGTGGTTTTTCTCCCAGAAGGGTTTCCACATTAAACCTCAGTGTCATATGTGTTTTTTTCTCATGGTGTATGTTTTTATGTGTTAATTCTATATTGCTTCCACATGCTATGTTGTTCATGAGGAATATTGTTAGTTTCCAAATTTGAATGTTGAATATAAATTGGCATAAAACTTAAATTATCCCTAATATTGATTCACCCCCCAGTATTAAATAGTGTTTCCAACATGTGTCCATGGAGTCTCCAAGACCTCCACCTCCAATTCATCACACTCACATTGAGGAGAGTCACTATTTCTCTCCACATCGGCCAAAACTCAAGGTAAATTTTTTTATTCCTAAGATTTCAACATTCTCTTTTTTTAAGTTACAAGCATGTTAATTATTCATACTACTTATAATTTATTTTCCATTGTGTACACAGGCCCAGATGAAAAGTGGTGTCCATACCACAATGATATGATTGTATGAATAGGATGCATTTTTTGTAGGCAATCCCAATGTGGCCCCATCGACACAATCCCCAACCATTGATCCATAGGCCCAAGAGAACTTGACTCAGATTGATGTGACCCCCATCCCGCACTCCTTTCATTTGGACTTGAGTCAGGTTAGTATATTCATATGTAATTGAAATTTAAAATCTATTATCTCTATATTGATTATTTTGTAAATAATGATAATTAATTTGAATTTGAATTGGTTATATTGCAATACCAACATATGGACGTCGTTTTTAACCAATAGTCGTATAGGGGTAGTGATACTTACACCACATACTATGTATATTTCTTGGCCCATTTCATAGGGCACATTCATATGTACTATACTTTGTATATTTTCATATGGATATTTTATGGATACATGAACAATATTTCAGTTTATGGATGCTAATTATTTTGCTAGTTTAAATCAATTTCTACACTATGAATTTTATTAAAAAAATATAGCAATGATAATAAGATTAAGTAAAAGAAAAAATCCAATTTAACTAATTTTCATGTTGAATGAGATCGAATTCTGGAAGAACTGGAGCCTGACTGCAAGGGTTTTGTACTCTTCTCAGACGGTGTAGCCTGATCTGTGCAGATAACCATCGCGGACCTGACCATGCACCCAGAAATCACTCAACTGCATTGAAAGAAACCGAAGGGTAAATGGATAACCCCCAGGGGGGGGTTACAGCGACCTCCCCCAAGGCAAACAAATCACAGCACCAAACCGAAAGAACGATACTCTTTGGATCGATCAACGAGAATGTGATCAACCAGGAGATCCCGCGCCGGCATGAGCGCAATGGCAAAGACAAAATGGAAAATAAGGCGGATGAAGAAACAGGGAGGAATAACCAACTAGAAGGTACCCCGAAGGTCTCCTCGACCACCTGCAAACCAATAGCAACAGATTGACCCAGAATCAAACTGCCGGGAGAAAAAATAGAAGAAAGAATCCAGTTTATGACAGATCATGCACTCATCGGAAAATTTATAGGGTTTTGGCCGACGGAAAAATCCCTACACAGTTGGATCGCAGCGAAATGGAAGCCTAAAGGTGATGTGACTCTGCAGCTAAGCCCAAAAGGATTCTTCCCAGCGATCTTCTTTTGCCTAGAAGACAAATACAGAATCCTAGTTGAGGGACCCTACTTCTTCAACTCAGTCGGCTTATACTTAAGGGATTGGGCACCCAGATTCAACCCGGATAAGGAGGACCTCACATGGGCTCCGGTCTGGATAAGACTATACTCACTCCCAGATGAGTATTGGGGTGAGGATATCCTGAGAAACATTGGCAATGGTTTGGGGGAATACATAAAGGCAGCTGAAGAAATGAAAATGCGTAGATACACATCATACGCCCGCATCTGCGTCTTCATGCGTCTGGACAAAGCTCTGCCAGAATCGGTAAGTCTCTCTCACCGTGACTATGAATGGATTCAACCCTTAGACTATGAACATGTCCCGTTTCGATGCCATAAATGCCATGCCATAGGGCATCTTTTTAGAGATTGCCCCCTAAATGTTAAAGCTACTACCCCTAACCCCTCTGACTCTCTGACCCATGATGGCTTCACCAAAGCCCCTACCCGCAAATGAGCTCATAAAAAATCAAAAATAGGGAAGAAACCCTAGCAAAATAATACCTCTGACCCTGTGGTTAGAAACAGCTTTGAAATCCTAGCTTAATCCACGGAAGAGAAAAACACATCCTCTCCCCTCAACTCTGATATCCCTTCCTCCTCCTCCAACCCCCTTCTCTGACCCACCTCCAACCAAAGCAGACCCAGATAACCCCTCAGAAAGCAAGGAAAAGCAGGTGGAAAAAGAAAATGAAATGGAGGTTGACGGATCCTCAGACCCTCTCCAAAGCCCAAACATGCCCACGGAAGAAGACAACCAGATGCAACGCATGGAGGAAGAACCGGAAAGTATAGATCTAAATGGATTAGACATATTGGAACTAGAAGCAGCATGCAAAAAGAAAGCTTATGAAAGCATCCCAGAGTTTCAGCTTAACAAACTGGAAATGGTTATATCCAGAGCATACCAACAGCACCAGCTTGGCATCCAATCAGGAAGCCAATGGGATTTAGGCCAAACTCCAAAAGACTCCAAAAAAAGAGGAAGAAGAACTAATCTCCAAAGAACAATAGCGGTAGGGAAGATCCTGGTAGACTCAGGCAGGTCTGCTAAGCTTACCAAGTACTACAAGCCCTCTACCAATAGTGAATCATGAAGCTCATTTCATGGAACCTAAGGGGGCTCAATAGCCCAGGAAAACTCAGAATGCTAAAAAATATGTTAAGAATGGAAAAGTCACAAATATGCTTTCTCTAAGAGACAAAATGTAACAGCTCAACTCTAGAAACGATCCTCTCTAAAGCCTGGCCAAGATGTCAATCGGTGGCTGTGGATGCCTCTGGCGCATCTGGGGGGTTAGCTATCGCATGGAACTCTCAAGCACTTACCCTCACGTACTTTCATGCTTCACATAGTCTAATTCAGGCTGCTTTCCACATAACAGGCATGAATATACATGGGAGTCTCTCGAATGTATACTTCCCTCAGGAAGCAAAGGAAAAAATTGCTCTCCTCCACACCATAGAAGCTCTTAACTCCAATAGAAGGCACCCGCTCTGGATTGTTGGAGGGGATTTTAACATGATAACAAAATTGGAGGAAAAGATTGGAGGCAGAAACAGGCTGGAACAGGAAAATACCCACTTTAAAGACTTTATCCAGAACGCATCCCTGATAGATTTAAATTTTTGCAATGGCACTTTTACATGGAGCAACCGAAGAGCAGGCAAGCATCAAATAGCCTCCAAGCTAGATCGGTTTCTAATCTCAGACAACTTGATTCACCTAGGGGGAGACTTCTCGGCAACCATTCTTCCACACTCAGGATCCGATCACTGGTCGGTTGCCCTTCAATGGCAACGTCCTGGTAGCACCACAAGAAGACCTTTTCACTTCGAGGAATTTTGGCTCAAACATCCCTCACTGAAAGATCTGGTTCACTCTACATGGACATCCTTCAGGCCTCCAGACGGCTCCAAGATGTACCAATTCCAACAGAAACTCAAACATCTAAAGCTCTGCCTCAAGCGATGGAACAGAGAGACCTTTGGAAACATCTTCAAGGCACAACATGATCTTCAAAAAGCCCTGAAGGAACTGCAATAAGAAATAAGTACAGGAGGCCACACAGAGAGAACCCTTAAGCAGGAGCAGCTCATCCACAATCAGCTTGAGGAGAGAAGAAAGCAGGAGGAGATATACTGGAAGAAAAAGTCCAGAATCAGATGGTTGAAAGAGGGAGAACGAAATACCAAATTCTTTCACAGAACCACTGTGCAACGTAGAATGTGCAATAATATCCCTTATATTCAAAAATCAGGAGGAGAAGGGTGGAACAGCATGAAGAAATTGAGAAGGAACTCCTCAATCATTTTAAGCAAGTCCATCAAGAGCCTGATATCAACAGACGTCCTGCAACTGAAAGAATCATACGCAATGTGCCAAAATTAATCACAGCGGAGCATAATGAACTCCTCCTCGGTCCAATTCAAATACAGGAAGTGGACGTAGCTATGGCTCGCTTAAAGAAGGTAAAGCTCCCGGCCTGGACGGTTTCACCACCACTTTCTTTCACAAGTTCTGGGAACTGATAAAATTGGAAGTATGGGAAGTGGTAGAGGAATCACGTGTGAATCACTGGCTGCTTCCCTCACTCAACTCCACCTTCATAGCCTTAATCCCAAAAGAGGAGGACTCGAGCAAACCGGACAAATTTAGGCCGATCGCACTCTGCAATGTAATATACAAAGTCATATCCAAAGTCATTGCAAACAGGCTAAAGCCCCTCTTGCCAATGCTCATTTCTCCGGAATAGTAAGGATATGTGGAGGGGAGACAGATTATGGATGGCATCATCCTCTCGCATGAGATCATACACACTCTTAAGCACTCAAAACAGGCAGGTATGCTACTAAAACTTGGTCTTTCCAAAGCATTTGATAAACTCAGCTGTGATTATGTACAGCAAATGCTAACTGCTTTTGGTTTTAGTCCCACATGGATTCGCTGGGTAATAAGCCTAATCTCCTCCACTAGCTTTTCCATACTCGTAAATGGGATCCCCTCTCAACCCTTCTCCCCCTCTCGAGGCATAAGGCAAGGGGACCCTCTTTCCCCCTTCCTCTTTGTATTAATGGTTGAAGGACTGGGATGTCACATTAATAATTCCCTTCACACTCATCAACTTAGAGGTCTCTCCATTCATCAATTTCCTGCCATTTCCCATCAACAATTTGTTGATGAAACCATGCTCTTTGGTTACCCCTCCATTCAAGAAGCCTCCAGATTTAAAGTCGTGCTCAATGACTTCGCCGAAGCCTCTGGAACCGGCATCCATTGTTCCAAATCACAGATCTTCTTCTTTAATACCCCTCCGGTTGTGAAGTCTTCTATAGTCCGCATTTTGGGGTTCCCTATTGCCACCCTTCCCTCCAAATACCTTGGGGCCCCCCTCACTATCTCCACCATCAAGCACTCATCATGGTGCAACCTTATTGAAAAGCTTCAATCCCATCTCAACCAGTGGACGCACAGAGCCTTGAACTTAGTCAGCCGCGCAGTGCTCATAAAGGCCGTTCTTCAAGCAATGCCACTGTACTTATTATCCATCCTGGCTGCACCAAAATGGGTCTTAAAAAGACTAAGGAATATTCAGAGAGGATTCCTCTGGGACAGCAATGCAACTAATCGCAAATGGGCACTGGTAAAGTGGAGCACTGTATGCAAACCAAAAGCAAAAGGAGGAATTGGTCTAAGAGATCCCGAGTATAGCAATGCCATCATGGGAGCCAAAATTTGGTGGCAATGGCTCACCAATCCAGGTAAACCCTGGGTCACATTATGGATGGCAAAGTATGCCAATCATCGACCCCAGGAAGAACTCATCATATTAAGGCCCAATGATAAAGGATCGCTAATTTGGAATGCAGCCAAAGAACACTATCAAATGATTCAGCAACACAGTTTCTGGGAGGTAAGAAACGGCCACACCACTAGATTTTGGACAGACGCCTGGAATCAAATGCCTATTCTTAGCTATGTTCTGAACTTGCCACCGAACATCATTGAGGAGGAGACACAGCAAGCTAAGATCAGGCAGTACTGGACTCAGGAATCTGAGCAAGGCTTCAGGATTTGGAAACCAGGTAACCATGTACTCACAAATGAAGATCTCCAAATCTCCATGGAGCTGGAAAGGGAACTCAACAAAAGGAAAATTAGGTACGACGAGAGTAGAGACATTCTGAGGTGGGGATACCAACCGAAAGGAACTTTCACCGCGTCTGAGGCCTACAAAATCATATGCAATGACTCTGTTCCCCGAGACCCAATATGGAGTAAAATTTGGAGTTCTGGCTCCTGGCCCAAAATCTGTCACTTTCTCTGGTTGGTAGGACATCAGAGAATTCTAACCTGGGACAAGCTTAGAAGAAGAAACTTTCATGGCCCCTCCATCTATTTCAACTGCAACGCCCATGAGGAAACTCTCCAACATTTGCTGGACTCTTGCCCCCTGGAAAATCAACTTTGGGAAAAGGCGAGCTTTCGGTGTCAAAGAATATGCAAACTCGAGAATGAAATCATGAATACTATACATCAGTGGCAATAGGACCCTTACAAGAGTGAAATCCTCAATCATCTTTGGAGACTAATTCCCAGCCTAGTTTTGTGGAGCATATGGAAGGAGCGAAACAAGCGTATTTTTAAAAATCAGTGCTCTTCGATAGACAACATTTGGAACCTGCTCTGCAGAAATCTTCAAGAGACTCTTATGCTAAAACCCGGGAAGGAGGAGGACTGGCCTACGCTAGCCAATGAGAAAACCATTATGGACAACTGGCAAATACATCATACTCAAGGCTCTCACAAGCTGGACCACTCTAAAACCAGTAATAAAAATCAAAACACATGGAAGCCCCCACCAAAGTATACATTCAAACTCAACTTTGATGGGGCCTCAAAAGGGAACCCTGGTCTCGCAGGCTTTGGAGGAATAATAAGGAATCATGAAGGTGTTCCCCTGATGCTGTATTTCGGAAACATTGGATGGGACACCAACAATTTAGCTGAGCTAGAGGGTCTATGGCGGGGATTACTACTTGCTGGGGGACACAACTTTCACCCCTTGGAGGTGGAAGGAGATTCTCAGATCCTCATAAACATGGCCAAAAAAATCCTAAATGGATCCTAGGCCAAGAAAATAGCCACCAGCTGAAGGCTTGAAGCAAGACTGGAGGCCATAGAACGTGAGCTCCATAACAACATAGCAATCACCTTCACACACACAAGACGGAGGGCAACAGGGTTGCAGACTTCATGGCCAATGTGCGAGTGGAGACTAACCATTCTCTAATCACAGGGCAGTTGACCACTATTTTAACACATGACAAGGCTCAAGAGTGCTCTCAACTGGTCTAGAAAGGCGCAGCTCCCCCGGATGCGAGTGCTAACTGAGATGGGACAGATGAAGGGGGATGGCCACATGCCGGCCAATGGCCATCACGTGGCAGTCGAAGACAATACAGCTATCAATCGCAGATGGTATAAGGTGGAATGGCAGGGGTTATTTAATGCTCCGCGAGGTAATTCGGCTCAGGCGACGACAGCAGTTATGGTGGGTGAACTCCAATGCAGGGCCGGTGAAGTCATAAGGGATATCACAGTATATGAATAGAGAATGTTGGTGGTAATGCAGTTGCTTGGCCTCTCCGTCTCTGTCGGGATATCTTCTCCATCTGTTTGGTTCATCCCTCAGTCGGCTTTGGTTGCAGGGGGTCTGGATTACCCCGTGGTCTGTTGGAATTTCTTTCCCTTGCCTCCTGCGAGAATGGTGAGACCTCGACAGCGTCTGCTTAGCCGCCAAGGCACTTCCAGAGGGGGAATCTTGCACAGTCATGAAGCGGACAATGTTTTCCATTGCTGCCACTGCAACATTGCTCGCTCCACTAGCGCTAACCCCCTCCATTCGATCCAATTCATGGATGCAGGGGCTTCGAGCTCGAATTCCTTGCCTGCATTTGGCTCGGCTATCTTCAATTTCGGTAGTGCCATGAACAATCGGTGGATCAGTGCGCATGTCTCAGTCTTGTTCATCGAAAATTCCTGGGAAGAGGAGGACGCCCTGGATGAACAAGGGCAGAGGATGACTGACAATCAGAAGCATGAAGCACAGGCCCCTGAAGCTGATAAGGAGCAGAAGGTTAAAGGTGAGGCCTCAGATCCGGAAAATGCAGAGCAACGCAAGCAGGAACAAAGGGTGGGAACTGGCGGGGAGGAAGACACCTTTCCCACCGCTGCTGAAAGAGAAGCCTATGGTTGGTGCCAGGTAAAGGAAGTGCAAATGGACGATTGATGACGCCCACGCACAAGGTTCCTATGGCTTTTTGTTTGGTCTTTTGGTGTCTTCTGTTGTTTGTTTTTTGACTCAGTTATAGTAACAATGCTTCTGGTCTCTTTCGTGCCCTGGTTCAATGTCTATGTTCCTGTATCTTGTGTCAATGATTGGGGTAAGGTCAGTCTCCCCTGCGAGGGATGAAATGGTTGGTGCCCCTGCGTGGGCGTGCTCTTATGGAAGTCTGGCTCTTGTGTCTGGTGCCCCTGCGTGGGCTAGTTTTTTGGATGCCTCAATTTCTCTCGAGTGACATACCTAGAGTCTGATTCTCTCTTGGTTCACCATGATGTATTTTTTGACTCCTGTACATAATACAATAGTTTAGTCTTTTACCGAGAAAAAAAATAAGATTAAGTAAAAGACATATCTAATAAATGTAATTAGTACACATAGAATTTTCATAGCTCATAGTACGTTTAACATATGAAGGTGTACTTAAAAAAACACATGCAATAAATTTCTCAATTTCATCAACTCTAAGATAATAATAAAATCATAATTTTTATAATTTTGGTTATACTTGAGTTTTAGGCTATAATATTAAACAACCAATAAATTATTGTTTTCCATCATTTTTATTCATTATCAAAATAATGTAATGGGCAAAATAGAGAAATAATTAACCAATCTTTAACAAACTAATGATGGTAGTGATAAATCTTTAACTTATTTACATAATATGAAATAATTTTTAGATGAAATCCAATTTAGTATTGGCAAGTACAAGGCAAATAAGATGGAGAAGAGAAAGGGCAGTGACAGGGAAAAATTCAAGGGTAAGGGACTCAAAGCTGAGTCTATTTTTGACACTACTCTACCTCACTCAACACTAGGTTTCTGGTTTGTGCAAGGTTGTCATTAGTGAATCTTAGGCAGAACTATTTGTGGGTTTCCCTTTGACACAACGTGTAGCAAGTGTCAGCAATAATATTCAAAGGATGTCGGTTAGTTTACCATCACAAACCTTGCAGTTACCTGGTCAAAATTCCAACCCCTTTACTCTTTTCCATCGACTGAGCTGTGGTTTTGTGCATCCTTAACATAATGCAGCTACCTACCTGGGTGATACCCATCGCGGCTTAAAGGATTGGCGGCAAGTACTCTACCCACAATGGTTACCCAGGTTCGTTGGTTCGCAATTCTTGACCCGCACTCTTTAGTTTATTGCAAATGTCGAGGATGGAGGAGGGTTACGAGGAGGAGCTCGTGGACTACACCTCAGACAGCTACTCCGAAATTGAGATTTTTGTGGCTTCACATCTGCAAAACCAAGAGGGGGTTAGACCGCCATTTTCCTCTACACTAGATGAACAAGTTAACCAAAATGACATTGGGCTGGCAAACATGGAAGTTTCACTGCAAGGTTTGGACATCGCTAAATCGACCATGGCAGTTAATGAGGGCTTTATTAGCCTTGTAGAAGGCACCAGTTCCCCCTTCCTTTCCATTCTATCACCGTCAAACCTTCTTTCCTAGAGCAGACATAACCGCAAACTGAGGGACTACAGAACAGGGAGGGTTTCACGCCTTTAGCTTTCGAAGATCTAGGGTTTGGCCATATTGAACCGAACATTACCCATGGAACTGTAAACAACTTACCCAGTAGGCCCAAACCCTTTTAGGATGCATATGCGCATTACGACCCAAGAAATAATGTGCAACCTTCAGTATTTTTCGAGGGCTTGGTGAACAATGAGCTTGAAAGGGAAGAACCCAGGGATTCAAACCTGGAAGACAACCTGACAAGATCAGGAAGTCGTCACACAACTATCCAAGATCTGAAGTTGAAGGAGGGCAAGCAGTAAAAGCTTTCCAGGACAAGGGAATGGGTTCATATGTTAGTGTTTGGAGAAGGCATTGGCATGGAAAATGTTGCCCTAAAAGAAATCACAGTCTTAGTGGGATGTGTCCGTGGAAGGAAATACTCGCTCGGTCACCTAGAACGCTGGACTATGGAAGTCTAGGGGAATGTTCTGGAGCAGCTCCCTGCGGTTTTGGCAATGTCAAGGGGATGGTTTGTGCAAATTTTCTCTGATCTAGACAATGTGAATTGGGTATTGACCTGATACAGGCATCTTGAGATGACTCTTGTGCTTCTCAAGAGATAGACAACACTCTTAGACCCAGAGAAGGAGAGCATTATCGTAGGGCTTATATGGGTTCGGTATGACCTTGGTACTTACCTAGACCATGAATGATCATACATGGACACTGGAATTTTAACAATCGCCTGCATCCTTTTTTACCTGGACACTAGAGATGGTTTGGTGGAAAGCTATTGATTTCAGCTGGGAACCACTATCCGATGGCATGAATTGGACTATGAGGGCATTCCATTTAGATGCAGGAGATGCTACAAAGTTGGTCACCTCTACAAGTCTTTCCCTTTGGTCACAGGGTTAAGTCCAAACCCCCTGAGATGTTTCGTCCACACTAATACTCAAACAGATATGGGAATGGCGGAGATCATGGCCCTACAATATTGACTACCGAAAGGACCAGACGGGAAACCTTTAGCTCTTCCAAAGTCAAAAAATTGGAACTCAGAGGCTCCGATCACCAAGGCTTGCTCCAAATAAGGCATGGGTCTCACAGGTACCACCTCTTCCTCTCACCCTCATATTTCGACTGATTCTATAATTTTTGTTTCTGATTATTTACATGCAAATTCGAACATAGTTTCATCCCTACCTAAGACAAGCTAAACCTGCTACCCAGTGGTCTCCGCACCCAACCCCATCCTAAACACTCCTAGCTCTACCAACCAAATTTTCCAGCCCTGGGTGCCCTCGGGGGATTCGACTTCCAGATCCTCCCACCATTATAACCTACATTCCATCCCTCCCTCCCTCAATGCCTTTGGACTGGAGGAGGACCCAATCCCACCTCTCCCCCCTAAAGCACCTCGGGGAAGGCAATCCCACATCTCCCAAGCTATCAAAAGAGCCAGCCTTGAGGTGGCCTCTGGTATTCAAACTCCCATATATCAAGTCCTTAGAGCAAAGGGGAACCCTGCTATAGTGGACCCATGAAAGGCCTATCCTTCAATTCTAGGGGTTTAGCAAGCCCTGATAAAAAGTTGGCATAGAAAAGATTGTGTTTGGTTGAAATATTGGACTTCCTAATGCTACAAGAAACTATAGGAGATGGCCCCTCGATTCTCCAAACCTTAAAATCCTTTTTGCCCAACTAGGAGTTTTATTTTTGGATACGAGAGGGCACCTGGGAGGAATAGCTCTGGGGTTTAACAAATCCTCTGTCAGAATCACTAATGTCTAGGGAGGGCTGGGCTTCCTTAGTGCAAACATTATTTCAAACTCACCCAACATCACTCTAATGATCTTCAATATATGTGGACCCTGCCATCACAGAGAGCCTTTCTAAGAAAGCATGTTACAAGTAGACTTTATGCAGTCTGAGAACCTAATCATTGGGGGATATCTAAACTTCTCCCTGGGGCTAGCAAAATCTTGGGGGTACAGGGCTCAATCTAATCTCCTAACACGATTTTTGGAGAAAATTTTAGATGACAATGACCTCAGCATTTATTTTTCCCCCAAAATGCCTACTTGGAGGAATCACAAAATAGGGGAGAATGCCCTAGCCTGTCATTTAGACAGATTCCTCATCAAGTTGCCCCTTCTAAACTGTCTTGCCCGAATCAAGCATTGGGTTGGTTCCGGGGGCTTTTCTGACCACTCCCTGATTTTCCTAGAAATTGAAGACACATCTAGGAAGCTAGGCTCCCCCTTCAAATTCAATGCTACATGGATCAGTGAGGAAGGTTTCCAGGATTTGGTTAAAGAAAATTAGACCCACTACAATAGGGAAGTTGGGCTATCTCCGCTTCAGTCATTTCAAATAACCTCAATTGTCTCAAAGGAAAAAATATAGCTTGGATCAAGGCAAGGAAACAAAAAGATGAGGAGAAGTTGTTCAAGACTGAGGCAGAACTTGCTTAGCTTCAAACATTGGGGTTGACTAGTTATGCTTCTCTTCACACTAACGACCAGCTCAGTAACCTAGAGAAAGAAAAAATTGAAATCCTGAGAAGAGCTTAAGAGACTTGGTGCCTAAAGAGTAGAGCTATTTGGCTAAAATATGGCGATGAAAACACAAAGTTCTTTCAACAATATGCCAGAGGCAGGAGAGGTGTCAACACAATTTGTGCACTAAAGGACCAGCATGGGAGAGAGGCCAACACCTTTGCACAACTTGCGTACTTCGGGGTTTGGCATATCTTGAACATCTACAAGGGCCTAAGAGGTGAAAACATAACGGAAATACTTCAGGTGGTAGAGGTTGTCCCTCGATTTGTTGAGGAAGATGAAAGGGAGATGCTAAATTTTCCCATCACACTAGAGGAATTGGAGGCAACCCTAAAACGTCTTGGTAAAGATAAGTGTCCTTGGCCATATGGCTAGCCCATCAAATTTTGCATCATCTTCCTTGAGCTTATTGTTCAGGACCTCCTTCGGGCTGTCGAAGATTTGAGAACTTCTGGAAATATGTCGGAAGTCTTCAACTCCACCTTCATCGCCCTCGTTCCCAAGGTGGAAAAGCCTCAATCTTTTGATGACTTCATACCCATCTCCCTCTGTAATTGCATTTACAAGATTACCTCCAAGATAATTTCCCTCCGCATAAAGCCAATCCTCTCCAAGATGATCTCAAAGGAACAATTTGCCTTCCTAAGACACCGCCATATCCAGGAGGCCATAGGCCCTACCTAGGAAATGCTCCACTTCATCAAAAACCTATCAAAAAAAGCATCCATCCTCAATATCGAATTACCTAGGGCATTTGACAGAGTTAATTTCACTTATCTTCAGCTCATGCTCACACACATTAGGGTCCCTCATCAATTCATCAAGTGGATGGGGAGTTGTTTCATTTCTGTTTCCTTCAGCATCCTAATCAACAGGGAATTTTCCAACTTCTTCCATGCCAAAAGAGGACTCAAACAAGGCTTCCCTCTCTCTCCAATGCTATTTCTTTTGATTATGGAAGGGCTTAGTAGACTCATAAAATCAGCAAGAATAAATGGCACTCTAGGAGGAGTGGAAATCAATGACAGGACCATTATTTCTCACCTTCTTCTTGTTGATGATGTTCTAATTTTTCTAAATGGATCCTTTAGGGATACCTCTAGTTTCAAGTCAATTTCATCTCTCTTTTGTAAAGCTACAGAAGTGGAGCCAAATTTTGACAAATCACAATAATTTTCAGCTCCTATCTCCCAAATGAACAAAGATTTTCCCCCCAACACTTCAGGTTTGTAAGACAGAAGCTAGAGGATGTTTTGAAGTACCAGGGCTTCAGGATTAAGCCAAATGGGTACTGCATTGTAGATTGGGCATGGATACTTGCAAAAATTGAAGCCCGAAAAAACATCTAGCAATAGAAGTGGCTCTCTAGGACCAGCAGACTCACCCTCATCAAATCAGTCCTTGAGGATATTCCAGTCTACTGGATGTCCCTAGCCTAGATCCACAAAGGCATTCATCATAGAATAACCAATGCCCCCCCACCCAATAAGTAAATTGAAATTTATTGCTTGCTTGACGTTAGGAAAGCAAGAAAGACAATCTGTTGCATATTCCTTTGGTGGGGCCAAATAGTAGGTAAACCTTTCACTTGGGTCAAGTGGGAGAGTAGAAAAAAACCCAAGAGAAGGAGAGGCTAGGGTCTTAAGGAACCCCATGACTTTGCAAAGGCCCTAGGAGCAAAATTGAGTTGGAAAATCATTACCTCGAGCAACCTCTGAAAGGATGTGATTTACAATAATTATATTTATCCTCAAACAATTTAATATTGGATTTGTAGCCGCTGCCACAGCCACATAGGGCTCTCAAACATCTAGAAGGCCATCACACACTCTATTGATATCATTAAACATCGCCTATCTTGGAAGGTGGGGGAAATTAGATTTGAGGCTAATGCCTGGGAAGGAAGTGGAAATGCCCACATTTTTCGACATGAAATGAGGTAGGAACTCATGGATGTTGGTTTCTCATATCTAGCACACATCAAGGTGGAGGGGCAGACTGAGAGGTCAATTATGCAATGGCAGGTTTTTGAGCACTTGAGCATATGTGATAGATGGAGCAGGGAGTGGTTGAGGTTCATTGGGGCACTGGAGGAGGAAAACATTAAGATCACAGCAAAAGAATATTCTCTGATATGGGCCAAGGACCCCACTGGCATATACTCTCCAAAGGTTGGGTCCGCAACCATAATCGAATCCTGGGAAACTGGCACGATTCATTTGTGGTGGAGCTCCAATTGGAAGCTGAAAGCCCCTCATAAAGCATGGCTACTCTTTTGGTCTATACTTTCAAATAAAATTCCTAGAGACCAAAACCTGAAAAATCAAAATGTTCATGGCCCTTCTAGATGCATCCTATGCAAAGCCGCGATCGAGGACACCGATCACCTCTTCCTCCACTACTTTGTTTCGACTGATATCTGGAAAGTTATTACCACAACACTCACTATTCCTCTTCGTTGGACAGGCCACAATGTAAACTAGGCCTGGCAGACTTGGTGGTCTAGCAGGGCCAGCCAGCAATTAAAAAATTTATCTCTTATAATTTGTTGGGGCATTTGGATTGTCCAGAACCATAGAATTTTGAAGGACAAAGACATTTTGGAAGTAGTTTTCTGCAATCACATTCTGGCCACTTACAACTCAATCCCTGATGATTTGATACAACATTCCCCCTCGGGTAATATTCCCAGAAGTAATAGATAGAGGTCAACCTTCGATGACTCGGCCCAACCAAAGGGTTGCGGGGGAGGGGCAGTTCTACACCTAACTGAGTTAGTGAGTTTCAAAATAAAAGTCGGCTTAGGGAGAGGCACAAACAACTTCACGAAACTAAACAGTCTTAGACATCTCCTCCTCTTTGCAAATGAAAAACACTGCCACAACCTTCAAATTTTTGGAGACTCTCAACTTATCATTGACTCGATAAATGGGATCTATAATTCTCACTTGCACACACTCAGAGACTTAGTGGAGGAAGAAAATTAAAATCTCAATTTAAGTCTTTTGTCTGCTCTCATATCTACAAGGAAAGGAATGAAGTCGTTGATCTTCTTTCCAAAGACGCCCCGCAGCTGACCATAGGATAGTGGGTGATTCAAGAGTACAAGGAAAAAGACTTTTCTAGATCTACCATAGGCCTTTCATTGAAGAGGAGGTTCACTTATAGGACTAATCAACATGATCATCCTAGATTTTTGCTTTCTATTTATTTTTGCTTTACAGTCTTTAACATTGCAAATATAGACCTGGTTTTTTTACCCTTCAAGTTTAATGAAGGAAGATATGTAAATATAATGCTCATAACATCTGGATTGACTTCCTACTGATAGTAATGAAAGCATTGCACTAATGCTAGTATACAACATGTAATTTTCTTAAAATTTTTAATGAAAATTAAGAAAACTTGAATATGATATATAGTATTTTGACATATCCAAGTGTTTGGAATCTAGTTGTTTGTGAAGTTTCTCTTTCCCTTCCATGTTGGACCAGCCACAACCATGGATATCATATAATTCTAATATGTTGAATTCCACATTACTCTCATTCATACATAGGGACATGTAACATCACATGCATATCATCCTTAGATTTTCATTGCTCTTATCATTTAATATTTTCCCATCTCCATATTTTAATTACTATTTTAAACATGATTACTATATTGCTATCCCAAGTATATATTACCACTATGATTGTTTTGTTTACACTAAATTTCATTGTAGAGTAACTAAAAAAATCATTTATTGCATCAAAAGGTGTTTGGAGACTATTCTTTATGGTTTGAAAATAATGTATTTATATCATTTGCAACTACTTCTTGATCTAGTATTTTAAATATTTTATAAATAACCAAATAATTTTGAAGTTTGAGGACATCCTTGCTTCACCTTAACATTATTGTTCATTTCTGTCTTCCTACTTCCACTTTTATTCTTTATGGGAATGAAGAATTTTTCCATAAATGTTTTTATACAAGTGGGTCTCTAATCAACAAGAATTTCTAATATTTTAGAAAGTTAATAACTACTAATACTTTTTTCAAGATTACACTTCCTTAGTAATATTTCTTAGAGTAAAAAATTAGCTAATGGTTAGTCTCTTATATTAGAGATGGGATCAAGGAGCCCTAAATTTATTTTCTTATAATGCTACTTTACTTATTTTTCTCTCTAGTAAGTTTCCAATAACTTGGAAAAAATGATACTATTGTAACACCCTCCTCCCATGTCTACCCGAGCAACTGACCAACCGAGGTAAACATGTGATGAGAAGTTACTATGATATGATTCGACTCCCTATCTATCAATTAAGAAGTGAAACTGACAGAACACATCACACATACATTCCACATCAGAAACCGAACTCCCAGGAGCCATCCCAACCACTCAAGTAACTAGCCCCTGAGACCAACTGAATATTTAGTGCATCAAAGCCCTAGACGCTCCCTTCATATGGACAAGGGTGCATCCGGGAGGCTCTGGACACTCTGAAAACAAGGGTATGGGTGTGTCTTGTGACTTTTTTTCCTCAGTGTTGTGCATGCGTCTCTGGGATTTGTGCCACTTTTTCAGGCCCAGAGCCCAGGTCACTTCCCAAAACTCAATGACACCTTCAGAAATGAAATTTCACAGTGAAACAAAGATAAATTTGCAAAAATATCAATAAGGACTATAGTGGACCCCTACTACCCATGACAGTCATTTCATCAAACTTGTCACAAATATGTAATCTACAAGTTTAAACAACATATCTGAGCATAGGGGTCTCATACTTATCTAAGAATCGCTAATAAGCGTTGTTCTCTTATATCACTAGTTCCATTATCATCAATTAGGTCATAGATACATTGTTCAGTCATTTACTAACCAAAACATGAGGAGATCCATACATCATCATTGTCATAATACATGATTATAAGCAACATATTAACAATAAAAATATCAAGGATACATCAGCCATAGAATCCACATATAAACCAATACATGTACACATAAGATACAAAGGATAGAACATCTTATTAATTAATGCAAAAGCCAACCTATTATGGGACTACCACGTTCCACCCAACCATAGATTGGTTGAGCCAAATCTCTCTTTAGCCAATCGCACTCGTGCCATAATCCAAGCATGAATGTGGGACTCAAACCAAAAGAACCAACCAGGGCATACCAAGTCTAACCCACCTCACCCTCATCAATAGAAACTAATCTTTATCACAATCCACACTAGATAACTAGTCCAAAATAATGAACATGTAATAATAGGCTTTACCATGATCTCCACTAGATCACTAGGCCAAAACAAACATGGATGCCATTGAATTTCTCCACCTACACTATGAGGAGTGTTCATGTCTCCTAGTCTTATAGTATTTACAGATATCCACACCGGAACATTCGGCCCTAAACCGAGACTTTTCTCTCCAAGCTTTACCATATATCCCATCCTAGAATTATTAGACCTGATGGAGAGCACCCACCTCTAGGATTTACCATATATCCCGTCATTCATAGCTCCAGGATACCTATGCCCACCAAGGCAACACAAAATCTAGCTTTACTACAACCCACAATCTGGTTCAAGGGTTACTAGGCCATCTGCTCTTTTATTCAAAGATCCACCTCACTCAATTTTGAATCCATCTGGCAATCCAACTCAACCAAAACATGATAACCCCATCACTCCAGAAATGGTAAGGCTAGGCTAAAAACATTATCACACCTAGAAAAACCCATGCCATGACAACAAAGAACCATATTCAATACCATGCATGCCAAATATAGCAAGGAAATCACACATACAGATCGATACCTGCTAAAGAATCATGTTGTAGATGCTTGATCCGTCTCTTCCTTGCTTGATCTTTGCTTCCTCTTTTCCTCCTTTGCCTTTTCTTGATTCAATGCTGAAATGCTCCAAAAAAACTCTAAGCATCCAAGAGTGAGTGAGAGAGAGAGAATAATGAGAAAGTTCTAAAACTAAATTGACAAAGGTCCCTGAACTGATCCTCGGAAGCCTTTTTATTAATGAGGCCTCTATTTTCTTCGATTTCCATTATTTTCCTTCATTTTACTCCTCACATGCAACTTGTGACCTTTCACCTTCCTTTTCTCCTAATTTCCATTATTTTCATAAATAAATGTGCCAAAAATGCCATTTTTCCTTTCCAACGCCTTTCCCATTACCTTTGCCGATTTCCTTTAGCCATAATAACTGAAATGAACACCCACTAGGATAGTTTGCCTAACATTTAGCTTGGAATATGTGTCCCATGATCGTGGTCATATAATTTTATATTTACATGAATTTTTAACCAAGGTTGTTATAGCACCCTGCCCCTTGGGGGAACACCGTCCTTGGTGTTCAATGACACTTATAACCAACAAGACCACTAAAAACAAAACATACTACCCATGGATATTTATAACATAGCTCGTTGCAATATTTACAATGATCATCTGCTAAAACATGACAAACATACCGTTTACAGGAGCTTTATAACACAACTCATTACAGTATTTCAATAATAACCACAGATACACACATAAACATTTGCTTCACCCTACAAATAATATTATTGTCTATGGAGCTTTATAAATCCATCTCAATATAATATTTAAAATAATACACACATATACACATATGCACATTTTCTCAACCAACACATAAAAGGATATGGTGCCTACATCCACAATAAGGAAATCCAGAGGCTCACACCTAAACTCTCAAGTAATATCAGGATTCACCTCCTTCCCAGGAATTATGGAATCCACTACTGTTGGCATTATGGCACAGGTTTGGAGCTATGGCGCAGGTGTTGTCCTTGATGGAAACTCCCTTTGGTAACAGATCTCAGTTCAGGCACTCAGAAATAAGAAAAAGACATATACGCAGGTTCATCTAGACGAAGACGCGTATACACGCGGGTTATACATTACAAAAGCGCGTATATGTTGGGGATCATACTTTGGTCCATGGTAGTTAGTTCTTGGGATTTGAACCTATGTTTTGGACCATGGTGTCTCATCAGATGTGTTGATCCCTAGTTTTGGGTTCATGGTATTGAAATGTTATGGTTTTGGATCATGGTATTGAGGAAGGCCCAAGACTACAAAAGAGGAGGGAGATCATGTGGCAAATGATCATTTGGAATTATTATTGAAGATCTGATAAAGTGCTAGAGCTGGTATATTGGTAATGATGCAAATTTGGATCTGAATGAAGGAGGAACCTTAGCGCAAAAAGAAGGATAAGTTCTATTGATGGGTCATAATCTTTAAGCTTGAATGATAGTATCTTGTATGATTTTGATCTGCTAGATGTGGCGCTTGCTTGATCTACAAGTCTGATAATTTGGGTTAATTAATGATTGAATATCTGAAAGAGTGAATTATCCTTTATAGATCTGTACGTAGGTTCAGTGAAGCGAAGGCGCATATACACACAAGTTCTGTGAAGTAAAGAAGCGTATACGCAGGTTGTTCCATACGTAGAAGTGTATGCACGCAGGTTTCAGGTTGTTAAAGTAGCGTATATATTTTGAGTTGTGATCTTGCTACTTCTGTTTATTGCTGCAGTGTTCTGGGTTAAGATCTTGGTGTGTGGTTTCTGGTACTGTGTTTTGGGTACAGTTGTCAGAGAAGTATCTACTTGATTCAGATCTAATTGGCGAAAAGGAGATTGGTTGATTCTTGATGATTGATTGATGTTCATGGATCCAGTCTGAAAATTTAGGAAACGTGGTCCCTGGAAGAAAGAGAAGGTTGTAGCCTTCTGTAGGCCAGCACCTACGTACTAGTATCTGGCCTAGTTGCAAGAGCTAAGGGGTTGTAGCTCCTTCCAGGAGAAGCTTGGAGAATGGAGGAGGGTTGTATCTCTCTGTAGGTTCAGCTGCATACTGGTTAAGGACTGCACCAGTACATTGTAAAAGAAGTTTCTAATTTAAAGAAGATAGAGACGAATTGCAGCAGGTGGGTTTCACCCACATTGGGTTTCCACCTTATATCTTGTGTTCTTGTGTGTGATTGTCTTTCTACTCTGCTTTACTATCTCTGGTTACTGGTTATTTGATTCTGCATCACAGATTAACATTCATCATCAGAAAGATTAAGTAAATTAAAAGTCTGTTTTGTATACGCGAGTTTCCTTCTACATAGTTGTGTATATACGCGGGTTTAACTAACTGAAGTAGCGTATATCATCTGTTTTGAAAAAGGAATATTTGACTTGATAATACTGATTCACTCCCCCTCTCAGTATTATTTCCAACAATTGGTATCAGAGCAGGTCCTTCAGAAGAAGCTTGATCGCTTGAAGGAAGATCTTTCATCATGAGCAACTACAAGAGGGAAGCATCAATCAGGCCACCGATCTTTAATGGGACAAACTTCGTATATTGGAAGGTAAGAGTTACTGCCTATCTTCAATATCTTGGTACAGAAGTCTAGGATATCATAGATACAGGGTATACTTTTCCATGAGCAACTCCTACAGATCCGGCTGAGAAGAAGAAATATGAAAAAAATGCAAAGGCTGTCAATACTCTATTAGGGTGCCTATCTCAATCTGAATTTGTCAAGGTAATGCAGTTTAAATCCACAAAAGAGATGTGGGACAAGATTGTTCTGAGCTATGAAGGAGATGACCAGGTAAAACGAGCAAAACTTCAAACCCTCAGTATTCAATATGAAAATATCAAGATGTATAATGATGAAAGTGTGGCTAATTAATTTCTTCGTGTAGATGAGATTGTTAATTGTATGAAAATTTTGGGTGAAGAAATAAAAGAGGCTGTTGTAGTTGAAAAAGTTCTAAGATCTTTATCCTCTAGATTTGAATCTAAAGCTTCTGCTATAGAAGAAAAGGAGAATCTGCAAAACCTTAAAATGTCATAGCTGCACATAATTCTAACTGCTTATGAAATGAGGAAAGGAGGTCCATCAGACAGGAGAGTAGCTGCCTTCAAGGCTTCAAGCAAAGGAGAGTATTATGAGTCAGGACACGTGTCAGAAGAAGAAGAAGAATCAAATTTTGTCAGAAATCTTCAACAGGGTACTGGAAGATTCAGAGGCAAGTTACCGTTCAAATGTTTTGCTTGTGGAAGAGTAAGTCACTATGCTGCCAAATGTCCTCATAAGGATAAGATTGACAAGGGGAAGGAACCTGTTAGATGGAACAAGAAACAGAATGCAAATAAGAAAAGCTATTACACTCATGAAGATAGTGATGGACTATCAAATAGCGATGAAGATGGACGAGGTAATCACTATAAACTTTTAATGGCCTTTGAAGATGATGATTACATGGATGCTATAGATGTGGATGGCTTTTATGAAGAGATTTTTAGACTCAAAACATGTTTAGAAGAAAAGAATATGATCATTGATACTCTGCAATTTCAACTTGATGAAAAAGAA
Source organism: Pinus taeda (assembly GCA_000404065.3). NCBI lineage: Eukaryota > Viridiplantae > Streptophyta > Pinopsida > Pinales > Pinaceae > Pinus > Pinus taeda. The sequence continues at coordinate 216,127 of APFE031154340.1, forward strand.
AAATCTCTTGAGAAGTTAGAATGTGAAATCGTTGGCCTTAGAAAAGAAATTGAGAAAACAAAGGCCCTTAATCTTAAATTTGTTAAAGGATCTGAAGCTCTGGATGAGATTATCAATGTGCAGCGTTCCCCTCTAATCAAGATAGGTCTGGGGTATAATGGAGAAGCATCTCAAGCTTCCACCTCCAAAAGTTATCAGCAAGAAGGAGTGAGCAAAGGCCTAATAGAAATCATCATGTAAATCAGGGATAGTCTTCCTCAAGAACAAACAAATATTATCAAGAAAATCGGGGGCATGCTACCTTAAGGACAAACAGAAGCTACAACCATCCACAGGTAAAATCTTCCCAATTTTCTTCAAGAATGGATGTCAGTAGAAACTACAATCGGTTGGAGGATAGTCACAGGAATTTCTTCAATGGCCAATGTTTCTCTTGCCATAATTTTGGTCACAAAGCAGTTCAATGTGTTGCCTATAAAACAATCATGACTAGAGAAGTTCAAAAACAAAGAAGTATGTCTGCAATCACGAAGAGGACCTATAACAAATTTTCCGCCCTTGAAGTGAAATTGAATGCTCTATTTGTAATAATTTTGGTCATGAAGATTTTGAATGTAGGAGTAGGTTTTGGAAGACAACTCAGATGGAACAACCCTCAAGTGCCAAAACATGGAAAATGAAGGAACCGCAACCAGAAAGATGTGGGATAGCTTTATATGCAGAAGGACAGGAAAATCAATGGTACATCAACAATGGATGTTTGAAGCATATGACAGGTGATAAAGAAAAACTTGAATCATATACTGCTTTAGAAAAGGGAAAGAAAGTTTCTTTTGGAAATGACACCCCTGCAACCATAAAAGGAAAAGGCACTGCTCAGTTGAAAGAAAAGGTCAAAGCTGGAAATGTTTTATATGTTGATGGCTTGAAGCATAATCTATTGAGTGTCAGCCAGATGGTTATGGCATCGGAGGTTGGGGCATCTAAGCTTTTCACAAATAAGGAAAGCATGCAAATACCAGGCAGTTCGTGGTCTTCCAGAAATGTTATTGGTGCATGCAAACTCTAACCGGTTGGCCATGAAATGTTGGTTCCTTGTGGGTCAATGAGAATACTCCCAGCACCTGCACCTTCAAGGCAGTTAGAGCCATCAAAATAGAGTGTCCAGAATATAGAATCTAATGTTACATTAATTGAACTACTACCTAAGAAATTAGTCCTATCATCTAATATAATACAGGACAATTCATCAGTTGGATTATGGGAGGGAATTTCCAACTGTGTGTATGTCAAAGTTTCTTCAACTGTTTCTGCATGGAATTCTCCAAAACAGGTTTCTGTGGCACAAACATTGAAACTATAATTCCCAAGGATGGAGTTGGTAAACATTACAGGCTCATTGGGACCATTTAGTTCCGTTACCACATACTTCATTTATCTTTCTCGATCAACTCTCAGCATATCACCTTTTCCCTTCTGAGGCAACAATAGATGGGACAAATCAGTTGAGAAATATCCATTGAGTTTTGCTGACCAATCCCTACTAAGCAACATTCCATAAGCCTCCAGTATATCGACTACCACTATATCAACGACTTGTGTGTACTGTGGTTTAGCAACCATCCAAATCAACACATCTTTTGGTTCCCCAATCACTCTCACATTTGTCCAGTATAACTGCATAATTCGAGTCCCAATTTTCTCAGGTATAGCATGCAGTCTTTTGACAACAGCATAAGGCATCACAGTGGACGAGGCACCAGAATCTACCAGGCAATTGTGTACGTTCATCTTGAGGATTTCAAATGTGATAAGGAAAGGTGGGGACATGGATTTTGATTTTCTCCCTATCATGGCTGCACTGACATATTGGGGTTTTCGATTCATTTTGGACAAAGTGGCTTCCATAGCTGATGGCATTTTGGCTGCAATGGAGGTGTTGATAGGTTTGGACACTGGCTTCTTTGTTTTGTTGCTTGGGACGATGGGAGTTTTGGAATTTCTCTCATTCATAACTTTCAAGAGAAAATCTCTTTGTTGCGTTAATTTTAGCAAATCAAAGTATGTGATATTAGCCCTAGATTTCTTAAGATCATCCACAATATTGTAATCAATGTTATAAACATATATGGCAGAGTAAACATACTAGTTTTTCCATTATTAGGTGGGGGTTTACCATCTTGATTAGCCTTCATTGCAGTGGGAGATGCATTTTCTTTCTCTGGATGGTTTGCAATAGGGGTATTCTTGGATTGACCACTGGGTCTACTCTTCTCAACATGAACTTTGGGAGCAAGTACCTTCACAGGGCGGACATCTTTCTTGATCTGATCTACAGGCTTCACCACACCTGTAAGTGGCCCTTTGCTTCATGTGTGGATTTCTGCCATACTGTCTCCTTGGTCATCATTGTTCTCATTTGTATATAAATCCCACAGTACGTTGATTTGGGATTCTTCTTCGAAGGGCTCTTCTACTTGGTATTCTTCCTCATCTTCTTGTTCTCGCTCTAGCTCCACCATAGGTTCTTCTTAGTTGAGGAGTGATCTGATAAGAGCCAGCTCTTTTGAGTTTAAAATCCCTTCATTGGGTGGAGCAATCAGTGTAAGTGGACCATGACTGCCTTTTGTCTTCTTACGATAGAAAGGTTTGAAGGGTTTTCTTTTGTTATACTCTCCTCCACTCCCACTCGTACTCTCTCCAGAATTCCTTTTCATATCGATGACTGTATTTACTAGCTTCATAATGATCTTATGCAAATTCTCTACATTTGTGCTATCCTTTTCCTTGGTTTCAACCCCTTTGTTATCATTCCCATTGTTCTTCTTGGATGCTTGAGAGGCTTTCTTTTCTCTGGTTGTAGGGTGGCATGCTGTGAGACTGAGCATTTCATTCTCGACTTTTACTGCTTCATCGATAACACCTTGTAAGGTCTGTGCATTACTCCTTTCGACCCACATCGCAGTAGGGACAGGGAGAGCAGTGATGTAGAATTCCATGAGCACCTCTTTTGTAGGCCTGGCGGTGGTTGGGATTCTATTGAACATGGTGTTGAATTGGATATTAAAATCCTTAACCTTTTATTTTGTTTCCATTTTCAAGCGGGATAGTTCTGGGACTAAGGCAGCAGGGGTTTTTTCATTACCATACTTGTCTAAAAAGGCCTGTTGAAAGGCAGCCCACAAGGTGATCGATCCGGTTCTCAAGCTAAAATACCATGTAGAAGCTACACCAGTTAGGGTAAAAGGGAATAGGTGACATACTATATCTTCATCAACTACCCCTAGCATGCGCACAACCAGGAAGAACAAATTGATATGGTTTTTAGCGATGTCTCCCTGCTCAGGGTCGATTTTAGGCAACACCTTTTCTGCATTCTTGGGTAAGGGATGCTGCTGCCTAGGTATCGCCACGACATCCTGAACGAGTTAGGGAGGTAGTGCTCTCGGAGGAGGTGGTGGACGTTGATTTCCACCTGGAGGATGGGGAAGTAGAGGTTGATTCCCACCTGGAGGAGGAACATTAGCCATGTTATGGATATGGAGATTCTGGTTGAGGGTCTCTTTGCTAGGAATTTCCAAATCAGGCCAAGGATTGCCTTCAAATGGGGGATCCTCAAGGATTTCTTCCCAAGGAGAGTTGATACTCTGTAAGGAATCAAGCACAATATCTTAAAGAGAAGGGGTTGCAGATGTCTCTTTGTTTATGTGATAGATCCTTTGTTTTCTTTTTGTTGTCAGAGGTAAAGATTGAAAGATATGTAGTTGTGATAGGGAACAAGCATAAGCCCGAGTAAGTCTTCTGACTGGTTGTTCCCGAGTGCAGGATACTCCCACAATGTCTCTTCTTCAAAACGAAGCTTTTCTGAATGAGAGGAAGGGTCTTTTCGACCTTCACAATCCATGCATTAATCCTTTTGAATCCATGCGTGGCACTTATAGATGAAACCTTGAAAAGCTGTGGATGACAGTTCAAGCCCTCCTTCTAGCGCCAATTTGTTGACATGGTGAATGTTCGCTATACCAACAAGGGGAACTAACCCAATCATAGACCCCAATTAGGCCTTCTTTCCTTTGGGATGGCTAGTTCCAACGGGTTTTAAGGGACCCCATGAACTGTAATAGAGGTTGAAATATTGCTTATGGGCAGAAGGCTTCAATTAAATCAATAGCCTAAAACAACTAACCACTCTGTACTAAATCCTATCTACACTTCCTTTAACTACTCTAGTCTATGTCCTAACTATCCTAATCTATACTGCAGGAGCATGACAAAGGGAGGTTACACATCATATATGAATTCCAAGTCTAAATGAATCAATTACTGGTTCATACAAGAACAAGGCTACATTCACAGTTAATTGCGATCAAATCATTCCTATAGGAATACACATTCCGTTTATGGAAGAGAAGCTTGCAACTGATGTCCAATAGAGTTTTGAGTCAACAACCTTTCATGTTTTAACCATGATATTGAATCACACTCAAGTAACCAGGCATAACCATGAACTGTAAGTCATCAATATGCACAATACAAATATACATTTGCATTTATACCAACAACAACATTCTGATCAAAACACATGATAAAAAAAAAGGAAAATCCATCTAAAACATAGGCTCTTTATTGAGATAAATAGTCTTTCTTTATTCACGATAATCAAAGTTGTCCTTCCCAAACCAAAAATCCACTTCTCATCTTCAGAGGTAATACTTATGCAAAAGCCTGTGATTTTCAATCTTCCCTACCTCTTCATCTCCCCCACTATTTTTGATATACAAATTGAGTATACAGAGATAGGATCGTCAGCGTAACCACTGACACGTATAAAGCATATCTGTTGGAGCACTTCATTTCCTAAGGAAGTGAACATATGTTAATAAAAGGGGTAATTGTGTGTCGCCTCCCCATGATGAAAACCGAGACAACTTTGCTTTCGGAATGCACAGGCAATGCGTGGGATTCCGACTCGGAACGCCTAAGGCCAGATCTTTAAACACAACACTTTTGCATACATGACTCTTCGAATCCACTCCTCCGTCCTTTACTTCTCGCCTGCAGAGATAGTTATCATTAGCTTCATGATTGTGAACAATATAACAGAAATGTTCAAACAAACAAAAATGCTACCTTCATTAAATTTTATAAAACTATAGGGAACCAATGTGAAAGAAAATGATTTACGCACAAAACACACATAATACACAATTTTCCTGCTTAATCCATATGCTTGGCGTGGTTGTCGAGGGCTTCACTTAATCGCAATTCGGTATCGGCCCCTCCGCGGGTCGCAGTAGCCATCCCTTCCACTTCCTCGATGTGTGATTACACTATCAGGACTCCACAGGCGCGCCTTTTACATTAAAAACCCGCTCCCTTAGTTATATCGGGAATTTTGGAAAGCATGGGAATACAAAGAGAATCCTGCTTCGATCACTTAGGCCGGACCTCAAATTTTATGTACCAGGGCTTATAAATATCATCTGGTCCGACATATCGCCGCGCACATTGTGTATAAGGCCCGGGCTCCGCTGATATGCGATATGGTCCCGGACCCGACATATATATATATATATATATATATATATATATATATATATATATATATATATATATATATATATATATATAGTGGTTTATAATGTTGTTGGGTCTAGTGCCTTATGGTATGCGTTATGCGCCAAGGTTGAGTGTGATAAGCGAAAAATGGAAGATTTATGCATGTTAGGGAAGTCTTTCATTGCAAAGAGTTAAAATGGGAATGAGGTGCGATAGAAGGTTTTGTGTGTTGCAAGTTTTAATAGGGTGGCGGTTGTGGCCACAACATACGGGAACTGGGAGATTTATATTGAATTAGAAAAAATGCACCCAAAAGGATGCTACTTTTATACGAAATTATGTCATGTCCATAAAAGAGACCATACACAAGTGGTAGGCTCCAAAATCTTGTCTGCCTTATCAAGAACAAGTAGCCTGAAGAAAATTATAGTGGTTTTGGTAGTATGAAGCTCGATAAAAAATCCCAACACCATAAAACAAAAACAATTCATATACCATGGACATGTAGGAGGAGAGTTGCTAGTTAAATTGGGTTGCCTAGAAAATCTATTAGGGATTGAGGTTGTAACATCCCTTCGTAAACCCTCTATAAAAGCACATAGAATAATAATTTTTTTGTGGAATTTACCAACATGTAACATTCCAAATTACTATTCCATACTCCTTCATTGAACATTATATAAGATCTTCATCATTACACATAATATCTTTAGTAAAGGAATAGTAATTTACATAACATAACATCTACTGTTATAGCATATTATCATAAGGTCCTTGTTGAAATCTTACATCATGATCATTATTCATTTCATTAAGCTAGTTAATCATATGTTTGATGATGTACGTGTGAACGTCAAACAAGGAAGCAACATCATTAGAATAACACAATAGGTAAACACATCATTGGACACTGATATACCTTGGAAACCTTGTAGGGAAAACCAACAAATTTTTATTAAACGTCTCGCAAGTGTGTTCACCCCTCACTAAATGGTTGCAAGGGATTCCAAACCTTGACCATTATTATAAAATCTTATAAGGAAATATCATCGTAAATACAACATAACTAGCTAGAAGTCATTACAATAATCATGATATCATTTACCCACAAATCCTCGAACGCTATGACTTTGTTGCCTAGTTCTTCCCATCAATGGATTATACCGTAATTGACATTCCTTCAATTTGCATGGACCACTAGTTCTTTACCCGCCATAATTTGAAAGATAAGCCGTATTTTGCATACATCACAATATTTTCCTCCAACTGCTACTGTCAGCAAACTTTGATATCATGATTAGATAAAATATTAATCCAACTAATAATAAATCTTTGTTAGTAATACTTCAGACATCTATTCATGTGCATACATAAAATGTAAACAAAATATCACGACTTGCCTCTTTTAACAATACTGCACATGCATTACCTTAAAGCACATAACTATCAAAGCATGTATATTTATCTTTACATGTGTATGGTTATGACACATGTCTGTCCATCCATAACTCACATGTATAAAGTAAAATAAATAAAGATTACCAAGACATGTTCACTTGTCCCTATTTCACATGGATCACGAGAAGGGAACAATTACATTCTACTTCTACCCGCAAACAACATGGTAATATTAAAGAACCTCCACGATTATTACCCTCTCTTCGCATAAGAAGAGGGATAATCTTCCCAAGATAAATAACACATTAATTATTTTTCCCCTCACTGTTAGAAAATTATGTATTACAGAGCAATGGAGCACATAAAATATTGCAGAAACACAAACACATAAAATATGCATAAACCAAGAGAGACACAAATATATGCGGTTCACCCAACTTGGGTTACATCCATGGAGAAATAGCCAGTCCTTCCTTTTATATTATCCAATAAAATGAAGAGATACAACCTACAACAAATCCGTTGTAATTTCCTCTTTGCTCTCACACAATCTCCTCTCTCTTTCTCGCCCATAATACACATATACACAACTGCAATACAATTCCCTCATATAAATCGAGGGGTTGCCTTCTAGGGTAAAAAACCCTAAATTAAACACAACTTCTACCATCATATCATACACCTAATGAACGATTCAGAGTGACTACGAAATAACAATATTTTACAAGGCAAAATTTCATTGATTTTTAACTTCAGGGGTGCTACCCCCGAACCCTCGCTAGGGGGCTCATAAATCATCGTCTCCCCCCTGAAACTGATTAAATGGGCGATAAATCAGGTCCAACGTGACAATATCTCTGAATAAAGAAGACAATCAAGCTCCATACCCAACACTGACACAAGCACACTTTTTTTTCCAAAAGAAAACCACTACAACTATCCATATTCTTTTAAAGGATACTAGCACATTAGCTATGATCTTTGTGTATGTAGTTATATAAACTTTATTCAAAAGAAACTATCCCCTCAACTATTTTCTTTGTGCATGCAAATACATAAAAGAAAGCTAATAGAATAAATATTATTCTTATGCATGCAAATGCATTTTCTTTTCCAAAAAAAATTCTAACATAACAACCATTACTATTGTTTATGTGCATATAAACATATGTTCTTTTCTAAAAATCACTAACACGATAACTAATCTTTTCATGTATATAAACGCATATTCTCTTCAAGAGAACTAACATCATGGCTATTGTTTTGTGCATCTCAATAAATATTCTTTTCCAAAAGAAATCTAGCCCAATAGTTATTTATCTTTGTGCATATAAGCACATGCTTTTTCCTCACGGAAACTACCATAATAGTTGTTGTCTATGGGCTCGAACAACTGCATGCCCATTATAAAGAATAAGAAACAAAACACTTTTACCATCAAGCTCAAAACAAAATATAAATAATGAAATATTCATAGATTAAAGGTCGAGAATATTCAACTAATCTATGGACCTCAATCTAATTTCTTAAAAGGAAGTGTTTATCAAAAGACATGTGTCTTTTTCCATGAACAAACTAAGTGAGAGCATCATTATTGATGTCAAAACCTGTAATATTGCATTTTTTTATGTGAATTATAATTAAAAGGTAAACCACCACAACTTATTTCTTTGCTCGTGAAAATGCATGGAAGTCTTCCGAGAAAATTATCTTGATTCGATCATTTAGTACACAAATTCATATGAAATCTTTCAATCAAATAAACCTAATTCTCATTATTTCATGCACAAGATGCAAATGCAATAGTTTTCAAAAGAGCACGGTTACTTATCTATGTGGCCATTATAGTCGATGAGCCCAATCCAAAATTGATTTGATTGTGTTATAATAGTAGAGCTTTGTTTGACACGACTAGCAACTTCAGTATTCTTACAAACAATTGGTCGACCTCCAATTTGTTTTTCCAATTAATGTTTACACTTCTTCTTACCTGCACATGCCTTAAAATATTTTCCCATGAGATATTTTGAATGGGTATCTTGAACACTCATTGTGATATCTAGTCCCAACCCGATTCGATTCCCTCTCCTCTACGTACCACACATGAACCATTTTCTTTGATCCATCGAGAAATCAAAACATAGCTCAACATAAAGGTTTTGTCCTCATAGAATGATAAGTAATTACCTCTTCCCCAATCAAATATTACTGTATTGACCACAAAGAACCAGTGGGCAAGGGCAAGAAGACTTATTGAATTGGTTGCAAACCGAATCATAACTACTTATTGAATCCACAAATCGTTTTATATTTCATCCACAGGTTAATGTTAATTTTATATTTACACAATTTATATGGTGGGGATATTACATACTCTCCCCCCTTGAATACAACACCATCCTCAGTGTTTACCTCTAGCTGTAGATTTAACTTTTACGAATGATATAACAATCTAAACAACCTAAAAGGGGATCCTTCCCCTTCAAAATGAAGGATTTCATTTCCAAGAAATACTAATAAGCAAAAACAATAATGTTTTATCAACAATCATAAGCATTTACAACTACAAAAATATTCAATTCTTATTTTCAATCTCTTAGAATTTCTTCAATTTCATTAAACAAAAATAAAATCTCTATACTAACTTATTGTTACTTACCAATTACTCTTGGGAATCATAGTCACTTTATCCAATAATTTCAAACACAAGTGGTTTATCAGCTATGGAAAGCACTCTAAGATCGGTTTGAGAGTCCAAAAAAAAGCACTCTGTAATGTATGATCAACAAATCCAATATAATCGCAACATTTTCAATCATTAATTATGCAAGGTTAGGTGATATTTTAATCGCATTACTTCCACAAGTACTCAGAGAGCACCTAGCTCTCTAATCATCAAAATGATCAATAATTTCACCAAGTGCATCTATCTTATCCCATGCTAAATACATTCACAAGATTGACAATACAATAAAGTAACTACACTTTCAACAATTCCTTTCCATGCACTAGGCTACTTTCCCATCAAGATGTGCATAAAATTATTACATAATCATATAAAAAAATCATTTTTAATGCATCACTTATCTGATTGGTTAACTTGTTCATCTATGAGAACCATAATGGGCAAAATAATGCTCCTCCCAACCAATGGGAATTGGCTTCCACAACCAGTTCGAGCCAATTTCACATTCCAGACATTCTCTGATAATGACTACACTAGGTCCATCATAGGATTCCTCTTGGTATCATCTTGCCTATTTCTCCAACAACGTCCTATCCACGAAGAATTTTAGGCCTCCTCCAACAGGTTCCAAAATCAACTGAGTTGTCTCAGTATTTTCCCTCTCACAATTTTGGCTAACTCTTTTCCCTTACTGAGATCATCTATCTCTAAGGAGAGGAAATCTGGGCCTGCAACTTCCATCATCCCATAACCCTCCTTGTGCTTCACAAATGTCTATAACTGTATGGCATGTGAAATTCTCTTTAACACCTTTCCCCCCGTGATTTACATAACTGGTCATATACACAATAACATTAAAACATAGGAACACTTCTGTACATCATGCATTCATACTTGACCCTCAACATGGGTTCCATAATCTATAATAGTAAATTTGACAGAAATTCATAACTAACATCTGATATCATACAGGTGGTATTCATTTCAATTTTTCAACATAATAATCATAATGCAAATTACCATATCTTGCATGTCATAACATTATAACTTCTCATTTGTGGTTGCAAATCACATTGCAATGTTTTACCTTTCACAGGTTCTTATGTTGTCATCAAGCTACCCTACTGAATGACATCAAAACATTGGTCACAATTATTTTTAATAAAAACATACTTCTACAAAATACTGTTATGCACAAAACATTTTGTCAAATACATTCAAGGTGCATTTCACTTTCTCGTGCATCTATGTTCTCAATATTTTAACAGTGTAGAAAGGTATTGATCCTATTACTTTTCATAAACTTCTTTCATGCATGAAAAGTAAGCATAAAAAATAAGGATACACCTTTCAAATGCTACATCTAAAGAACTTTAAAACAAAGTTTTTCATAAAGTTGTTTTCAAAACAATAGTTAAGGGAATAGGATTTTAATTGATATCCCCATAGTTCTAACTTATGCAAAATGAACTTTCATTTATGCATATGCATCTAATCAACAATCATTACGCAACATTACTAAATGCAATTCGATCAAACAAAGTTTTCATGGTTAATCAAACTGGTAATAACAACAAATTCAAATGGCATCCATATTTCGTTTAGTGATGATAATGAAGACACCACATGTCCACAACACAATAGAACGAATTAATTAGATTTAATGTAATGCCATTGCGATATTTACATGCACTGGATGGATTTCTAAAAGATGTAATTAACATATTTTTTAAATATAAGATATATGCTAGGTAACATCATCATGGAATCATCAATTTGTAAAGTTGTCTAGTTTGAACAAACAACGTAATCAACATCTAATTACTACTAGTTCTATCATTAAGCTAGTGTAACATATATAATCTATTTCATGCATTTCAGTATGTTATAATACTATCAAATATTCTTGGTTGTACTCATCCTACCATTCTTATGCAAAGTCATAAGTCTCGACATAACAATGTATCAATTAGTTTAATGACACTACCGTATCATGATCCAAGTTCTTTGTAACCTTCAAGAACTTACATTCATATCTATGCATTGTTTAAACAAGTATCCAACTTCACAGTCATTAAGTTTCTTGCATATAATATTTCATAAAAGCATATGCAAAGCTTTATTCATATAAAACACTTATTTATTATTGATATGTACGCGTCGATAACAATTATGGTAACAATTAATCATCATACACCAAAAAAATGTACTTTTCTTACTCTCTCTAGGGTATTAGCCTCGCTGCCTTCCGCCTCCCCAAGCTCTGGGAGCTGTTTGTGCTCTCACGGGCTGGTTGGCCGCACTAGGGCTGTGCCCCTCTGCGCCCCTCTTCCATGGATGAGCTGGGCTCATCCCAGGATCCTCCTATCAGTCTTCCGTCCTCCCCCAAAGCTGAAGATGTCACATTCAAGTATCTTCTGGCTTCGCTGCCAGCCAAGAAGAAACCGAATGATTCAAAGTTTGTTAAAAAACTGGAAAACATTCCGGAGGTCTCCCTTCCTCCAGAAGGGTCTATCAAGGTTGCCCTGTCGCTGGCAGAAAGGGCTCTGGTAGGTTAGTTCACTGGCCTTTGGCCTTCTCCCAAAGCCATGGAAGCTTAGGTCTGCATAAACTGGAGACCATTAATCAAGCAAAGTGTCACCTCATATTTTCTAGGGTGAGGTTATTTCCTGTTCGAGTTTATCTCAAAAGAAGACAAGGATCTAATCTTCAGGAACGGGCTCTATTTTATGGGTCCTCAAGGTCTCTATTTGAATAGATGGAATCCCGATTTTGATCTAGCTGAAGATGTTCCATCGGCGGTTCCAGTGTGGGTAAGGCTTCCAAATCTTCCTATGCATTGCTGGAACTGGGACTCCCTCCAACATATAGGCAACGCGCTGGGCAAATTAACACTAAGGGTCAATATGACCGCCCTTGGATCTGTGTTGAAGTAGATTTAGAAGTGGGACTACTGGAGGCTATAAAGATACATGTATGAAGCTGGACTCATGTGAAAAAACTTGACTATGAGTAGCTTCCTTTTAAGTGCTGCAAGTGCCAGGAATACGAACATTTTGCCAAGAACTGCACAAAAAATGAAGAGGCAGTGCAAGGAAAGGAAGAAGGATGGAAGCAAGTCAAAAGGTCAAGGGCTAACCCTAAACTCTCGAACCCTCCTGGAGCTACAAAAGGAAAAGGGCTACAACCTTCTTCTAGTGGCCAACCAAAGGCACAAGAGAATGCGTTCACCCCTCTTTCCTCTACCTCAATCGAAATGCATGAAATAGAAAAAAAATAGAAGGAGACAAATGAGAAAGAGATCCTTGAAAATTCCAGGCAAGGCGAGAGCACAACAGTAAGCCCTAAGGAAAAGGCTACAGATATGGAAGAGGGAGATCTAGATTCAGAAGAATCTGAGGAGGAAGGAGAAATAGGAGACTCCCAAACATTGTCTTGCAGATTGACAAGAGGAAGGAAAACTAATCGAGAAAAAAGAGAGCGAGAAACATATAAAGACAAACTCCAAGGCAGCCAACCAATGTTGGAGAAGCTACTAGCAAAGACACCGAAGATTACAAGAAGCCATGGACAGGGGTCCAAAGGGGCCACCCATTCTCAGAAAGGTAAATAATGAATATTGTCTCCTAGAATTGCAGGGGGTTGGGGAGCAAGTAAAAGGAAGAAGCAATGAGAAGTTTGATTAGAATAGAAACCCCAAATATCCTTCTGATTCAGGAGACTAAGTTGGAGGAGAAGAGCTTCCTCCAAATAAGCAGGAACATATGGAGAAAAAGTGGAGGGCAGGCTGTCTTAGCCCGAGGTGCATCGGGAGGGTTGGGAGTTCTATGGAATGAAGACAAGTTGGAATTGGTCAATGGAAAGTAGAATACACACTGGCAGTTTATGCAACTCATAAGCTGCGAAACAAGGGAGGCCTTTAGCCTCTTTAATGTATATGTGCTGGTAAACACAAGGGAAAAGAAGCAGTGTTGGGACTCAATCAAACTCATGCTTGAGGAAGAAATGTTGATAAATATTATTATCGCAGGGGATCTGAATATAACCCTAAGCTCCTCCGAGAATAGAGGTGGCAACATAGTAAGAGACCCAGTGAGGGAATTGGTGGAGGATATCATGCAAGATTGGGATCTGCTCGACATCAAACCTCTGAAAGGTAAGTATACTTGGTCAAATAAAAGAATTGGCCCTGGCCATATTGCTGCGAGATTAGATAGATTTCTTATTTAAAGTTCCTATCTACTGCTTGGTTTAGAAGCTAGGATGCTCATCCTGCCATGCAGTATTTCGGATCATAAACCCATAAAGCTGGAATTCTCACCACACAGAAATTTTGGGCCCATTCCTTTTCATTTCAGTTCTCTATGGATAAGGTATCTAGACTTTATGGATAAGGTTAAAGAGAGCTGGAATTGGCCTGTCATAGGGTCCCCTTTCTTTGTTTGGGAAGAAAAATTAAGAAGAGTAAAGGCTACTTTGAAAAGCTGGGCTAAAAATCTTCCAAATCCAGCTGATGAAAGGAGGATGGCCCATGCCTCCCCTGAGAAGCACCAACTACAGATGGAAGAGGAGGAACCCACGGAGGAATCGACAATCATAGAAATAAATCTACAGCAAAAATTCCACAAAGCTTGTCTGCAAAAGGAGAATATTGGAGGTAGAAATCCCGTAGCCTATGGTTGGAAGCGGGAGACAGGAATACCTCCTTCTTCCACAAACAGGCCCAAGCTAAAAGGTCCTTCAACACAATTTCTGAAATAAAAGAAGATCGCATTACCCATAAGGACTTTACAAGCATCAAAGGGGCTGCCTTCTCCCACTTTGAGAAACTATATAGTGAAGTCGAGGGAATGAGCCAGGACACTATGTTCTTGGATGTTGTCCCCTCCAAGATCTCTTCAAATATGAATCAACAACTAGAAGCTAAAGTCACCAGAAAAGAGATAAAGGTTGTGTTCTATGAAATGGAGCTGGACAAAGCCCCGGGTCCAGATGGCTTCACTGCCAGATTCAATCAAGTTTGTTGGCAAATAGTGAGGAAGGATCTGCACGGAATGGTATCCAAATTTCAGCGCTGCCAGAAAATTGGAGGAAGCACAAATTCTGCCTTTCTCGCCCTCATTCCAAAGGAGAAGGGAGCCATCACCTTTAACAGGTTTCGTTCGATTTTGTTATGCAGCATTGGCTACAAGCTCATAAAAAAAGTGATTGCCAACAGATTGAAGGTCCTCTTGCCCTCCATTATTCCTTAAAACCGAGGGGGTTTCATTCAGGGCAGGAAAGTCATGGACAACATAATCCTTTTGCAAGAGGCAATTCATTCTAGCTTGCAGTGGAAAGAAAAAGGTATGGTGATCAAGCTGGACCTTGCTAATGCGTTTGACCAATTTTGTTATAAGTTTCTCTTTGGCATGATGCACAAGTTTGGATTTGGTCAAGAGTTTATCAGATGGGTTCGGGCTTGCATCTCTAAGCCCTGGATTGCCCCTCTGGTGAATGGAAGAGAAACAGAGTTCTTTAAAGCCTCTAAAAGGATGCGCCAGGGTTGTCCTCTGTCCCCTCTTCTTTTTGTTTTGCAAGCTTCAGTTCTGAGTTTTTATTTAGAAAAGTGCCAGATAGACCGAGAAATTATGGCTCTTAGGATCGCTCGAGGTGTCAAGGATATCAACCATGCATTGTTCGCTGATGATTATCTTTTGGTGGGTGTTGCCCTTGTATATTCTGCCTCCATATTCAGAAAAGTGTTGGAATATTTCTGTAGGACTTTGGGCAGCAAAATAAATGAAGGAAAATGCCATTTTTATGGCTGGAATATCTCCAACAGCGAGCTCTCCTCAATTTCCAGATGTATGGGTTTCACTGGCTCTGCTTCTTGGAACTCCTTCATCTATTTGGGCCTTCCTATCTTCCAAAGGAGACACTCCAGTAAATATTGGCTCTAAATGGTCGAGAAATTTATGAAAAAAATCCAGTATTGGGGCTTCTCATGGTTGAACCTTGCAAGGAAAACAATGCTTATTAAGTCTGTCCTATCTAGCCTACCCATTTTCCAATTCTCGGCCATGTTGGCTCCCTCCAACATCCTCAAGAAGATGGAGGAATGGATTCGAAGGTTCTTTTGGAAAGGAGGCAAGCAAAATGACAAGAAGATCCCCTTTGTCAGTTGGGACAAAGTTGCTAAACCTCTGCTAGAAGGAGGTCTGAATTTCAAGGACCTGAGGACTCAAAATATTGCTATGGGGGCTAAGATTCTGTGGAGACAAATAGCTTCGAAACCGGGCTGGGCCCAAAATGCGTTATGGAAGAAATATTTCAGGGGTTAGAGGCTACGAAGCTTGGATGACCTCACCCACACCAGCAAAGGCTCTCAAATTCACAGGCTTTGCATGCAGGCCTTACCACTGATACAAAAGCATTCCTATTGGATCCCAAGTAATGGCAAGCTCATTAATATTTAGACTGATAAAATCATGAGCGAAGAACCTTTGGGTGAAGTCCAAGAGCTCTCTGAGCTTCAAAACTGGACGTTAAATAACGGCACCAAAACATTGTGGGATATTTCTAAGTGGAAGGATAATTCGTGGGTAGGCTGGAAGAAGCCTCAAATGTGGGATGCTCTAGATCAGGCGTGGTCATTCCTGATGACTAAGCTGAAAGGAATGAGCCTAATGAGCATCAGGAAACAAGACAAGAGAGGCTGGGGCTCTCTAACTGGTTCTTATACTGTTGCACAAGGCTATGCATAGCTCAAAAAAATTCCCCAAGTCCCTTGCTACCCAGCGACTTGGCGAGGACTCTGTAGGCAGAAATGTGTTCTAAAAATCGATTTTTTCAGCTAGCTGTTGTGCCACAACAACATTTTAACTAAGAATAGACTGAAAAAGAGAGGCTTCCTGGGCACTTCCAGATGTAATCTTTGTCTGGAAAATGAGGAAAAAATGCCACCCATTTATTGATTGAATGCAGGTTCACCAAGAGTATTTGGGCTGATGTGTTTTCCTCATGGGGATCCTCTGTTCGTCTACCAAACTCGATTGCTGGATAGTTTGCTGATTGGGCTCATCTCTATCCTGGAAGACTCCCCAATAACAACTGGTTCAAGGCAGCTTGGATGGTTTATCCAAAATTCATTTTCTGGCAAATATGGATTGAGCGCAACCATAGAATTTTTCAAGAAAAAGCACAGAAGGGTAACCTTGTTTTGTCAAAAGCCAACGACCTGCTCAAGGAATTTCTCAGTGAGAAATTTGAGAAGCTGGGAAAAAATAACTTAAATCCTCAAGAATTGGTGTGGGGGAACAAGCTTGGCCTTCAGTTTTCTGAGGATGAGAGACAGTTCCGAACTACGAAAAATTGGCAGATTAGGCTTGCAGAGGGCGATTTCCGCATTTGGCTCCATAATTGTGACAATTCTTCCTTTTTTTTTAATGGGGCCGCCAAAGGCAATTCGGGAACTGCTGGGGCTAGAGGTGTCATCAGGAATGCGAATCGTTGCATAAAGAACATGTATACCTGGGGCCTAGGTCACAGTACAAACATGCAAGCTGAGGCCATGGCTTTATTGCAGGGTCTTAAGCATTTACAGGTTCTTGGTATTGAAAAACCCAATATTCTTGGTGACTCCCAGTCCTTGATTCGAATGCTTGTGGATAACACGTCCTCGAGGGACTTTTGGCTAGCAAGAGTGGTTGCCAGAATAAAGAAGTTGGTTGGTTCCTTTCTTCAGGTGAATTTTTTCCACATTCTTGGGCAGAATAATATGGAAGCGGATGCGGAAGCCAACAAAGTAGTCCTCCTTCCTGCAGGCACACAGATAAGAGATGAGGTTGAAGATTGGGATCCAATCCCTTAATTCTGGTTCTCATGTATTACTGTCTTTTACTTCAGCAGTTTGTCTGTATTCACAAGCATGGGGAATTTAGGGAACTAGGCTTGACTAACGGAGTTAAGAAGATTCAGAACATTAAGGTTAAGAAGTCAATTTTTCTATATGTTGAGGACAGCCGGTTCATGGGCTTCCTAAATGTAACCAGCCAACAGGCTTTGGATTTCTTTTAATACAAACTATACCCGTTTTCGTTAAAAAAAAAAAAAAATGGTAACAATCCAAACGACCCAATTTCAACAGTGTATCGTCACTAATAGACCAACAACATGAAGTGAAATTCCATAATCACTTTGTTTACAAATTGTAATAATCTTTAATCAAAATGGATTCATGCATATAAGTTTAATAGTTAGTCATGCAAAAAAATCAATCCTACCAACTAGCTTAATTTCAATCACAATCGATGACAGGACGCAATCGTCATTTAACCATTACAGTCATGTCTTATCACTTGACCCATTGTTTATCTTTAACATCTAAGGGGTTCTTTCAATGTCTTTTAAAATATCCTATTGTCCTCTTCGACGACAACCCCCACCTTTTTACATTCTTTCATTATCACATAGAACAATACATGCATTCATTCTTTATAAACAATGCATTGTAACTAAATAATTTTTCTTTAAATGCACCCTTAAGCATTACAATAAAAGTATGTATGTAAAGGTTGATAGTTAATCCACACTATCACTAGTGAGTGTTCAGGATTTTTCATAAATGCAATAGAATTTTTATTTTCTTTTATCCATATTAATATTCAAATGTCATGAGCACAGTTTAGAGCATACATTTTCACTTACTATTTTTAAATGAGGTTATTAACATGCATCATGAATCTTATATCAACTATAGTCTACTGCGTACATCATTATGTAATTTTGTTAGAATCATACCTAAGCTGATGTCCACTAGCATCATACCTCTACTTCCTTTCCGCTTACCGATTCCCAAAAGGCATAAGTGCTACAACCTTTTGTTCTTATACCACTTGTGACATCCCTGATCCGAACTTAAACCAAAATGCAACAAATTACATATATAACCATAAATACAACGATGCAACAAAAATAACACTTCATTTCATTAATGTCAAAATATTGAAATATGCTTACAAGCAAAATGGAAATAAACTAGCTCAGGCAATGGTAGCTTATCTCTGAGAAGAGATGTGGCGGCTACATGCTTCTGAACTATGTTACAATGAGGCTCAAGGGCCTATTTATTGTTGAACAATAAGAGAAAACCCTAAAAAACCAAAACCCTAACCCTAGGAGATGTAACACCAAGAGTTTGTGGGCCTTGTTGGGGTTAGTTGGGCAGCCAACTTCTCGAGGTCATAACCTGGTCATATTATCTCCGTTTGGCATGTACGATACCTTGTTGGAAAGGTCTCTCCGAGTACTAAATTAGGTGTAGAAAATTCCTACTAATGGCAGCTGGCCTACTGCGGACCTAAAAAAAATTCGTTTAGGGGGTTAAAACTGCTCTCGAAGTTTAGGACTCGAAAAATTGCTAAAAATAGTAAATCCTGAAATAAGCAAGGAAACAGATGAAACCCATTGGAGGTCTAGGTGGAATAGGTGGGTCGCCACCAATATCCACTTAGATGAATCCCTTGGTAAACCTCGTGTAAAAACACATAGAGTTAGAGATTTTTTTCATGGAATTTACCAACAGGTAACTTTTCAAATTACTATTCCATACTCCTTCATTGAACATTAGATAAAAATCTTTATTATTACATAGAGGATCTTTAGTAAAGGAATAGTAATTTATATAGCATAACATCCACTATTATAGCATATTATCATAAGCTCCCTATTGAAATCTTACATCATGATCATTATTGATTTCATTAAGCCAATTAATCACATGTTTGATGATGTAAGTGTTAATGTGAAACTAGGAAGCAACACAATTAGAATGACACAAGAGGCAAACACATCATTAGTCATTAATATACCCTAGAAACCCCGTAGGGAAAACCATAAAACTTTTAATTTTATTAAATGTCTTGTGAGGGTATTCACCCCTCACTCAAAGGTTGTAAGAGAGTCCATCCCTTGACAATTGTCACAAAATATTACAAGGAAATATCATCGTAAATACAACATAACTAGCTAGAAGCTATGACAATAATTATGATATCATTTACCCATAAATCCTCGAACATTATGACTTTGTGGCATGGTTCTTCCCATCAATGGATTACCCCACAGTTGACATTCCTTCAATATGCATGTACTACTAGTTCTTTTCCTGCCACAATGTTAAAGATAATCCATATTTCACATATGTCACAATCTTTTCCTGCAACTGCTATTGTCAACAAACATTGATATCACGATTAGGTAAAATATTAATCAAAACAATAATAAATATTTATTAGTGATGCTTCAAACATCTATTCGTGTGCATACATAAAATGTAAACAAAATATAGTGACATGCCTCTTTTAACAACATTGCACATGCATTAATTAAAAGCACATAACTATAAAAAAAAAAAAAATGTATATTTATCTTTACATGTCTATGGTTATGACACATGTATGTCCACCATAACACGCATGTATAAGGTAAAATACATAAAGATTACCTAGACATGTTCACTTGTCCCTATTTCACATCTATCACGAGAAGGGAACAATTACATTCTACTTCTACTCACAAACAACATGATAATATTAGAGAACCTTCATGGTTATCACCCTCTCTTCACATAAGAAGAGGGAAAATGTTCCCAAGATAAATACCACATTAGCTATTTTTCTCCTCGCACAAGCACACATTCTTTTCCAAAAGAAAACCATTACAACTATCCATATTCTTTTAAAGGACACTAGCACATTAACTATGATCTTTGTGCATGCAATTATATAAACTTTATTCAAAATAAACTAACCCTTTAATGATTTTATTTTTGCATTCAAATATGTAAAATAAAGCTAACACAATATGTACTAGCATACCACCGAAGCAAGGGAAGGTAACACCAAAGAGGAAGATTTTAAATTTTGATTATGTTTAAATTTTGATTATATGTAAATTTATTGACGGTAAATTTCATGCACGAATAATGCAACAATATCCATAAATTATGGGATAAAATATGTTAGACATCCACATGGCATAATACTATGTAAAGGCCGTAATAAGACCTTCAAGTTATGGTCCAATCAAATATTTGAAAAAGTAATTTTTGAACAATATTGAAAAAAATATTTATTTCTCAAAATTAAACCTTATAAATTGCATTGGTTAATTTTAAACTAATAGCGATCAATGTTATTTCTAAACATATTTTGATTTTTTAAATTATATCAAATCTAATAATATTTATTTTAAATTTAATATTTATTTTTAAAATTCAAATTGTTAACAAAATGCATATACTTCCTATGTCATAAGTAATATTTTAAATCTAAGTGTTTCACCAATTTAAAAATAAAATAAAAAATAGATTTATATGTACCATACTTTTTAAAAGTGAAACGTTAGAAGACATTTTGATTTCATATGGTGACATTTCGACTTATGTTTATCACATATAAAGTCTTACTTTTGCTCAAGGAGCTTTTAACTATTTTGTTTTTCCGGTTTTTAGCTATTTTATTTCCCATAATAACATTAACATAATTTTGAATTTTTGACTTGGGATTGCTTAATTCTACACTCAATACCTGTCAAATTGGTATCACTCCATTTGAATTTTAAAATTTCAGAGAAGCAATTTTTAGACAATAAACCAAACATATATTTTGGTAGTAGTGAAAACTAATCAATTTAATTAATCTTAATATAATTTAATGGTTTTATCTTATTACGCCGTAAGACATTTCCCTTTGAGAAGAACTCCCCAATTTCCACTCTACACTGGTTTGCAGCGTTGGATTGAAGTGTTAGACGATTGAAGAATGGTGTGCTGTTGGATTAAGTGTACCAACAAAAACTAAGAGTTAACCCCAGAAAAACAAAAGAGTAGTGGTTAGGACAAAAACGTTGCCTATTCTGGGACCAAGCGGAGCTGAGTATCAGTGAGGAAAAAAACGTCGGTTCTATGGCGAATTGGTGTTCATAATTGTCTTTCAAGGGTTTTGAAGTGCTCAAAACTGCAAGTACTGCTGGCAATTGCAGCAAGAATGAGTTTGAATCTTTTCTTGAGTTAGATGTTGGCGATTTCATGCTCATAACTGCCTTTTGAGGGTTTTCCTAATGCTCATAACTGTAGGTACCACCGACAATTGGAGCAAGAGTGAGTTTGAATCTTTTCTCTAGTTGGTTGTTGGAAAAAAATTCAAGGGAAGAATCATGTATATCCTAGAGAGCATCAACATTTTTAAAGGTTCTTCAATCTATTTTCTTCTATACTAACGCATAGCCCTATCCTTTGTAGGTATTGACGTCTCGCTACTCGCTTCGTAAAGGTTTAGGAAATTAGAATAAAGTGTCAAGGAATTTGAGATCCATTTGCCGGGGTTTCACAATATTTTTCTGACCAAACTTCAATAGTGAAATTATCATCAACCTCCCACCTCACAGATTGCAACCTATCATGTGTTGTCATTATGATGTAATTCAGCCTTTTGAATAACACATTGATTTGGTTCACCTATGTCTTCCCTTTAGATATGTAAATCTCTTGGTTAGATAATAGTTTAAGTGTACTACAGTGACTCAGTTAGCTTTAGTTCAATTACTTTGATTTCTGATTCACTAAAAGCATACATTCACCTCATTTGAATCGTTTTTGTTCATTGTTATAATTGTCCCATAGATCTGATTTCAACTGCATAGAATATAACTAAGAATTTACCCTTGCTCTTGACTACCTATAAGCATCTCAAGAGTAAGTTTTTGTGTGTTGATTAGTTGTACTATTTAAGCAGATTTACTTGTTTGAGAACTGAATACAACCCCAAGGGACATCCCCCCAAGACTGAAAAAGCAGTAGTTGAAACAGAGAGACATCCAGAGAGGGTTTAGTTGTCTAGAGTTGGTCCAAAACTCTGTCTACTATCTTTCATATTGAGGTCTATCTACTCGCTTCGTATAGGTTCGCGAAATAGGAGGAAAGTGGAAGTCATCTAGAGATGAAGCCCTTATTTACGTTGCTCTAAAAAATGATAGTTCTACCCAAATTAGACGGTGAAAGCTATTTTACTCTATTTTATGTACTGTTCTAAAGTAAAGATAAATTTCCATTTCTTGGAGCGCTCCTCTCATAAACATGTACCAACTCAGCCTTTTGATGAATTTAAACGGTATAGATTGTAACACAGGGATATTTGCAATGGATGTCTCTCAGAGCATATTTTCAGGGAAGAAGATGTCTAACCAACATTGAATTTGTATTGAGCACATCCCCAATTTATTTGTCCATCAAGTTAATATCCACACATAAATTCTCTATGGAATAATTTAAGGCTATTATTCCCTCCTCCTCCCAAAATGTTGTTGCTTAGAAGTTATCCTAACTCGATGTTCATGGGTTCTTTGTTTTCCCATTCACGATCCACCCATTTAGAATTAGGAGAGATATGTATATCACATTTCAATATATGCCAACTCCAATCCCCATCCACACCTCATAGATGGCCCAACTGGAGTGCCATTGTTCTGCACATCGAGGGGTTGCACAGTTGCCCATGTTTCTGGAAGCAAGTATATGAGTAAAGGCTCTGAAATTAAAAGAAAAGGAGGAGATTGTGAAGCAGACGATGATCAAAATTCCAAGAACAACATATATATGTATTATCAAACTTTATTGGAAGCAAATCCTGACAACCTACTTCTAAGTAGAAACTATGCCAAGTTTCTGCATGAGGTTACCAATTTTGACTTATGGTTCAGATGATGTTTTATTTGTTTCAGTTACAATTATATGCATGGAACATTTATTTGTATCAGTCATGAGATAATTAGCATTAAGTTGTCATTTTTCTAGTATATTTTGAGAAACATGGGTTGAAATATTAGATTTTATTTATTTATCGGTGTGATTTTTTTGAATTGTATGTATAATAGTTGCAACATAATATGGAGAAAGCTAGGGAATACTATAAAATGCCCATATTGGAAAGCCCTAGAGATACAAAAACTGTCTCACTCTATGCAAATTTCATTTGGGAAACACATAAGGGTGCAGCTAGGGCCGAAGCTTACTTCATTCAAGCACTGAACTTGTCTTGCTCTAATCACTGATAAGATTTTAGATTCACTTCCACTTTATTATTTTTTTTTTTACTTTGAATAAAAACACTAGAATTCTTGATTACTTCCTCAAATTTCATGGATTGTAAACCAAATAAACCATGGGCCTTGATTATGATAGCTCCCCCAAGAGAATCAAATATAATCTAACCTTTGATCAACAACAACTAGCCACAATATCAAATAACACTACTAATCTATTATAGTCCCGTGTTGTTGGCTTAGGTTGGGTTGACCCAAGTTCAAACTTTACAGCACACCAACAAAACCCTCAATCATTGGCCTTTCCGAAACGACCTACAAACAAGTCGCAGTCTCACCCAAAGTGACTATGGGAGGTTATAGAACTAGTTTTTTGCAGCCTTGAGGGATACTACGACGTGGCAATTATGTATTTTCTTATGATTTAACACTTATAAATTACTTCGCATTCATGAACTACTTCACACTTATATATTACTTCGCAAAATTACATTCATCGCTTAAACATATCATAAACACACATAAGCTTCCTATTATTGAAATAAAGTGCAGATAATAAGCAAAACACATGAAGACAAAAATTTTTCGTGGTTCATCCTAATGTCGGACTGTCCACAAGAAATGTTGCTTATAATAGAGAATTTGGTACAAAAAACTGTTCTTTCCCTGCGCACATAGCTTCAGGTTGTTTGTGCACTAAGCTGCAGACGGTCTGTGCACTAAGCTGCAACCCTAGGCCTCCGCGCACTCAGCTACTGAGCCTCGCCCCTTTCTCTAAAGTACAAATCACAAAGATCCAACCATAAAACACATATATGGAATAATAGTTGTCTTCCTTCTTTATTATTCATCCCTATATATACTATTACATTGAGGGATTACATCGCTACATTACCATGAACTAGATACCATGGTTTCCAAAATACTATGGTCCTAAACCATTCAATTTTTACAATATTATATTCCTTTACAGAAAGTGAGGGGCTTCACCGGGAAGCCCCTATACTATGCAGTGAGTTTGATATGCGGTCTTCATTGTGCTCCGCTGCTGTGCTATGCTGTCCACTTTGCATTCCGCGACATCCTTTGTATTGCGCACTCCACAAAATTCGGAATCCTTGCCAAAATATAAACAAGTTGGGTTGCGCCCAACAGGCCCCCAACACTCACATGTGACTCATCCCAAGTCACTCAACTGGTTTACCTCTGATTTTGTTTGCAATGTTGTTGTATTCCTTGTTGAATTGTTACAAAATATTTGACAACTGCTTTTCCTCGCCGCACACTTCTTCTAATAGTGCTTATGTGACATGCTCTACAACCCTCTTTGTCAATTATGTCTCCCTCTATCGAAGTTGTTGAATCTTTTCACCGACCACCTGTGATATATGAAGAGCCTCATCTTGCTAAGGCTAAGTCCTTTCTATCAAGCTTTTCTCCTCCTTCTTCATCTCTTCGATCTTCTTTTGTAACTCCTTCAACTCACTAATTTTTGCGAGCCTCCGCAAGATTGGAAAAGTCTTCATAGCTGCCCAACTCTCTTCCAACTGATGTTGCTTTTGCTGCATCTCCTCCTACAGTTTCTGAACATTTTAATCTTCCTGCAACGAAGTCCAAATTTGCATGCTCTCATCCAACAATTTTCCATAGTCTTCCAATGTTGCGGAGATGCTGGCCATCACACTCTTTAAGTTAATCTCCCCCTGCTTGTGCACTTCTAGTGGCATGGTTGGCTGCAACTTCATTTGTAGCTCAATGATCTGCATCTCATACTTAAATTGAACTACGAAATTTTATCCTTCTGCTCCTTAACTGCAAGGCCGAGCTTCATGACTGTTATCACCTGGATTGAACCTCACGTTGAAAGAAGGCAATGCAAAGGTAACCACAAACCATGCTTAGCCAAGTAGCTAGCCCTACTAGGTCGGGAGAGGGCTCTCTCCGTAAGGATCTCAGCCAAGATGACTAGATTAGGTAAAGGATATTATTCTAGGTATAGTAGCACGAAGATTTGATTGGATTTTGAAGGAATTTTGCTGGATCAGGAGGAGCTGGACAGTTTAGGGCAAGGGAATTAGGTCAGAATTATAGGGTGTTTAATAGGGCAAGGTAGGCATAAGGTTTAACACTCTAGGGCTTGGTGGGTGAGGTGTTTTAAGACTGATAAGAGGCTAAGAAGAGCATGTGATTACCATGGATCCTTCCCAAACTATAGAAAACATGAAATGGTGAATATTTTCCCAAAGTAGAGCACTCATGTAATGAATTCTACCTATCAACTTGAAATCATTCACTTAGAATCAATGAAATGATTAACGAAATACACAAAACATACTAACATATGATCACAAGAGAAGAAACTCTACTAAAACTCCATACCACATGGATCCCATAAAATAGCTGCAATTCTTATTAGTCTCCGGCTAAACTACTACAAAATGATGTACAATCAAGGTCTGAGCATCTAGCTGAGTCCAACCATTTACAATGAGAAAAAAGAAGAAGATATAGGCATTGTTTCAACCTCCTCCCATCCTCAGGGGTAGAATACCTAATATGAGGAGCTAATATAACTAATACTGAACAAGAAAACAAGAATATAGGCATCTTAACAACTTGCCTCTAAAAGTGAAAAACTGATTCATTTGAGCTCAAATTGACTTTTAATGCAATGAATCTACCCTTTACTACTAATTATCCATCATATTTACATTCCAAGTCATCATTCATAATGGTAAAACATCCTCCATGAGAGAAAATCCATGCACAGTAAAAAAGTGGAAAACTAGCCACCTTGTGCAAAATTTGCCCTATGCGCAGCACCACTGGCCCAGCGTGCAACACCACTTTTAGGTCCCTTTGGAGGCCTTTCCAGAATCCAAATTGAGCTAATGATAGATATTTGGAAATGTATTCAAGTATACTTTCCAAAACACCTAGAATTTCTGCATTTGAAGCTCATTTGACCCCTCAAAACTTGATTCTCCCAAGACTGCTTCTGTGTGTCGAAAAAGTGGCAGAAAGGTCATTTTAGGGTGTTTTTTGAGCTTTTGGTGGACCATTTCTGACCCAAAAACTTAGAAAATCCATAGGGTGCATGTACTCATCGCTATGAATCCAAAAATGCAAACCATTTGTGCATTGGGTGCCCCTAGGAAAAGCGCAACGCCACGTTTAGGCAGTTTTTCTGTGTATAAAATTTCAAAATTTGCAAATGAATTTTTTTTTTCCAAACTTGCCCAAAATTGGTGAGAAGCACCATCATCAAGTATCTTGATGAGCCAAGGAAGCTTTAGAAAGCAACCTAAGGCTATCCTCCTCCTTTTTTCCTTTTAGAGCCCGCCTTAGCCTAGCTTTCATCTTTTTGACCCTCATGTTGCAAATTTTGTTTCGGGTCCTGTAATGGTAGGCCATGTGCTTGATCATCTGATTGTCTCTATTGGACTTCTGCAGCAGCTTCTCAAGGTGAAAATTGACTCTCTCAAGACAAGTGTCTCTATCATCTTTAATCTCCTTCTCAATAGGAGTCAAAGTGACCTGTGCCTCTTTGTCACTTTGTCGTTTTACCTTGAGCAGTTCCAGCTCCATGAGGACTTGTTTGTTACTAAACTACTTGTTTTCTTGTTCCAAATATGTGATGACATACCTGGCCCTCTCCAAATTTTCCATCAAAGCTTGGAATTGAGCCTCCTTTTCTTGTATGATAATGTCCATTATTGTTTCTTTGTCTTGAGCCTCTAAGTCAATTATTTCCATGCCATGATGAGTATAACCATGCTCTGGCTCATCATGCTTTGTCAAATCAAAGTCCCTCTATTCTTCCTCATCATCAAGACTTTCCTCTGGCATCTTTTCCTTCCCTTTCTGCCACTGTTGCACCTGTACCAGATGTGCTGATGAAGAAGGCAAAGTCCCTTCCACATCCTATGGAGCTAGCATTTGCCTATGGGTTGATGAAGAAGTCAAGGTGCCTTCCACATCCTGTGGAGCAAACACTTGCCTATCAGCTACAAACAATCTCCTTGTGCCCCTCTGATATGTCATGTATGTCCTGGGCACCTCAGTGGTTCTAGTCTCTTTGGCCTCCTCATCTGTTTTCACCTAAGCACTGCTAGAAGGTCCCCTTGCTTCTTGAGACACTGATGGAGGAATTTGAGGACCCCTAAAGATGTCATGAGTAATAAATGTCTTCCAAGAGATGTTGAGGAGGCTAAGATGATGAAGCACAATCATCTTGATCAGGGAATAATGATAGAGACTACTCATCTATTGAGGGTATGGCTTCTTTTGTACAAAATGAGCCATCTTCTCAATATTCCTCAACAAGAAATAAGGGAGGTTTACCATCCTCACCTTGGTAAAATGCATGAGAAGCCTGATGTGATAGGTGTACAGCCTGGAAAATCTGCCCTCACAAGTGAAATATTTCGTGATGATTTTCAATGGTGACATACTTGTCTTCAAGAAATCTGAAACAAAAAAGTCTCTTCACCTCATTTCTATACCGGGGTTTGACATAAGGCTCATAATAGTGTTCATCTAGGCCCTGGGCCTTGTACCACTTCTCCCCTACATTTGGAATCCTGGTTGCATCTGCAATGATGGAGGGTGAGACTGTGAATGTTACCCTAGCAAGAGTCACCTTGTTGTCCCGAAGATGGGATACAAAAATTCTGGTGAGCTTAGGGTGATGTTTAACTCTCTACACCTGCTCATAGAACTCATAACAGCCAAGATATCTGAAACCAGTGACAGCCAATTGAGAGGCCTGTAATTCTCTGAGGTTTGATGGCTCTTCTATGATAATTATGCCTCCCTTGTGTGATTTTCTCTGATGCCTAGCTCTATCTGCTGAGGTGTCACTGCCTGTGTTTTCCTCCTCCTCATAGTATTGGTCCTCTCTGTCCATGTTTGCAAGGCTTGAGGTTGTATGAAGGGAATGGGTGAGAGTGATTTAGGAATGAGGGGATGGGAGATGACCTTATGGGTTAGAAAATGAATGAGGGAGTAGGAATCATAAAAATGAGAAGGAGGGCTTGGTTTGTTGAGATATTGCTTTTTGGGAAGAGGGATAAAGAGATGTGGATGTTATGGAATAGGGATAAATGGATAGAGAAGAGTTTAGAGTTGTAGTGATAGGTGATATAAGGAATAATTGGGGTTTAGGGTTTAGGCATAACCAAGGAATAAATTTAGGGTTTCACACTTGGCATGGGGAATGATGTTTAGAAGTTTGAAATGCAAACCAAAACTGTAGTATGGGAGGTCAACTTACTTGCATTGAATGGAAAAGAGGGAAATATTGAAGTGTCTTGAAGTTTTGAGGCCTTTCTGGCCCTTATGCTCAATGCACAACACCACCGCACAGACGCATAGCGCCACCTCCAGAAGCGCAGCGCAGTGTAAAATTACACTGTGAAAATTGCCAGATGTGCAGCGCCGGGCCCAGATGCCCAATGCTAAGTTCTCAACGTGCAACATCACTCCTCCTACCTGAAATGCACAACGCCACTTCACCATTGCTCCAAACGTGCAGTGCCACCCTCCAAAAGCGCAACACCACTTGTCCTTTGCCCAAAACTCGCTCAACCTTTCCTCTTCTCCTCAATTTTTGACTCCTTACTTGCCAAATGAGAATGATGAACTTGAAAATGAAATGTGAGACCTTATATAGGAGTAAATTTTGATTTTTCACTTGAAAAACCCACTTTCTAATGTTTCTTGACCTTCTTCAAAACTCTATTTTTAATGCCTTTTCTTCTTTGTTTCCTTTCAAGTGGATATCGCTCAACTTGAACTGATTTTTGCAGTGTTTCTTTGTCTTGCAGCAAGGAGAGCTGCTTTGGTGTAGATCATTTATTACATAAAGTGACTTAAAATTACATATGAAATACAAATTAACTCAAAATGCTCTGTTTTCACCTCAAAGACATGTTTTTGAGGTGAAAATTACATTAGTTTAAAAGATAATTATATAATGACTATGACCTACAAGGCATCATGCTTGACTTATTTATCATCCTCATACCCTTGCTACCCTTTATTTACACTTTTAAATCATGCTCTTGACCTTGGTAATGAAACCTTAAGACCTAATGAAACATGCCCTATGACCTAATGAAAGCATGATTGCAAATTGACCATGAAACCATAAATGAAGACAACCTGAAGAAGGGTCAGCAAGTATACTCTATGAGGGAGAAGTTATATTTTCTAAAGAGAAGAGAACCATCAGTGGATCAGTTTGACATGACCTAATGAAATGATGTAAAAATTTCAGTATGGGACCCCTAAAATGAAAATGCAAATTGCAAATTTTGATCCATGATGGAAGTATGTAGATACTGACACTAACATTGGCCTTATTGGGGATGGCAGCTCCTTGGAGGTATCAAGAAAACCATAGACCAAGTGCCTCATCCATTGGGCAATACGGTCAAACAAACAAAAAAAGTGAAAAATGACTCAATACAAACTGAAAAATGACTCACAACCGACTCTAAACTTGACTATAAACCAAATCAACCAAACTTGACACTAATCATTCAAACTTTATAGCCTTCACTGCGGGCCCCAAGCTCAGATGACAGTGTACTTTAAAACTTGCAAGGAACAATGAAGGTGAAGTAATTTCATGGAACAACCTCAAAAGTAGTAGTGTTTTAGGAGCCTACCATTCACTGGCCCTCCTAAACATTCCTGACCATCCATTTCCTTTAACAAAAATGCATTTTGTCCTCGATAAGTTGAGATTTTATACGGTCCTTTCCATAAATTGTCAAACTTACCATGCTTTCCCTTTTCCTCATTCCGTGCATCCCACCGCAACACTACATCTTCTAGCTAAAACTTTTCTACTTTGGTTTTGTGGTCATAAATTTTCTTTATCTTCTCTTGTAACCGGAAAGTGTTTTGGGAAACCTCTTCCCGTGTTTGCTAAAGGTGAATCATTTGATTAATTCTACGCTGAATATCATCCTTTTCGTGGCCAGCTTCTTGTAACAATCTCATGACTAGGACTGCAAGTGATGTAGGAAATACTGTATCAGTACCATAAACCAACTCAAAAGGTGACATACCTATTGATTTCTTGCTGCTCACTCTATCGGCCCATAAGGCATTAACAAGCTTTCGATGCTAATTCTTCTTGTTTACCTCCAACATTTTCTTGATAATATTCACCAAGGATTTATTTGATGACTCAACCAATCCATTGCCCTGCGGGTAGTATGTCGTGGAATGACCCAATGTAATATTGTACTTGTTGCAAAACTCAACCATCTTCTTGGACTTAAATGTTGCTGCATTATCTATTATAATCTTGTGAGGGAAACCAAAACGAGACAAGATATTAGATTCTAAAAATTGGATAATTACCGTGTCCGTGGCTTGCCTTGTTGGAATGGCCTCAATCCACTTGGTGAAGTAATTGGTAGCTGTCAAAATTCATATGTATTGTGCTGATGATGTAGGATGGAGTTCCCCTATGAAATCAAGTCCCCATTGCTGGAAAGGTGCATTTACTTCAACTGGCTTCAAAGGAAGAGGAAGCAACTTCCTTTTTCCTTGAAAAACTTGGCATTCATGGCGGCCCATCATTGTCTTATATAA
The DNA here is from genome assembly GCA_000404065.3 of Pinus taeda. Classification (NCBI taxonomy): domain Eukaryota; kingdom Viridiplantae; phylum Streptophyta; class Pinopsida; order Pinales; family Pinaceae; genus Pinus; species Pinus taeda. Next base: position 247,463 of record APFE031154340.1, read on the forward strand.
ATTTGAAAACGAAGTTGGCCAATAATATCCCGCTCTCAACACTTTGTTAGCTGTTGTTTTCCAAAACAAATGACCGCCATAATCACCTCTATGAAAATCATTCATTACTTGCTGAGCTTCATCTTCAACCAAACAATTAAGAAGAATTCCTCCCGGATCTTTCAAATAGAGAGCAGTATTAAAATGCATAATTTTTCAGACTTTAGTTTTAGTGATCTACCTTTACTTCTTAATATTTCAGAAGGTGGTGAGAGATGCTGAAGAAAATAAACTATATCAAAATACTAAGATGATTTGAGAAACATTTCCGATACTTGAATGAGTGAGCTACCATCTTCGTCCTCTGACATTGCTGCAATAAGATTTATGTCTAGAGCATGCATATTTGATTCAATCATTAGTTTTGCCAAGCCTTGTCCTTGATCAGTTTGGTTGGTTTAATCTCAAGATCATACTCCAACATTGCTGCTATCCACTTACCTCTTCTTCCCTCCAGATCAGTTTCCATGAGAACATCCTTGACTGCTGCATTAGGAACATATGCTATAGTGTGTAAATGCAGAATGTATACTCTAAAATCATTCAATGCTTTTATAAGAGCCAGTGCTTGTTTTTCAATGATATTGTAATGCAAGGCAACATCTCGAATAGTCCTACTGAAAAAAGCAATGGGTTGCTCCACTTGATCCCTCGTTTGCATCAATACTGCAGCCATGGTGTGCTCGGATGCAAATGAAAATATAATAAAATCATGAGTATAATCAAGACTAATCAAGACTGGGGCTGTGGTCAAAGCAAAATTTACCAAGTTGAACGATTTCATGGCATCCTCAGTCCATTTCACAGTGTTGTCCTTTTTCAACTTATTAGTTATTTCACGTAAATGCTCATCCAAATTTGGTATAAATCTGCGTAAGAAATTCATCTTACCATTGAAAGCCTGAATCTCCTTTTTGTTGCATGGAAAGTCTATATACTGCATTTCCTCGACCCTTGAAGGATCAATGCGAATACCATCTTTAGAAATTATATGACCAAGGAGCTTACCCTTGTCCATGGCAAAAAGAATATTTTTCGGGTTTAGAGAAATCCCAAACTTCCTACATTTATGAAAGACAATCTTTAAGTGGTGCAAATGCTCATCATTAGAACCAGAAAATACCGTCAGATCATCTAAATAAACTACCAATAAAATATCCTTCTCATTAGCAAAAGCTATGTCCATCGCCTGCTGAAAAGTGGCTCCAACATTCTTCAACCCAAATGGCATTTTGGCATACGAAAAAGTTCCCCAAGGTGTTGTGCTGGTCTTTTTCATGCACCAAGATCTTATTATAGCTTGAGTAACCATCTAGTAGTGACATCCGTGATGCTCCAACTACTCTTTGCAGAATATGGTCCATCTTAGGAAGAGGGTAAATCCTTTAAGGACACTTTGTTGAGGTTTTGAAAATCTATGCACAACCTTATTTCTCCGGTCTTCTTTCGTACCGGGACCAAATTTGAAATCCAAACAGAAAATCTAATTGGAAAAACAATGCCAGCTTTAAACAATCTATTTACCTCTTTCTCGATGGATGGCAGTAGCTTGGGATTAATTCTTCTCAACTTCTGTCTAAAAGGTTTTGATCCGGCTTGATAATAATAGTATGTTGAATGATATCCTTGTCATACAATTTCAAATCTGAATAGTCCCATGCAAAAACATCAGAAAATTCATAAAGTAATCTAACATAATTAGCCTTTACTTTGGGAGACAACGTTTTTGATAAATTTACAAGCTTGGGATGGTCAGCTGTTCCAAGATTTACATCTTCAACTCTTTTTTCCGTAGGAACCAAGCTCAGTTTTCTTGCCACATCATCCTGATAAAAAAGCTCCTCTAAAGGTATGAGACCTCTAGGAATAATATTATCCTTCAGCTGTAAAACCTCCATCTGATTTAACTCAATGTCTTGTTCATCGGAATCACAAACATCATCATAGGCATTAATTTCATTGTCATCCCAAAAAAATTGCTAATACCTCAAATTATCAGGAACAACAGGCCTATGTTTGACATGAATTTCAAATTTGTTGCTAGAATTCATTGGAATCTTCAAATTGTTGGCCGCAATGGCAAGTGAATATGCAATGATGTTTTGAGTTCGAGGTACTGCTGTCAAGATATATTCTGCAAACATCCTCAAATTATCAAGAACTGCATTTCTATAGGTTCTCATCCGCGGATGTTTTGCTTGATATTCTCCTTTTACTTGTTTAATCACCAGCTTTGAATCACCATAAACAGAAATCATTTTCACATCCAGTTTCTTCAAGATTTTAAGACCTGTAATCAAAGCCTCATACTCTGCCTCATTATTAGAGCAATCAAAAGCGAACTTGTAGGAACAAACTCTAATATTACTTAGGACTTTGGTAGGCTAGAAAGCAGGGCTTCGAATCCAAATTCCATTACCAGCATCGTCCTTACCCACAGTGCCATCGAAGTCCATGCTCCAAAGGTCGGCTTCATCTTCTAGATGCTGAAATTCTATTTCTTTCTCAACCTTACTTTTGCTGATTACTTCATTTTTCTGCTCTTCACTAATCTTTTGCTGATGTGTAGGCTGCTCAGAAGAAATTGCTTTTTTTTCTTTTTCTTGATTAAGAACTGCTCTAAAATTCTCAGAAATTTCTGGAACATCATTTACTTCTACAAGTTGAATATATACATCATTCAATCCACTATCAGAGTACAAAACAAAGGACTCTAAATCAGCATGTAGAACATTTATCGGATGATTCACAGGCTTCTCTTTACTAGTGATCATATACTTCATTTTCTTTTCCTAGTACAACCTTCTCAATTGACCGAAAACAGGGATGGTAGCATAAGAGAAGTCAAGTTGTAAAGTGCCTTTGAGTTCAACACCCCACGATCTAGATAAAAGCATACCAAATTGAGGCGATATATCAACAACTACCACATCCATCAAGACATTTTTGGCTGGGATTTGATCTAAAGAAACCACCAAATATTTGATGAGGCCAATGCAATGAACTCTACCAGAGTCAAAGGAGTACAAATCATGATATTTTCGGGTGATATCTAGGCCCAACTTTTCCATAATCGCTTTAGGCATCAAATTGTGAGAAGCTCCAGAATCTAACATAGCATTATGGAGAATATACTCATGTAGTCTAAGACTTAGATAAATGGGAGGGACTTCGCTATCTTCAGGTTGACCTTCTATGGCTGGACCAAAAATGAGTTCAGGATGATCATCCTCGACATTCACCATGTCTGATAAAGGATCTATTTGTAATATTCTAGCTACATGGTGTTTATAATTGCTATTCTTAATATGCTCAGTCAAAGGGATGGACACTTTTAATTTAGCAATTTCACTTTCGAAATTAAATGATGAAACTTTTTCTACCTCTTTGATGCCAATTTCCTTCATATCTGCTTTCTCTTTCATTGCACTATCTTTTTGTTGATTGTTCTTCTCGTTGACAATGATACTTGTTGATGGTACCTTGCTGGAATTTGGATCAGCAAGCTCTTTCCCTTTCTTCTGAGTGTTTGAGGAATCATTCTTTGATTGCACATCTTTTCTTTTCTGAATGGGATTGATTGGTACATCTCTGCTCCTTAAAGAATACTACCTCTGCTGTGCAGTCAAAGCATTCATATAACCACGCTGATAATCATCAGATTCAACCTCCAAAACCACATCATTTGCTAAGATGTAATCCTCATCCCTTTGCATGTCTGGAACTTTTGTGTATTCTTCATCTTCGGTTAGAAATAAAGGCATACCATTAGTAGTGAAAAAGTGATTTGTTTCAATTACCGGATCATCGTCATCTTCTTCTTCCATTCCTTGAACATAATTATGCTGTAAGGGAGTTCTGATTTGCTGTTGTTGCACTGGTTGTGCTGGTGCCTTTTGTTCTCTCTGCTTGGTTCAGAATTGGGGCTGTTGATGTCCTCTAAAATTTGGATTCCGGATTGGTGGTTCAGGTCCATCTGTGATGGATAACCAGTCAACCATCTTTTCCACTATTCGAATCAATGAATCCATCTTTACATTTGAAGTAGATGCTTCTACTTTCATGGTCACTCTTTTCTCAGATCTCATTCTTGCTCTTTTGGCCAGCAAGTTTGCTTCTACACTCACAACATTCTTTTTTGTATGTCTTCTAGTGTGGTAGGATCACATTCCTACAACTGATATGCCATATCAACATCGAAACCGTCTGGAAACTTGAGCAAAGCCAACTCCTCTGGTGGTTTAATGTTGGCAAGAATAGCATTGTATACTGCATTAAACCTCACACAATAGTCTTGCACACTCTCGTCGACATTTCTCTTGACGTTCTCATACTTGAACAAAATCTGAAGTGGATTCTTCTTCACCTCCCATCGATCCAAGAATTTCCTATGGAGGATTGGTAAAGTGGTGATAGAAGCTGCTGGTAAAGCTCTGAACCATTTTCGAACTTCACCTCCAAAGCTTTGTACAAACAATCTCATCGTCACATCTTCAATCTCTACTTCATGGAGGTCAAAGAAATCATTCATTTTATCAACATGTTGCTGATATGTAATGGATTGAGTGGCATCAAAGAAAGGTATTTTGGTTTGATAATCAACGGACATGGCACCAAGATTCTGAGGTAAAACAAGGGGTGCATACAGGGCAGCCATAACTCGAGGTGGATTTAAAGCAAGGATTAGGCTACTAGGAGTTGATGCAGTAGTTGATGGAGAACTGGGAGTAATAGGTGATTGATGGGGAATGATAGGTTGATAGGGAAGTGAAGGTATAAATGGAGGTGGTGAATGAACTTTAGAGGTGGAAGGGAATAATGATGAACTAAGGGTACACTGGTTCAGAAAGCTCAGGGATCTTAGCAGTAGTGAGGGATGATTGAGGGGAATTAAGAATATACTCATCAATTGACTAGTTTGCCTTTTGGACTTCGATATTTGCAATAAACTCTGGATCTATAACTATGTCATCAAGTGCACTTTCAGACCTGGTTTTAAATAGGGAAAGATCAAATGATAGATCAAAGGGAAGATCTTCTAAAAACAACCACTCATCAGGGCAAGAATCTACTTTTATTGAAGGTGTGGGATTGACTAAACTTTCTTGTCTTTTGAGTCTTCTCAAAATCAGATTGGGATTATCCACTACTAGGGCAAGGTTTGGATCTAGATTGGTCCTAGTGTACTTTCTCGAAGCCAGTGTGCTCAAATTTCGAAGTTTTATTTATTGCTTTACAACTTTCCAATTCAGCCTAGTAAATTCTAAAACTCATCATCCATAAGTTTAAGAATTCAAATGAAAGATACTACTAGGGTGATTAGTCTTTCGCTCCCCAGTATGGTCGCCACTATGTTATCACCTGGATTGAACCTTAGGCTGAAAGAAGGCAATGCCAAGGTAACCACAAACCATGCTTAGCCAAGTAGCTAGCCCTATTAGGCCGGGAGAGGGCTCTTTGTGTAAGGATCTCAGCCAATATGACTAGATCAGGTAAAGTATATTAGGTTAGGTATAGTAGCACAAAGATTTGATTGGATTTTGAAGGAGTTTTGTTGGATCAGGAGGAGCTAGACAGTTTAGGGCTAGGGAATTAGGTCAGAATTGTAGGGTGTTCAATGGGGCAATGAAGGCATAAGGTTTAACACTCCAGGGCTTGATGGGTGAGGTGTTTTAAGACTGGTGAAAGGCTAGGAAGAGCATGTGATTACCGTGGATCCTTCCCAAACTATAGAAAACATGAAATGGTGAATATTTTCCCAAAGAAGAGCACTCATGTAATGAATTCTTCTTCTCAACTTGAAAGCATTCACTTAGAAGCAATGAAAGGATTAACAGAATACAAAAAACATACTCACATATGATCACAAGAGAAGAAACTATACTAAAACTCCATACCACATGGATCCCACAAAAATCGCTGCAATTCTTATTAATCCCTTGCTAAACTACTAAAAAATGATGTACAATCAAGGTCTGAGCATCCAGCTGAGTCCAACCCTTTACAATGAGAAAGAAGAAGAAGATATAGGAATTGTTTCAACCTCCTCCCATCCTCAGGGTTCTAATCCCTAAGATGAGGAGTTAATCTAACTAACACTAAACAAGAAAACAAGAATATAGGCATCTTAACAACTTGCCTCTAAAAGTGAAAAACTGATTCATTTGAGCTCAAATTTACTTTTAATGCAATGAATCTACCCTCTACTACTAATTATCCATCATTTTTACATGCCAAGTCATCATTTACAATGGTAAAACATCCTCCATGAGTGAAAATCCATGAACACAATAAAAAAATGGAAAACTATCCACCCTGTGCAAAATTTGTCCTATGCGCAGTGCCATTGGCCCAAAGTGCAACGCCACTTTCAGGTCCATTTTGGAGGCCTTCCTGACATCCAAATTTAGCTCATGGCAGCTCATTGGAAAGGTCTTCAGATCTACTTTCCCAAACACCTAGAATTTCTACATTTGAAGCTCATTTGACCCCTCAAAACTTGATTCTCCCAAGATTAATTTTGTGTGTCGAAAAAGTGGCAGAAAGGTCATTTTTAGGGTGTTTTTTGACCTTTTGGTGGACCAATTCTGCTCGAAAAACTTAGCAAATCCATAGGGTGCATGTACTCATCAATCTGAATCTAAGAATGCAAACCATTTGTACATTGGGTGCCCCTAGGAAAAGCGCAGTGCCAGTGGTGCTGCGCATTTAGGAAGTTTTTTTATGTGTAAAATTTCAAAATTTGCAAATGACAAAAATTCTTCCAAACTTGCCCAAAATTTGTGAGAAGCACCATCATCAAGTATCCTAATGAGCTAAGGAAGCTTCAGCAAGAAACCTAAGCCTATCCTCCTCCTTTTTGCCTTTTAGAGCTCGCCTTAGCCTAACTTTCATCTTTTTGACCCTCATGTTGCAAATTTTGTTTCAGGTTCTATAATGGTAGGTCATGTGCTTGATCATCTGATTGTCTCTATTGGCCTTCTGTAACAACTTCTCAAGGTACAAATTGACTCTCTCAAGCCAAGTCTCTCTATCATATTCAATCTCCTTCGCAATAGGAGTCAAAGTGACATGTGCCTCTTTGTTACTTTGTCGTTTTACCTTGAGCAGTTCCAGCTCCATGAGGACTTGTTTGTCACTTAACTACTTGTTTTCTTGTTCCAAATATGTGATGACATACTTGGCCCTCTCCAAATTTTCCAGAGCCTCCTTTTATTGTATGATGATGTCCTTTATTGTTTCTTCATCCTGAGCCTCTAAGTCAATTATTTCCACGCCATGATGAGTATAACACTGCTTCGACTTATCATGCTCTGTCAAATAAAAGTCCCTCTCTTCCTCCTCATCATCAAGACTTTCCCCTGACATCTTTTCCCTCCCTTTGTGCAACTGCTGCACCTGCACTTGTTGTGCTGATGAAGAAGGCAAAGCCCCTTCCACATCCTGTGGAGCTAGCATTTGCCTATCGGTTGATGAAGGAGGCAAGGTCCCTTCCACATCCCTGTGGAGAAAACACTTGCCTATCAGTTGCAAACAATCTCCTCATCTGTTTTCACCTAAGCACTACTAGAAGGTCCCGCTGCTTCTTGAGACACTGGTGGAGGAATTTGAGGACCCCTGAAGATGTCATGAGCAATAAATGTCTCCCAAGAGATGTTGAGGAGGCTAAGATGATGACGCACAATCATCTTTATCAAGGAATAATGATAGAGACTGCTCATCTGCTGAGGGTATGGCTTCTTCTGGGAAATTTGAGCCATCTTCTCAATATTCCTGAATAAGAAATAAGGGAGGTTTAACATCCTCACCCTGGTAAAATGCATGAGAATACTGATGTGATTGATGTACATCCTGGAAAATCTACCCTCATAAGGGAAATATTTCATGATGATTTTCATCATGGGGACATACTTGTCCTCAAGAAATGTGAAACGAAAAAGTCTCTTCACCTAATTTCTATACTGGGGTTTGATATAAGGCTCATAATAGTGTTCATCCAGATCCTGGGCCTTGCACCACTCCTCCCCTACATTTGGAATCTTGGTTGCATCTGTAGTTATGGAGGGTGAGACTATGAATGTTACCCCAGCAAGAGTCACCTTGTTGTCCTGAAGATGGGCTACAACAAGTCTGGTGAGCTCAGGGTGATGTTGAACTCTCTCTACCTACTCACAGAACTAATAGCAGCCAAGGTATCTGAAACAAGTGACAACCAACTGAGAGGCCTACAATTCTCTGAGGTTTGATGGCTCTTCTCTGATAATTTTGCCTCCCGTGTGTGGTTTTCTCTGATGCCTAGCTCTATTTGCTGAGGTGTCACTACCTGTGTTTTCCTCCACCTCATAGTCTCGGTCCTCTCTATCCATGTTTGCAAGGCTTGAGGTTGTATGAAGGGAGTGAGTGAGAGTTATTTAGGAATGAGGGGATGGGAGATGACGTTATGGGCTAGAAAATGAATGAGGGAGTAGGAATCATAAAAATGAGAGGGAGGGCTTGGTTTGTTTGAGATATTGCTTTTTGGGAAGAGGGATAGTGGGATGTGGATGTTATGGAATAGGGATAAAGGGATAACGGGATAGGGAAAGAGTTTAGAGTTGTAGTGATAGGTGATATAAGGAATAATTGGGGTTTAGGGTTTAGGCATAACCAAGGAAGAAATTAGATTTTATGAAGAGAAGACAACCATCAATGGATCAGTTTGACATGATTGAATGAGATGATGTAAAAATTTCAGTATGGGACCCTTAAAATGAAAATGAAAAGAAAAAATTTTGATCCCTGATGGAAGTGTGCAGATACTAACACTAACACCGACCTTGTCTTCATTTGATTCATCCTCGCGGACATCCATGTCCGGAATTTCCTTGCAAGTGGCTTTGACAACCTCCTTTAGTCTGTGTTGTTGTTTCCCTGCTTGTTCCTTGCCCTTGATGGCCTGGTTGAGTTGTTTCTTTAGTGCAACGCACTCATGTTCTATCTAAATGTTTAAGTGTGAGGTGTGTTTTTCTCACTCCTTGAGCTCATTTTTTATACCTTGATGAAATTCATGTAGGACCGGAGTGGGTAGTGCTGCCATGTTCATATTGACATGGTCCCACCCTTTTGCCAGTTGCTTGACTTCGACAGAGTTGAATTGTAAAGCTCCGACAGGTATCTGCATTATCCTCATCCCCAATGTTGTTTCTATTAGCCTTTCTCAATGTAGTCCTTGGTCTATCTGCATTGGTGGTTTGGATGTTTGCACCCAAATCTTCAGCTTTGTAATACTTTTCTGCACACCTATGATAAGCTCACCATAACGATCTTCCACCCTATTCCAAGATTCCATGGTTATCTCTTGAACCTTGTCTCCGATTTGATCCAGGTCACCTTCAATGAGAACCATTGTTGTGATTTATTTTGATTTATCCACCTTATGCTTCTTTCTGCTCTTAATAGTAGCTTTGCCTTGGCTCTTCCGTTTCTCTATGACAATTTTCTCTGTTTCTGCCTTTTCTTTCTCCTTAGTCATATCCTCACCTCCTTGAGGATGCTCCTCATGGTGTTCTTCTTCTTCTTTCTCTTCCCCTGCTTCCTTCTCCTTGTCTTTTCCACTGGCTTTGCCATGGTGCAAAGTGTCCAATTCTTCTTCTTATGTTGCATTGTCTCTTGCTTCCTCCAACAGAGTTATCCATTCTACATGCCATGTCTTTATTACTTCTACGAGATCATCTTCTTTGACCATATATGGCAATGCATTCCATTCCTTCGTCATGTCTCTGCAAGCTTGTATGTACAATTTATGGAAATCCGCCGTGAACCTCACCATAGGGTTGTACTGTTTTTACAAACTTGGCAAAAGGCGTGGATTTTGGTTTACGAACTTGTGTAGATCCATTTGATATAATATAAAAAATATCTTATTCTCCTATGTTCACGATGGTTAAGTGGTATGCCATAGCGAAGCATACCTCGTGACCTCACATACATCTTCGTTTATCGGAGGAAACTATGTGTCCTCCAACTCCTTCCAGGCCAACATAGCAATGATCAAAATTAACCATGCATAATTGAAAGATGTATCTTTCTCCTGGACCTCGCGGCAATTGTCTAGGAATTCCTTGCATAAATATCCAACCCAATTATACTGGACTCCATTTGCGCACTACGTGGCTAAAGACACCATCGATGCATGAAATTCATTTGCGGGGCACTTCCTCGTGATCTTGCTAACCAAAATATGTGTGGTGAAGTGAACTGCTTGATCGCTGAGGGAGTTTATGTCATAGCCCTTATTGCCTTTGACCAATCCATACTTTCTTCATATTATCCTCCACAACATGGTCCCGATCCTTTCCCATGAAATCCTCTATGGGGTTCCACCATTGGTAAGGTAATCTAGTGATCCTCCATATCAACATTTGGTCTATGGGGATCTTATTCCCCATCCACATGTTTCTATAATGTATTAATACCAATAATTATAGCACACACACTATGTTTGCTGAATTTCAGCTGAAGTGCGACACATTCAACCCATTCACCCATCGTTGTGGTTCTAATCTTGTCACTTCGCTATCTAGGTAGTGAACCTACTACAGGTACTAGTCTGGTGCGAACTGAGGGTACTTCTTTGGGTCATTAAATTCATAGTATGTAAATTTTAATTGTGGGATTTTCTAAAAAATATCTCCTAAAAATGACAGAGCTTCCGGCAATATTGGTGTGAATGTCCCATACTTTGCGTCCTTGGAATCCTTTACTTGTTTGGTATTTGGCTTCCTCGGTGGGATGTATGAGGGAAGAGGTGAGATGAATGCTATGCCACCTTCCTCCACCTATATTTCCTCCACTTCTTATTCAATATCGACTTGTTGAGGTTTCACAGGTTAGGCAAGCTTCTTGTCCTGCTTTTTCTTGGTTCTTTCTTCCTTGGTTTACTTCTACCTTTGTGATGTTTTCTTCTATGGCGATGGTGCTGCTACTGTGGGTGTTTCAACTGTTGGCACAGACATATCTGTGGCTTCCATGACTCCACAAAATCCATGCTCACGAAAATTCTGCACAATCTCCACCCAAGATCGCTCAGTTGACATACGCAGTGGAGTCTCTTGCAACTTCTTCGCACTATTAATTACTCAATCTCTCGATTCAGCAAACTTATTAATATAAGTGGGAGTTGGCTATTTATAACAATTTTGACCTTTGAACCTCATCATTAGATTTGATTTTGTCTCGATTCTGTTCAGATTTCGTCATTGAATGCGTATCTATCCTTAAATTCTACCAACCTGTCGTCTTAAATGCCACTTTGGGCGTGTCTTTTCCATTTTAATTATCATATTTCTAATTTTCTAGTGAACTTTGACACGTCCCTATTGTAGCGCATCTCTATCTTACGTTGCGAATTCCTGTGAATTTAGACATATTCCTGACTGTAGCGAAGTACTTTCCTGATCGAAGCTCTTTCTGTAGCGTAGTTTATAGTCCAGTGTCCACTTTCAACTACATGTTACACTAAGGCTTTCCTTCTTTCTTTATTTAGGGCAAGACTGTAGGAGCAGGGTTGTCCCTGTACAACTTCAACCTACTGCCATTTGCTTTTCCCTGAATTAATTCTCCATATAGCTTTGCTAACTGCACCGCACCTCCATCATTAATATACTTAATAACATATGGGCCTAACCAATGAATTTTGAATTTCACTGGGAATTTCACAAACACACTGTTGTAGAGGAGAACAGGGTCTCATATTTGGAACTTTTTTTGCTTAATGTGCCTGTCATGCCAATCCTTTTCTCTTGCTTTCTGTACTTGATGATGAAATCCTGCTATAAACGTGTCCTCTTCTAGAGCAAGTAACTACGACATCCTTTCTTCCATTATGTCGGGGTTTTCCATATTTGTAAAGCTGCAATTATTAGGCTAGGGACAATGTATTCCATGGGCATCACAACTTCTTGCCCATAAACCAACCTAAAGCGTCTTTGACCTGTCAACCTTTTGCCTGTAGTCCTATAAGCCCACAATACTGTTGGAATCTTAAGATCCTAATCATCCCTGTTTACATTACATACCTTGGTCAGTGTATTCTCCAAAATTTTATTGAATGCTTCCACAGTTCCATTTGCCTGGGGATGATAAGGAGTGATCTTTTGGTGGTAAACTTGAAATTCCTCAGTTAATGCTTCAATGGACTTATTCAATAAATGTGACCCTTGGTGACTCATCGATATATTTGGACACCCAAATTTGGATAGTATGTATTCAAAGATGAACTTCACAGTAGTTTTTATGCTACAATCCTTCACTAGCTGTGCTTCAGCCCACCTTGTCAAATAATCAGTCGCAGTGATTATATACCTCACACCAGTTCTTTTTTCTGGTGGATTGATAGGTCCAACAAAATCAAGAGCCAATTTATCAAAATCCTACAATGTTACTTGTGGTACTAGTGGCATTTCTTCTCTTCTTGAATGTTTTCCTATTCTTTGGCAGACATCACAAGCCCGAAAATACTCCTTTGCATCTTTGTGTAGTGTAGGCCACCATAATCCTGTTCTTAAAATTTTTTGTGCAGTAGCTTTCCCTGCGTAATGTCCACCAGTTGCACCACTATGAGCTTTTGTTAAAATTAACTGTCTTTCGTGCCCAAGAACATACTTGCGCAGTATTTCATCTGGTCCCATCTTATACAAATATCCTGCTATTAGTGAAAAATTTATTGCCTTAACCACCAATTCTTTCTTCAGTTGCGTGGTGTATTCTCAAGGGGTTATTCCTGTGGTTAAGAACTGAATAATATCAGTGAACTGATCATCTGCAATCCTGATTGCAAACAATTTCACATTGGGAAGGTTATGTTCTATATTCGTTGGTTCTTCTCCTGTTTCCTACCTTGAGAAATGATCAGGTCCAACATTTAGTCTTCCTGGCTTAATGACAACTTTAAAGTCGTACTCCTGAAACAATAATAGCCATCTGCAAATATTTCCTCCTGAAACAGGCTTATTGACCAAATATTTTAGTGCAGAGTGATATGTGAACATCTTGAAATGTGATCCCAACAAATAATGTCTAAACTTTTGTAAAGCATATACCATAGCCAATTATTCCCTTTCTGTAGTTGTATAGTTCTTATCTGCTTTAGACAATTTCGTACTTGTACAAGCTATAGGGTGATCGATTTCTCCTACACTAGCCTTTGCCAATACCACTCCTAAAGCTATGCATGAAGCATCCACATGAACATGAAATTCCTTATTCCAATATGGGAATACTAATATAGGAGCAGTTACCATCTTTTAGTTTAGTGTGTTGAGGATCCTTTTACTTTCTTCATTCTATATGAATGTTACATCTTTCTTCAAAAAAATTTCCATATGCAGTGATCTGTGCATATCCCTTGATAAATATTCTGTAATATTTTGTATGTCCTAATGTGGTGCGAAGATATCTTACTGTCTTTGGTGGAGATAAATTCACAATAATAGAAATCTTCATAGGATCCACCATAAATCCTTGCTTGTAAACAATATGTCCTAGTAATATACCAAAAGTTACACAAAATATGCATTTTTTGATATTTAAAGAAATCTGATACTGCCTGCATGTGTCGAGCATCAATCTAAGCTCACAACATATTTCTTCAATAACCTAAATATTGTCCAACCATCGAAGTATACTTCTAAAAACTTGTGAATATATTCTTTGAAAGCTGCAACCACCACTCTTGAAAATATGGCAGGGGCATTCTTCAGTCCAAAAGGCATCATTGTATACTGATATGAACCCCATTTTGTGGCGAAGGTGGTCTTATGTCGATCCTATGGTGCAATTCTAATATGATGGTATCTTGAAAATCCATCTGTATATGAATAGGCTTCCTGACCTCCTACATTGTCCAATACTTCACCAGTAAAAGGAGTAGGGAATGGGTCATGTAGACATGTACCATTTAACTTCCTTAAATCAACACAAATCCCGATTTCTCCTTGTGTTTTCTTTTCCTACACTACCATAGGACTTACCCACTCTGATTCTTCCATAGGTTAAATGATTCCAGCTGCTATCATTATTTCAAGTTCTTTATTCACTTTTCTTTGTACTTTGGATTCAGTCTATAAGGCCTTTGCTTAACTGGCTTCGCATAAGGCTTTAGAGGAATATTCATAACTCATAAATCTCCTACTATGCCCTTCATATTTGAAAAATTAGTGGGGAATAAATCTTGGTATTCATGCAAAATATCTCTCACTTTGCTGAGTGTTTCTTCATCCCAATAATCTCCTATAGTTGCAAACTTTGACTCCTCTTCTGATCCTATACTCACCTTCTTTGTCTTCAATGGCTTTGTTATATCAAGCATTTCCAATTCATTTCCATTCACTTCACGGTAGCCTTCAAATTCTGTTATGTCAATATTGTGAGGATCTTTATCTTCTTCTGCAGTGATGTTGTAGCATTCTAATACATTTTGTAGCTGCGCAACCTAATCAGGCTGCCAAGTGAGTGGAATTGCATTCTCAAAAATCTTCTTTTTAACTATCTAAAGGGCTGAATCTATACATGGACAATCATCTTCAAAGCTAAATGTCAATATAAACCCATCAACCATCTCTACCCAGTTCACAGTACCATGTCCAAGTTCTGTTTCCAGGTACCAGTTTTGAGGAATTGTCTCTAATGTATGGATGAACCCATGCACCCATTCTTCTCGTGGAATCTCCTTCCATGCTGTCATGTAGAGATGGATGTGCTCTCTAGGATCAATTTGACCATCATATTTATCTACCAACTTTGTTTCTACCTGACCAAACCTTATCCATATCAACCTTCAACATTCTTGTCAAGTTTATATATTCTTCTTATGTGTACCCCACCATCTAGAAGGAGTAGCTCTTAGGGCTATATCCAGAGCTGACAATATTTGACACTCTGGTACTTGTTCTTCATATTCTTCAAGACAATTGTTTATATCACCCAAACCATCATAAAAAGGTAATTCACTTACCTCGGTTGTCATACAATGAATTGCTTTAGTAACTCTTTCACATTGCCTTGTAGATACTTCATGTAACTTGTTTTTCCAATCTTCCAATTATTCTTTTGAATCTAAATCAGATGAACTGTCATGCTCCCAACTCAACTTGCCTTCAGTAGGGTTAGCAAAATCTTGTTCTTTTGCTGTCATCTGATAGATGTTATCTATATTAACTGTGTTGTACTCCTTAACTCGTTCAATATTCCTTTCTCCTTCTGATGGATCCAAGGGAATGATCACTCTGATATTTTTGCTTTCAAATATCATTTTCTTCTTCTTTATGTTGATTATAGCCATGTTGGAAAATGCCCAATCCAGTCCAAGTAACGCAGGATAGGGGTTACTGTCATCCACAATTTCTAACACTTCAAAATCAGTAGTAGTGCACGCCCCTTCAATGTACACTGTAGTGAATGATAGTCTTTCTAGAGGAACAATCTTTTGTTGATTCACCATTCTTAGCTGAATAAGTGACCATTAGAACTTCAGTTTACCCATTAACTCCCATGTTTGTTTTGTGAGGACATTAGCTTCAGATCCCAGATCTCAAATAACTTGGTCCATGTCATATTCTCCTATTTTTGTCACTAAGCCTCATTTCCTTTCTAGTTCTCTTCTATCTATGTAAGTTGTTAGCTTCACACATTTAACTCCACAATACTTCTTTAGATGTGTAGGAATTTATTAATTCCCGAAGTCCTTCTACAACTCTTTGATCTCACAAAAATTTGATACAAGTTTGAAGAAAAGATTTTAAAGTATCCACCTTGTTGCATCATGTTCCTGTATTGTCAGAGCTTGGCTTTGTGTCGAAGATGAAACACCACAACTATTCTTTTGTTTCTGTTGCATGCTTGATGTTGAAGCTCCTAAATCCATAAATCTTCGCTTCGCTTCCATAAATACTACTTTTTCCTTTTGAATATAAAACACATGGGGTTTTTCAGTAGTCTTTCTAACCCATGTAGCTTCAGTTTCCTTCTTTCCATCTACTTTATCATTTCCAGTCACAACTCCACTCCTTGTTACAATATTAATGTGAGGTTCATTGGTCCTTGGTTCCGCAATCATCTCCCGAATGTTTTGTGTCGACTGTTGATTTTTATTTTCTTGCATTTTTTCCATAAGTACCAAACACTCCTCAATTACATGATCAAATGACTTGCAATACTTAAATGTCGTAGTAGGATTCTGACAATATCTTGCAAAGTGACATACCTAGCCGCCGTTGTAAGAAATAATATGTCCACGACCTCGACAAGCTCCGCCACCTCAAACTCTTCCTTGATAGCCACCTCGACCACTGTGCCTAACCTCTCTCTTCTTGTCCATGTTCTTCAACTTTCATTCTACAAGCATCAGTACTGCGCTCCATCATCAATTCATAACCTCGACAATTGTTCTCATCATGCCCTACTGATTTCCAAAATTTGAAATCTAAATTTCTTGGAGTCTGGACATAGTTCTGCAATAGGTAGCAATATTCTGTGCGATGTTCACCTCTAGTTTTACATATCTCACATGATAAGCTGGATCTGACATTCAAAGGACTGGGTGCTCCACTAGCCATGTAATTTATGGAGAGAGGACATTGTTCCTTAGAGTGATATTATGATTTGCACTTTGTACACCACCCTTCTTTTCCAAGTTCCTTACTTTTCTTCATATCTTGTATCAACAAAGTCAAATTTTCCAGCTGACTCTAGATCTGCTGCATACCTATATTGGTATCCCCTATAGGCGAAGCTTCTAATTTCATTACAAGTTCTAAAACTCTGGCTTTAGTTTCTATCTTCTATTGTGACAAAGGTAATCTTATATGTGGGATCAACGCAACTATAAAACATTATTTATGTTGTTACGGAGCTATTTCGAAGCTCACCTGATGCAATAATATACTGAATGTTTGGTGAAATTCCCACACAGACTTAGTAGGATTTTGTTTGATTTCTTGTAGCTCTATGATGCATTGTGACTCGGACTTTGGCTTCTTAAATTCTTTTGATATCAGCAAATTATCTGATATGATTGCTCAAATACTTCATGTACCATGTCAGTGCTCTATCTTAGAATGTTGTGACAAGCTACTCTTTCTTTGTAGTTTCGTCATGGACCTACTTCGCTGTCCATATTGCTCCAAATAAAAACCAGAACTGCTATGGATCCTATGATCTAGTCCCTTTAAAGATAGGTAGATTAATATCATCGGCCATAGTTCTTCTTGGAGGGGGAGGGGTGGAGGATTCGTAAGGGGAGGGGTAGGGGGACAAGAAAAACCAAGAGCACCCTAATTACTACTTGATTTTGGCTTCGACGAACTTTCAAGCTAGAAGGATGAATATTGCAGAGTTTTTTCAAGCTCCTCAAGGCGGTTTTCTTCACTTTTAGACTCACTTAACAGACGGTTATAGTCAGTTTCTACAAAAGTCTTCGAACATTGGCCATGAGCTCTCTTCCTAGTGTCTATTCTATATATTTTTCCACTTCGTGTTGTTCTAGTTTCTTCTTCAGATATTCTCCCAAACATAAGTAACTAATAATCTGACTAAATTTTTAAAATTCCCCTTTTGCACAAAAGCATCTTAATCCAAAGTTTTAGAGATTTCAAGAACTTACCTCACGGTTATTTGAAAAAATTATGTAATGCTTTGTTATAGGACACAATCAAGTCTACTGCAAACTCAATAGTGAATCCACCCAAGATGTTGTCAATCCACAAGTCAACAACCCTTGAAATCCTGTTGTCAATGTTCTTGAGTCGTTGTATTAGTTTAGGAGTCCACTCCTTACGTTCGTGTCCTTTAAAACAATCTTTTCTCTCAGTCAATGATCTAGGTGGATGTTGGTGGCCACCCACCTATCCCATTTGAACCCCCACAACTGTCTCCTTCAGCATTTTCAGTTTCCTAAATTGTAGCACAACTTAATATTTTTAGCATTTTTTGGGTCCTGAACTTCCAGAGCCGTTTTGATGCCCTAAACGACGTTTTTTGGGAAATTTGTGCTTGGATAGATCTTTTTAATGAGTTATTGTACGTGTCAAACGGAGATCGTATGCCAAAGTTACGACCCCGGGAAGTTGATGTACCAACTTACCCAAAACGGGGCCCACAATTTGGCGTTTCATCTTCTAGGGTTAGGTTTTTGGATGTGAAGGGTTTTTCATTGTTTCTCAACAATAAATAGGCCTTCGAGCCTCATTGTAACACAGTTTAGAGGCATGTAGACACCACACATCTCTTCTTAGAGATAAGCTACTATCGCCCTAGCTGGTTTATTTCCATTACTGTTTGTAAGCATATTTCAGTATTTTAAATTAATGAAATGAAGTATTATTTCCGCTACATATATGTGTTTATGGTTATCTCTGTAATTTGTTGCATTCCTGTTTAAGTCTAGATCAGTGGTATCAGAGCGGTCTGCTTTTTCTCTGTTTTTCTTTGCATGTCCCCAACGAGGTTGGGATATAAGGAGTCAGGGCTTGAACTGGTCGAACCTTTGCAAGGCCAACCTTGCAAATCCCGACGGCCTCCCATGGTGGATGATGGACAACTTTGCCCAGATCCTTCAGCAACTACCTAGAAGCGATGCATCGGCTTCCAGCAGCTACTCTGGAAATGCCACGCCCTTTAAGGTACAAGTTTATTTTGAAATCTCTATATTCGAGGGTCAGATAGATGCAGATGCCGTAGATAAATGGTTAAATCTTCTAGAGGGTTATTTTTCTGTTCATGAATTTTCGAGTCGGGAAAAGATTGTTTTCGCTCTTCTCAAAGTAGTCCCCCAACATCAAGGACTGGTGGGAAACCTACTGTGAGTAGAAGAATGAAAATACAGGCTCACTATTTTTAGCCGCGCACACCTGGAATTCATTCCGGGATGCCATCAAGGAGCAATACTACCCTGTCAAAAGCTATGAGGACAAATACATCAAATGGACCACACTATGGCCGGGACGAGACCAAGATGTGCCAGAGTTCACGAACATTTTTCATACCCTTCGCACACAGTTGGGTATCAAAGATTCTGATCTGCATCTGGTACTCAAATACCGCGGCTGCCTACATAGATACATCCAGGAAGAGATGGAGTTCCTGAACATCTCCTCGCTCGGCACAACAAACTGATATGTTGTCAAAATCGAGCAAAAATTCAAACACAAGAAGCAAGACTTTGGATCTGCAAATCCAAAGCCCAAAGGACAAAGCCAAGGCGGGGTGACCCAAGACAACCTATCAAAGCTGCAAGAAAAGAACAACACCACGAAGCTGAAGAAGGACACAGGAAAGTGGTGTGAGTTCCATAAGAGTCCCACTCATAACACAAGTGAGTGCCAGACCAAGCAGTCGTTGGTGGCTGAGTTGAGGGCTTCCGAATCAGATGCATGTTCTGACTCTGAGCCAGAACCCAACAAGGGGAATGGCAAAGGGAAGTAGATCATTGATGCAGAGCCCAGTGCCACTTTTGCCACAGCCAAGATCTAGAAGAATGAGCTAGAAGACCTAGAGGAGGGGGAGCACCTTTTCCACTCATAAATCTGGGTGAAGGGTTCACCGCTACAATTCATTATTGACAATGGGAGCTAGAAGAACCTCGTTTCAGCAGAGGTCGTGAAGCGGTTGGGCCTACCAACTACACCACACTCGCAGCCGTACAGTATCAAGTGGCTTCATGAAGGACGAGATCTCAAAGTTCGCCAACAGTGCTGCCTTCCCTACAGCATCAAGCCCTTCGCAGATGAGGTATTATGTGATGTTACACCTCTGGATGTTTATGATGTACTATTAGGCCAGCCATACTTGTGGAGGTGACATGTTGTGTATGAGTCAAGGCCTCATGTTGTCATTATTTCTTTGAATAATTCATCATACTGGATACCAGAGGTAGCTCCACCTACTGCCACCTCTTTGATCACTACTAAGAAAGGCAGCAAGCTCATCTCCCAGACTAGGAAATTCATTTTCTTTCTGGTTCCTCCCAAAGTAAGGGGATGATCATTACTACATCCACAACCCCTGCAAAGGGTTCCTCCACGCTGCAGCAGTAGCAAAGGGACCATCAAGTAAGTATTCAGACTTTAGGCTATCCGATTTTCTGAAGTTTTTGTTGTGTTTGGTGACAATTCTCGTAGAACAACTCCAGATCTTGAAATAAAGAAATATATTACTTTGAAAGATGTTAAAAATTTATAGATTTGGAAATTTCAGAGAAAACGTATCTCATATCTATCCATGATGAGTTAAATTCATGTTAGAGGAATGTAAATCTGTTTGGCTAATGAATGCTATAAAAAATTTGATATAATAGGTTTTTCTTGCACACTTTTATTGTTGGAAATATCACACAGTTAAGGCTTGTATGTTAGTAAACTTGGTGTATATCTAGTTCGGGTTATATCAAAAAGGGTTACACTAAAAGTTGCAATTGTCTAACTTATAACCAGATTTTAACAGGGTGTACTTACAACAGCTTACTAGTACATTATTTGATGTTGTTTCTAAGTTCTATGATAGGCCTCACCCTCTGTTTGGTGTTGACTTTACAGAAGAAACTATAATCAGAAGACTAGTATTGTAACTGTCTAATTTGACTAGCAAGCGATCAATCCATGAAAGTGTTCTTGTATGGTTCTTATGAAGGAACTGTCTGCAAAGAACACATAATGGTCAATTCACTTAGTGATTGCAATAGATATCTATGTTTGATACATTGAATGAGATTGAAAGAGCTCAACATTGTGAAGTTGTCTCCTTGATTTCAAATTTCCCAACATAATGAAGAATCACTAGAATTAGAATGAGAGGGGCCCTTTTGAAAGAAAAATAGCACTTCACACTCAAGAAACTTGTTGAATATGGACTGATCATCAATTTTTTTCTCAAGCTACAAGAGGTCAATGAGGTAATAGATACAAATCTTCCAGACAACTTGACTGTAAAACTCCCCAAACAACTTTACTTTAAACCTTTAGGTGCCTCAAATCTTTGACAAATATACTCTCAGAAATGCCCACAAATTTGATAACAGTATCTCAAAAATTTGCTCACGGATTGGAGGAGAAAGGAGGCCTAGAAACCCTACGACCTTGATGAAAAGAAGTCAGAATAAACTCACGGCCAACCCAAACATTGAGGTAGAATAGATGTGCTATATGCTCAATGCAGAACCTGTCAAACTAGTAAGAGTTATATCAACAAAATATATGCCAAATTGAATAGCAAAACCCTTTCGATAATTGTTCTCTTCAGAAATTGATGGAGTTCACCTTCAGCAATTCAGTGTTTGATCGCAAAATGGGAGAATTTCAGGAAAAAATAAAAATAAATAAATGAATAAATAATAACTAATTAAATAAAAAAAATAATAAATATATAATATATATATAAAATAAATATTAATTAATTATTAAAATAATTATGAATTTCGCAATCTTTGTGATTGAGAAATAAAAGGTTGACAGGCCTGTGACCCTCAAAAAAGATTAGAAATTGATCTCTTCAAGCCATAAACAATGGATTCTTGTGAAATTTTGAGTTAAATGGCTCCAAATAATTAATAAACTTGAACGGATTTCCAGGAAAACGGTCCCTTGCTCAAAAATGAAAACAACCTTTCAATAATTTTGAAATGGACTTCAAAAATTTACCCATGACCTCAGAAATTTCGATATTTCTCAAAGAAATTCGATTTAATGACAAATCTAAAAATAAGCTTGTTGTCTTTCAACAAAAAATTGGGTCAAGCCTTCGAATTACGATTCCTTGGCCTCTCCAACAATAGAAACCCCTATGCTTCTTCGGATCTGTAAACCTGGTTTCAAACCCTCTTGAATCTTAGAGCCCTATTTGTGAGAACTAGATTGGGCAATCATGATACTTGACTCTCCTTTAATATTACAAAAAAGAAAACAAACAAAAAAACTTGCAGAATCCCTACGCTTCAAGTCATATCCACGCTTGAAAGTTTTCTTTGTCACAGCCCGGCAATAAAACAATTGAACTGAAGCAAGAACGGAACATGAACATCCTGCTCCCTTTGTCCATCGAATATTATTAATATAAAATTGATTAGAAGCACGCTGATGTAGTGTCAATATAGGAATTGGCCCAAGATACAGGTCTTCTGGATTCGGGGACTGGAGCACTCCACTCATTCTCAATCTAGCCCCGAGAGGTCCCGAGTTCGATTCTCGGAATGCCCCAGAACAACAAGAAAATAATCATAAATTTCAAAAATAACCAAACCCAAATATACGCAAATATGCCAAAATCAACACCAAAAAGGCAGATACCAATACTGGTCAAGTATAAGACTTTTGATACATTCAATGATTTTATGAAGCCTTGAAGCTCTTGGCATTTTAGAGATTGAGACGCATTAAAACAGAGTATTAATGCCTTCAAACTTTCCAGGTATTCATACAAGACATAAAGCCTTCAAACTCATTAACCAGGCTAATATGGTCAATTCCAGAAAAGATCTACATAGAGCAGTTTGTTCAAGACCAAAACTCGACAAAACAGTGGATCTAACGTCTCAGAGAACAACGCTTTCCAAGGACTGCACCGATTAAACATGGAAAACAGCACGGGAAGAAAGCTTCAAGGAATTTTACTGTTCAAAACACTTTAGAAGCGTGAATAAAAGCTTCTATAGACAAACCACCAATCTAGGAATTAAGAAGACGAATCCTCATACAACTTTGGACAAAAAGAGCGGAGACAAACAGATATCCGATAAGATTAAGGATTCAAGAAAGAAATCTTGGCTTACAAATTTTATGACCAAGGTTTATAAATATAAATAAAGAAAATTTATTGATCTGAATTTGAAACTACTTGTAAATGGCTTGCAAGGTATTCAATTCAGTAACATACATGTTTAAAAGATGTCCATGTCTTGCAGTTAAAAACAAATGAAATTTTCAGCTGTTCATGACCCATTCAAGTATAACAGAATTATTTCCTTTTATTGTTTAACACACTAAAACGAATTTGTTCTGCAAAATAAATCAACCACAGATGCAAAAGAAGTTGATAAAGCAGTTCACCCCTCCTGGGCTACATCTGCTGGGTCCAAGGCTCCCAAATGGGCATGTCCTCGTTTTAATTAAAAAGCTCAAAATTAAAATACAACTGAATAAAAGCCTCTACAGGCGAAATAGACTATAAAAATGGATTCATAACACTCAAATCCTTCAGGATTGACTACTAGTTCACCTCCAATGGGTACCTGCAACCCAATACAGCTCTCCCAATGCTGGGCCTAGGTGGCTCCTAGAACTTCCACGGAGCAAAAAAACCTACTCTCTAACCTGTGCCAATGGCTTCCAAATCATCTGAATAGTCAAAATCAAAAAACAAATTCGTCTAAAAAGAACTTCCCCAGCCAAAGTTATGGCTCATTGAAGTTTTCCCCCAATTAGGCCTAGAATCACTCTAGCTAACTGTAGTTGAGTCCAGTTAACTCCGCCAATTATGGCGGGACAACCCAAATTTGGTGCTCCGCCAATATTCCCGCCAGTCTAACTGTGCCTTAACTGTTGTTGGATAACTGCATGTGACTGCATTTCCGGGCTCGGCGGTTCTGCGTAGGATTCCGTGCAAAATGGTTAGCGGAACTGGTTCTTTAACTCTGTGTTTATCGTTTAAATGTGAACATGTTTGGCAGCATTTAAACTTAACATAAACTCCCGCCGGTGGTTATGGTTTATAGCTTAGGGTTTTGGGCATGTGGTCGCATGGACGGGAATACCAAAACCAAAGTTTTATCCAATTTGTTCCGCATGTATTTCAAATCTGACCACTATGGCGCATTAGTAAGGCGTCTCATTTGTGCAGAGCAGATCGTGTGTTCAAACCTCTCCGTTGCCAACTTTTTAACGCATGCCAAAAAACTGAGTTGATGTCATGATGATGTCACCCAGGCCACGTGGTGGCCTCCGGGCCTGCCACGTGGCAGCCTACCATTCGCTGCCCGAAAAGGAATATTCCAGGAATATTCTATTTTTATTTTTTTTATTTTTTTAAATTCAAAATTTTAATGTTATTGGGCAATTTTTCTTTTTGGCATAACTTCCTCATACGAAGACCGTTTTTCGAACCGTTCATAGCACGAGAATCAGGAGGATGAGCTCTTTCCAATAGTTTAGGTTTGAATCAGTTCTAAGCACCTTCATTTTTGAGAATTTTACGACACTTGGGACATGAGCCCCTGATCATTTATCTACTATCTTAAAATTAATTGATTACAGACCCTGTCACTGCTGGACTGGCTCGTGGCAACCAGAGGGGGTATGCCTAAAAGGCGTGAAGCCTAAGTTCTTGGGGAAAAAGTGCTAAAACCCCATGATAAAGTTTGGTGTTTCCTTCAAATCTGGAATTAATTCCTTGAAATCAGAAAAGCTAAATTGCAAATTGATGATTTAAATTGTCAAATCAGCTCGAAAAAACATAAATCCGTGAAATTCTCCACCTGTTTTTTTTTTAACTAATTGGAAAACAGCAAGTTTGGTGCCCTATAAATGGTGGATTTTCACTTTAACATTAACAAATTAAAGTGAATTTCTAATATTACACCTGGTCTTATCAATTCCAGTACCTTGCTTTGGGAAATGGAGTCAAGAAAAGAAGAAAATTAGTAAGGTGAGTCTGTCAAATCTCGTTGATTCAAACAACACATTGAATTCCAAATTGAAAATTATGACAGTATTTAGAAGATGAATTTTTGCACATGTAAACATTAGTGCATAGTCAAACTATGTGATTTCCATTATTCTAAATGAAAATACATGTACAATGTCCAAACAATAACAAAAGTGAATCAAATTTTCTCTTAAGAAAAACCAAGAAGGGTTATTAACAATATCTAAGCAGTTAAATCCAATCATTCGTCCATGCAATACTATGGATCTCTGTGAAACCTGGTGAACATGCACTACCTTCAAGTCAGAGAGTAAGTGCAGTAGAAAATGGAGTGGAAAATGAGGAGGAAAAGAATGAAGGAAATACCAGAGTTCAGAAAGTAATGGAACCCCCCTATAATTTTTGAATCTATATTAATAGACTAGTCCTCGCCAAGTGATGTACCTTGCTTGGCTTGTTTTTTTTTTTTTATTAGTACGTCCATGCATCTAAATTTATTTAAAAATATATATATTATATAATATTATATATATTATATTGTAATAAGAAAGGTTAGATTTGTATTTATTTCTCTCAAATTTAGTTCGACTAAATTTTTCTTCATCATCACAAACAAAATAACTGGAAAAAATAATTTAGTATTTTTCTCAAAAATTTTACTTAGAGGCCACACAGAGTTGAAACCCACTCTGATACCATATGTAATAGCCCCGAAATAACAACACATAATTAATTGGATTAGTCAAGCAATTTATAATCAACACACAATTTATCAAATAGTTAATATTAAATTTCAAAAGAAATTTGAGGAGAGACAACTCACCTATGGAACGCTAGTTGAATTCTGCTAACTGCAACAATGTTTTGGGGACGACTCTCCACCCAACTGTAGGCTTAATTGCACAAAATCTTGCTACAACTGGCCACCCCCGAGCCCTCAATTAATGTACTACTGCTAGGGAATCCTTTGTCTCACAAACCTATTCTCCCAAGAGAATGGATGGTGGAATCATGGAATGACGGAATGCCTCTCATCTTCCTCACCATCTATTAAATAGAGAAAACATTGGAAGGGGAACCACATGCACACACTCCATGTGTCAACATGCAAATTTATTGCTTTCTTGTTTTATTTCTTTTGTCTTTACTTTTTGATAGCTTTACTGATTTTTACTATTTTTCTATTTATTCTTATTTATATTTATTTAGAGCATGTAATTAATTTTTTATTTTTTATATTTATTACTATTATTATTATTTATTGTTTATTATTTATTCAATATTATGTATAATATTTATTATTTAATATTAAGGGACATTACAGTTGCACAGTTGCCATTGTTAGGATGGTTGGTGGCAGCTAGTGTGTTGGCATTGATGTTAACCAGACTAGCGGTGATGTCAACTAGGCTAGCAATGATGGCAAATGGCCAACATTGATGTGCATGGTGTGTTGAGCTTAGGGGAGTCCAAATATTTGAAGGAATTCATACCTCATGAGTTTAAAGGCCTTTGGAAATGGCATAGTTGGATAGTGCTCCAAAAGAGCTTTCTAATAGTATGCTAAAGTCCGCAAATGGCTTCCTAGTTCGAAAGTTATTTCGATTCAAAGTTCAGTGCCCCCAAAGTCAAAGTTGCAGCTCTAAATGTGGCATATGGTCAAAGTGGTGATCAAGTTTGGCATTTTTCCCAAACGTGGTGGAGTATTTAGGGGGAGTAACTAACAGGGAGTCAAGAAAACATTGACAAAACAAAACGATGAAGCGAGTGTTTATTGGCCTGTGGTGGAGCCCTTTTAACACGCAATCCAGTGGGGTCCTTGCGGGGAAGAACCAAAGGAATGCGCAAAGGGAACACTCGAGATAATGTGAGTTTGGGAAGACGTCAGCAGGAAAAAATCATATTAATTAGCCGGTGAAAATCCTATTGCACAGGTCATCTCGGCGGGTGTACCTCGAAAGGTTCAAAGAGCGCACAAGAGTGGAGGTTGAGGAAGAGGTATGGTCAGGCAGACATGGGATAGCATTGCAACAATTAAATGCATTGGGACCCTTAAATTTGTAGTAAAGGAAATTAGTGCAAAACCAAGGCCTGAGAACCTTTTCTCTCTCCTCATGGCAGATGTGTGGAAGCATTTTATTGGTTGGTGATGACATCACTACAAGGGACACGCAACAAGAAGATTTGACATTTTCAGGTACCATAGTGGGCCAAATCAGAGTGACATGTGGAATTTCTCTAAAAGCACCATGTGGCGTTAATGATGTGTTGTAGCATTTTTTGGTTTTGATAAGTTAGCATCAATTAGTCAGAAAATGAAAATATATTTCAAAAAATATTAAGTTAGGATATGGACAAAAATAATATTTAATCAAAAAATGTTAGGTATATTTTGATGAAAAAGTCCATATAAAATAAAATGTTAGAATAGATGCCCTAAAAAAGGAAGGCAAAAATAAAATGTTAGATTAGAAATAAAAGAAAAAATAATAAATTATGAAAGTGTTGCAAATCCAAATGCCACTACTCTTAATCAAGTTTTTTTTGCAAATAAAAAGTTGTGTGCAGATTGTTTAAATGCCACACTAGTTCATACAATCCAATTATAGAGTTTAATCATGATTGGATTTGATTTAAATTTTTGTCAATAGGTAGCAAATAAAATTGGCTCAACAATTTAATCTAAGCCAATGGAAGCAATAAGGGATAGAAGTAGATTAATCATTAAAAGGAAAATGTTGAGTTGCTAGTCTAAATGCACTTAGGTGACTATGATTGTGAAAAAAATGTTAGGAAAGATAAGGGTAGGTAGACAAATGAATTACCATTGGAGCACGAAAGTATTTTTGTCCTAAAGTCACAACATTGCATACATGTGCATATAATGAATGGTTTAAATTAAACATTATTTACAAAAAATAAATGTTATGGTGTAATAGCTGCATGTTATCCATTCATTTTCCAATACCCCACACATGTCACATTTGTCATAACTCTTGACCCCACCATCACTTTCTGCCACAATATTAAACCTCACTCATTTCTTCTTCATCTCGCACATTCCCCTAAGATCTGACAACCTACATCACTCCTCGGCCCTCCCTTGCCGTTTAAATGTTATTAGGTGTGGAGGGCGGTCAGAAGTCGGCAGTTTTGGAAACAGCCCTTCGAAAGTGCTTTTCCCCCATTCTAGTTATTCAAGACTTAAAATCCCGAAACAACTTACCACTCCAACTTACTCCCAAATGTGGTTTTCATTCAACCATTTACCGTCGCTTCTACGTCGCCGTCCACATCCGCTCCCATGTCACTTCCTCTGTCCAATCATCGGTCGTCTCTTTCCCGATATCCATTAATTCGCCACCCCTCACACATTAATATTCCACTTAACCGTTTATCAGCCCCGTTGGAGAATTAATGAGGATTTAACCATTGATTAACGGACCCGCTCCATCTTATTCATTATAGGTCCTGATTTTCATAAAAATCATTACATAGTGTATTCCCATAATTCACTGGATACTTGTTGTTTGCATCCAAAATGACATATTCATCATTAAACCAAATTTTCAATTATGTTCAGCGCCAAGCTGACATCTAGGTCCACCTAATTCATTTTCACTTACACTGTTATTCTATTATCACTGTGTTTCAACACAATTCTTCCAATTTATGTCACTTCCAGCTTTGAATTCAATTAACAGAATGCCTCCTAAAGGAAAAGAAGTTGCAGAAACTCCAAACCCTCTCATTCATCCACAAATTGACTTCCATCATACTCCCCCGGTCTACAACGACTGTAAAATCAATAAGTCTTTGTATGAATTCAATTTGTTTGAAATCTACTGCTAAATGGAGGATCAATTAGTTGATCAAACAGATGAAATTGGACTTTGGGACTCCCACCTTCCTCATTACATCTTTCCTCAGATACACAGAGCACCTGAATTTGCCAGGAAATGCCATGAATCCTATGACCCCATTCAAAGAGTTATCATCTCACCTACAGGAGAAATTATGTGCTCCATCAATGCTCAGTCCATTGAACAGATGTTGCAGGCAGTAACTATTGTGCCAACCCATCCTTTTTCTCATGAAATCCTAACAGAGGCCTATCAAAAGCTAGATTTCACTAAAAGAGCTCAAACTTTAGAACTTTTCCTAACTGTAGATAACCCTCTGCCTAAAATAAACCCTCCCTATGATTCATCTATATTTCTAGACAGAACCCAACAAATTACCACCATTCTTTCTTATCTTCTTGGTTACAATTCTGATCAATATGTAAATGAAGCCATCATTGGTTTCTTATCTATCTTTTCTATTAGTTCCAAACCCATTGTTCATTATAACTTTAGTCAATTTCTAGCTGAGGCCATTCATGAACAATTGGTCTAGTTCAATATTGAATAGGTATTCAAGTATGCTTCAGTACTTGTATATCCTTTTATATTTTTTCAGGGAGACAAGTTTCCATTCACCTTGCAGAAGCTAGATGAACAAGGCAACCAACAATCAATGATCTTTTGGACTTCTATGGGAATGAAGGAGAAGGAAGAATTTACATATAAACAATTTTGTTCATCCAGCCATTAATCTTATGAGCAGCACTCCAATACCAAGAATAAGTGATGAAATTGTCTAAGTGTTGCAGTTGGTTGATCAGGCCACAATAGGAGATTGGTATCTTTACCAAAATTATACAGAGATCAGATTTTATGGCTGTGAGCTTCCACCCTACAAGCTTCCTAAGTACCTCCCTATCAGAATTTTTGCATTAGAATTATTAGGCAAAGGTTAAATGTAGATGAAATACATTTTGTGGCTACAAAGAAGAAATCACAATTCAAGCTAATGGCTCAGGTTGGTCCATTCATCTATAATACTAGACCAGCAGGAGAAGAAGTAGACAGGTTATTGAAGAAAATGAAGTTTGGCCTCAATTTCACTTGGTCTTATAATCCAATGCGAGTGATTTTTAGGCTCAGAGTTGAAAACAAATTCACTGCATACCATCATATTTCCAAGCCTGAAATAGAGTAGTAAAAAATTAAATCATAGTGGAAGGAGAACACCCTTCAAGAAGCTGAAGAACATGCAGTCTCTACTTCCAATGTACAAACTCCACTTGCACAGTAAAAGATAGCTAAACGAGGGAGTGAAGAACAACCATCCCCTACAACTGAAGCAACAAGTCAATGTTTTAGAATTGTACATAGAAAGAAGAGACCTAGGCTCTCTTCCAAGGTCAGTTCAACTATTGAGTTACAGAAAACAATATTTGATGGACTTGGAGAAACCTCTCTTTTTACACAGTCTCGTTGACAGACTATTAAGTCTCCTACTCATTCGACCACATCTCATGAACAACAGGTGATTCAGACCAGTGAAAGTAGTCAGAAGGATAAAGAAGATGACATTTTTCATGTCTTCAGTGGAATTAAGAAGAAAAATGAGGAGTTAAAGTTGAATACTTATACTCAGTTCTGGAAACGTTCTTCCAGTTCTCAAGCCAAACTTCTTTCAATCTTTGACTCTGAGAAAGGTAAAATGCAGATGGATTTCTTACAAGCTCAGATTCCACAACCCAGGATTGTTGCACATCATCAGAAGCAAACCTCCTTTGAATTTGATGTTAAGGATATGCATCCAATTGATCAAATTGAGATGCACAAACAGACTGGCCAAATGATTGCTTCTACCTTAACTAACACTGCCATGAGCTTGTCCAAAATGCAGGTTACCTTGGCTAAGACACAGTCACAGCTTAAGTTTGAGAAAGTTTCATCATTGGCTAAAGACACCAAGATTAAATCTTTGGAAGATCTGGTGCTGAAGATGGGATCTGATCCCTCTGATATAAAGGTTGTAGAAGAACTTGTCAAGACAAAAAATACTGATATTTTAGCATTAAGGAAGCAGCTAAAATTGCCAGCTTCATAGGACCCAATGACTAAAGAGATTGAAGAAACTGAAACTCATAAATGTGTCATGATGAAGATCATCATGGAACATAATCTTCAAATAAAACAGATGGAGGAGAAAATGGAGTAACTTGACAAAGAGAAAGAGAAAACTATAAAAAGGGCCAATATTCCAATGGATGTAGTTCATTTTATAGCAGTCCCTATAACTGCATCTTTTGCCTCAGGCACAGAAGTAACTATAGGAACAATAGTAGGAGCTGAAAAGCTTGTTGAAGCTATTCAGAATCTGTCTATTCAGACAGAGGGAATGAAGAAATTGTAGGATCTATTGAAGACACTACAACACTTGAAAGCAGTTGCAGACAATTCACATGCAGTTGAGTTGCAGAGGGCAAAAAGTCAAATTGAGGTATTGCAGAAAGAAATTAAAGAATCTTACCTTGGAAATAAACTGGATTTGGTAAAGGAAATTTTATGGGAAGAGATCACTCAATCAACCAAAGATATATGGCCTTATATTAGGATAATCTTTGATCAAAAGGACTTGTTGGAGAAAGCTCAGGAAGCTATTGAAACCATCTCCAAGGAACTTGAGGACATGTCAGAAGTTGCCACTGAAACAATCAAGTTTCTGAATTCCAAAGACAACTATGAGCTTGAAGAATTAGGAATTAATGATAGGACAGCAACCATACTGAAAGTAAATAAGATTATTACAAATAAAAATCTCATTCTTCAGTTGGAGGAGAAATGCAACAGTGTTAATGTCATAGTTTAGCGTTCTTTCAATAGGTTGGAACCCTTGACCATAAAGGTTTTGCCCTCTATACTAGTGATAAACGATAAATTAATGCCCATTGAAGATTATGTCCGGAAACTTGTAGAACTCAGCACCAATGCAGCTACAGTTTCAAAGATAGGAGGTGCAACAACACCAAGGGTTGTGCTAAATGTACTTAGAGATACCTTTTTCATCCTAAATGAAATCAGACATATATTTTTAGTGAAACCCACTTTACTAAATATATAGAAATGGATGAATTTTATCGAAGGGTAACTAAGTTATATATCCCAAATAAGAAATGTTGGGAACAATTAACTGATTTACTTGACTAAAGGGAGGATCAAGCAGCATTCAACATTTCCAGGGATAGTCATCAGCAGCATTCAACATTTCCAGGGATAGTCATCAACAGTGCAACACCTAGTGATAGATCGACTATCAGTTGATATTCCTGATTTTGTATTAATGTATTTTTGTAAATTTGTTTAAGATATTTTCTTAATTCTAAGATTGTATAAATAACTCTCTTTAATGAGCTATTAATGGTTGTCCCTTGGAGAAACATTTGTAAGCACTAAATGTACTTAGCTTTTTTTGAATCATTAATACCAAAGCAATGGATTCTGAAGTTTCATTCATATAGTTTTGTATTCCTTGTAAGTTTTCCAGTTTTCATTCACTGTGTTTTCTTCATATTCTTAAGTTTTACAAAGATAATCAGATAGGAGTAGTTGAGTTTGAATTCACTCTTATAAGCTTTCTGAAGTGATCATCCTTAAATAGAATGAATTATAAAAACTGTTTGTTTAAGTAATTCCCTCTAAATCATGAAATCGTCAGTATCTTTGTAATCTTAGGCATATTTTGTCAAACTTTCTGAACATTGTTTGAAGGTTTTCTTACTTATGGTTATTTAATTTTCTTTTTGAAAACTGTAATAGTTATATTCTATTTCTGTTTCTACTCATCACTAGATAAGCTAAATCACTGTGTGGATTGTAATAGCAGCCCTTTGTTTAATATTAGTATTATTCAAGAAGGTTAGTCATCACTATTTTGAATATGTTTCATACATTGGTCCTCCAAAAATTAAAGCAAAACCCCCCAACAAAAATATCTTAGATGCCCTGGCATGATAGTTGACCATTATCATCTCAGAGATACAACATCAATTTGGCATCGTTGCCAGGGACTCGAATTTGATTAGTTTTCCTAGGTCAAAGAAATAAATCATATTCCTTTAAGGTGGCTAAAGGTCTAGATAGGTCAAAATCCTTCACCTGGAGACTCCACTATATCAAACTAGCACCTTTTAAGCACACTAGATCCCATTCTGAATCTGACACAGTTAGTCCTCTGTCAGATCTAGAAAGACTTGTGACAAAGGCTAGTTCTAGAAGGAGACATCAACCATCTTCTTCCACTTCAACCTTGCAGTCTGAAGATATATTACAATTTGATCCCTATTGTAATATCCCATCCAATCTAGATTTGACTCATTTATCACCTAGGGTTGTTGAACTTTTCTATAGGGGAGTTGATTTTAAATTAGCTTTCCTTATTCATTCACTTGAATCTCATCCAAAACCCTTACTTCCACCAATATCACCTAAATCTGAGTCTGACTTGGGTGTTCATTTACCTGAATACAAACCTACAGATTTCATATCCCCCACTACTTATTCATTCCCTTCCACTTCTGAATGCCCTGAATCTTCTCCTTCTAAACAACCTAAAGGGACCTTTGCTATATATTAAAATCCACTCTTTGAAACAAAAGAGGATATTCATTCTCAGGTCCACAAGTTAGTTATTAAAACTCCTTTAAAACCTTTTAAGACATCTCCTCCTCTTTTTCCCCTCCTTCTTCACCTCCACATAGTCATTCACCCTCTCTATCACCATCATCTTCTTCTTCTTTTTATTCTTCTATACAAACACCTCATACACTACCTTCTACTATGGTATTCCAACCCATTGTATAGGCAAGATATGCAACTTTGGTTTTACCTCCAAACCTTGATGCTTTCCCTCCTGGATATTTAAAGCCCCTTCCTAGGTATAATGGAGAAATTGGTCCCTCAGCTAAAGACCATCTTCAAGCATTTCTAGACTTTGCAGATAACATGAACAGAGAACAAGAAAATATTTACATGAGGTTGTTTTTTTAGTATCTTGAGGGAAATGTGAGAACTTGGTTTAGGCAGTTATGTGAAAATTCCATTAGAAATTGGGAAGAGTTAACAAATATATTCAAAAATAAATGGGGAGTGAAGAAAGATGCTCTTTAATTTTTGACTGCGTTTGAAGAATTTAAAAGAAACTTTTGTGAACCTGTCTCTTATTTTATCAAAAGGTTCAACAAACTTTATCATAAGATGCCCCCTGATTGTAAACCCCCTGTAGCAACAGCCAAATCTAGGTTCTCAAAAACCTTTGAAGATGATTTTGATGTAATGTTAAGAGAAAGAACTTCAAGAACTCTTGAAGACATGAAAACTAATGCTATAGAGCTGGAAGAAAATAGGGCAGCCTCGGCCACTTTAAAAGCTAAAGATGAAAAGGCCCAAAGAAAACTTAAATCTAGTCAAGAGGCCTCTACTTCCTCTAAGACTAAAACTGAAGATTCTAAAATAGATAAGATAACATCACTTCTTAGAAATCTATCTAATAGAATTTCCAAGATTGAGACTCAACCTAGAACAATTCAACAAACAGCCACTCGACCTTAAAATCAAATTCAAGGTCAATAAAAAGAAATCCACCATTACAAATTCTTCAAAGGCCTAGTAATGATCAACAGGTTCCAACACCTTTACTGATAGATGACCAACAGCCTGATGACAATACTATGACTATCACTGAAGACATTAACAATATGGATACCTCTTTTGGTCAAACCGCTATTATTCCTCTCTCTCAACAAAAGCAGGTTCAAGAAGACAAAGATTCCTCACAGGCTTCCAAATACCATGCCTTCTTTGAATTCCTAATTGCAAAGCTGAACAAACTATATGATCTTAGACCTAGACCTGGCCCTGGAAGACCTCCCAAGGAAAATCCAACAACTGAACCTCGTATCAAATCTGTTGAAACTCAGATAGCTATTATTCGACCATTAAATCAGACAACTAATACAGCTCCAATTGAAAAATTGTCTTAACTGCATTTAATGTTGAAAAGGAGTTAGAAAGAGTTAAAATTCCTATAGCACTTTCATAACTATCTAAAAACCCTGGATACAAAAATCAAGTCTCCAAATGGATACAGAACACCTCAGTTGATGTTGAAAGTGATGTTATTAGTCTTCAAGATGAAAAACCAGCAGTGGTTTTTGGTCCTAGCTCAGATATGATAGATGAAATAGTGCCCCCTTTCTATGTGACTCTAAAGACAAATGATTCAATGTTATACAATTGTATGCTTGATTCTGGAGCATCATATAATATCATGCCAAAGACTATCATAGATCATTTAAATCTTGACATAACTAGATTCTATCACGATTTGTACACCTTTGATTCAAAAATGGTACCTTGTCTAGGACTGATTAAGGATTTAGTAGACACTCTTGCTCAAATCCCAATAAAAAGTGTAGTGTTAGATATAGTAGTCACAAATATGCCTCCCAAATTTGGAATGCTCCTTTCAAGATCTTGTTGTGCCAAATTAGGGGGAACTCTTCAAATGGACATGTCTTATGCCACTATTCCAGTCTACGGGGGAGAACAACTTAGGTTGTATAGAGAGGTAAGATTTGTGCACACTGTCTGTAAAACAAGTCAACCAAAGAACCATCCCATTTATGCAATTGATCAAGATTTTGGCTGTTTTCAACTCTCTTCAAACCAAACACATGACTCTCAAGTAAAAATTGAAGATATATTTGAAAACTCTATACCAAAACAATTTGATGTATGAAAGTTATTCTTTGATGGTTCTTGTACAAAAGATGGAGCAGGAGCTGGGGTAGTATTAATCTCACTAGAAAAGGAAAACATTACACAATCATGTAAACTTTATTTTGAAGTTACCAATAATGTAGCAGAATATGAGGCTTTCCTTATAGGACTACAGTTATCAAAAGTTTAAAGGTACAAAATCTCAGTGTTTTCACTGACTTGGAGGTCATTGTTAAACAAATTAGGAATCTTTACTAAATAAAACATCCTAGGCTTAGATCATATTGAAATAAGGTTTGGGACTTAGTTGGAAATTTCTTTAATGCTTTTAATTTGACTTATATCCCAAGAGATGAGAATATTCATGCAGATTCCCTAGTTGTCTCTGCTAGTTCATTTAAAATTCATGTTCAAACTAATGTATTCTATCAAATACAAGTCAAATACAGGCCATCCATCCCAGAAAATCTAAAATACTGGCAGATATTTGAAGACGATCAACAACTAAAATATTTTATGTAAGGTATAGATGAATTTTTAGCTCTACAAATTGATGAATATAGAATAGAAACAAATGAAATCACAAATGAAAATTGCAGTTCAAGTTTCAGTTCAAAAATTGGCAATCATGACATCATACAATTGTCTAATAATTTTATTCCCAAAGGTCTCATTCCTTTTAGAGAAATTATTTGATCAAAATGATGTCCTCAAAAACCCACAATCAATTTCTCCACAAGATGACATAGAGGAAGTAAATATTGGAACAAATGATGAGGTTAAGAACATCAAAATTTGTGTGTCCTTGGATCCTCAAATCAGAACTCAACATCTTAAGTTACTTGAAAAATATAAGGATGTTTTTGCCTGGACCTATGCTAATCTAAAAACTTATGATACATCACTAATACAACATAAGATTCCTTTAAAACCAGAAGCTAAGCCTTACCAACAGAAACTTAGGAGCATTAATTCAATTCGTCTACCAACTGTAGAAAAGGAAATCAAGAAAATGCTAGATGCCCATATTATTGTGCCTCTTAGATACTCTAATTGGGTTGCCAATTTAGTTCCTGTTAGAAAGAAGGATGGAGAAATCAGACTTTGTGTGGACTTTAGGAATTTGAATAAAGCATAATTAAGAGATAACTACCCTTTACCCAAAATGGATTAGTTAATTCAGATGGTTTCAGGAGCACAAAGACTTTCCATGCTTGATGGCTTTTCAAGTTTCAATCAGATAAATGTTTATTCGGAAGACAAAGAGAAGACAACTTTTACTACACCCTCGGGTGCATTTATGTATTCTAGAATGCCCTTTGGCTTGTCCAATGCAGGAGTAACTTTTCAAAGAGCTATGGACATAGATTTTGTGGGTCAAGTAAACAAATTTATAGTCATTTATCTTGACGACATAACTGTTTTTTCTAATTCTGATCAGAAACATCTAAAGCACTTGATGAAGGTTTTGATGGGTGTACGAAATTCAGAATTTCCCTGAATCATAAAAAGTCTTTGTTTTTTATCAAAGAAGGAAAACTGCTAGGCCATATAATCTCAAAATAAGGGGTGGTGATTGATCCCAAACGTGTTTCTGCTATAAAAACATTGTCATTACCTAGAAATAAGAAAGAGATTCAAGCTTTTCTAAGCAAGATTAATTTTTTAAGAAGGTTCATCCTGAATTATGCTAAAATTGTAAAAGACATAACTGATATGCTCCAAAAGGATCATGAAGTTAAATGGATTGTCTCTTCCAGGTATGCATTTGATCAAATCAAGAAAGCTATCTCTTAAGCTCCAACCTTGGCTAGCCCTGATTATACCAAACCATTCAGTATATTTTCCTTTGCCTCTGAAACAACCCTTGTTGTTGTTTTATTACAAAAGAATGAAGATTCCCATAACCAACCTATATCCCTTTTTAGTAAGGTTATGAGAGATGCCATGCTTAAGTATGACATAATTGAGAAGCAAGCCTATGCCCTTATACAAGCACTCAAATCAATCAAGATGTATGTCCTACATTCACCCATTACTACTTATGTTCCTAACAGTGTTGTAAAAATTGTTTTAACCCAACCATAGACTGATGGGAACAGGGGTAGATGGATCACTCAAATATTGGAGTTTGATCTAACTATCAAAACCAAAAATCTAGTAAAGGGTCAAGGATTAGCTAATCTTCTAGCTGAATCCAACTGTAAAGTGTTGGGCACCAACTCTATTTTGGAAATACAAGGGAAGAATCCACAAGAACCTTCCCAAAGTTCAGATAGGAAGAATCCACAAGAACAGTTTGTCTATGAAGAAGGGGAGAATCCAAAAGAACCTTCCCAAAATCTGAATGAGGATAATCCTCAAGAACCTTCCCATCATGTTCAAGAAAAGAATCCACAAGAACCTTTACCTTCGGATCAGACCATCTCTTTACACATTGATGAGAAATATCTTTTATCAAAATCATATCAAGATACTGTAAATTTCTTAATCTATTTTGAATGTCCAGCTTCATTCTCTAAAAGCCAATGTAAAACTCTTAAATTGAAAGTAGTCAAATATTGTATCATAAATGCAAATTTATACTGGAAAGACCCACTCAATATCTTATTATTACGTTTAATAGAATCAGAGACTAAAGGGATTGTTGATCAGTTTCATACAGTATTTTGTGGAGGAAATTATGCTTGGAGAGAAACAACATATAAGATATTAAGGGCATGATTTTATTGGCCAACGTTGTTCTTACAAGTAGGAGCAAAATTCAGAAGTTGTGTTCCTTGTAAGATGTTTTCTGGTAAGAAAAAACTAGCAGCGCTTCCACTGATCCCTAAAATAGTCTCAGCACCTTTTCCCCAATGGGGATTAGATTTTATTGGAGAGATTCATCCTACTTCAAGCAATCAACATAGATGGATCCTCACTGCAATAGACTACTTTACTAAATGGGTGGAAGCAATTCCAGTAAGAAATGTTATTGATTCAATAGTAGTCAAATTCATTGAAGAAAACATCTTATCTAGGTTCGGTTGCCCAGCCCAGATTGTTATTGACAATGCCACAACATTTTCTAGTGTCAAAATGATTGAGTTTTGCTAGAAATATCATATTCTACTACATCATTCAACTCCATATTATCCTCAAGGTAATGGTCTTACAGAATCATCTAATAAAAGTATGGTAAAGGTGATCAAAAAGACTTTAGAAAATCATAAAAAGAGTTGGGAGTCTCATCTAATTTATGAAGTCTGGGAAAACATGATTAATCCAAAGAGATCTACTCAAAAATCTCCTTTTCAGTTAGTATATGGGATGCAATTTTCCCTACCAACTTGGCCTTCCCTGTTTTGAAGTTTCTACAAGATTCAACTGATGAATCGGATGATTTTTCAAGGAGAATAAATCAAATTGTTGAACTAAATGAAAACATAAATGAAGTTCAATACAAATTTAAAAAGTATTAAGATAAAGAGCATGTTCGATAGAAGAGCCAGGGAAAGGGACTTCAAGGAGGCTGATCTAGTCCTAAGATGGGATTCTAGAAGAGAAGACAAAGAAAACATGACAAGTTTGACAACATATGGTTTGGACCTCTAGCTATTACTGAAGTAAAGGGAAACAACACTTTTGTGCTACAAAATCTTGAGGGACTATATTCCACTTATCCTGTTAATGGAAGGTTTCACAAACATTACATTTAGTATTGAGTACTTGAAGTAGATTTCATTACTATTATTATAACAAGTCTAGTTTATTTTACTTTTCAAACTCTTAGTGTGATTTTTTCACAACAAAGACTCCATAGCCCGAGGAGAAGGCACATGGATCTGCAGGTTATCTACATTCTACAGGAGAAAGAAGTCCCTAGTTGGAGCCGATGTTGTAGCATTTTTTGGTTTTGATAAGTTAGCATCAATTAGTCAAAAAATGAAAACATATTTCAAAAAATGTTAAGTAAGGTTATGGACAAAAAGAATATTTGATTCAGGAGGATTTTGTTGATTCAATTGTACAGATGTTCAAGTGTCGTCATCAGTGTTCAGTGTCGTCGTCGCTTCAGTTCAGCTTCGACAGATCGAAAATATTGGTTAGGGATCAGGTTTTTCAGGTAATGTTCATAGCGTCCATGGCGGTCAGTTAATATGGGTTGTGCTTGGCTGTCGACTTGAGTTCATTGACATTTCTGCCAGGAATGGTCAACGACATGTGTTTTGTCATTTGTCTTAGTAGTATTAGTGTCAACATGGGTGTCATCATGGAAAAGGATCGATATCGTCATTTGTCAATGATAGGCATGTGGTTTATTGTCATCATGTGACAAATGTCTCAAAATGTCACCTTGTGACAATTGTTGTAAAATAGTTCTTAGAACAAAATTATGTTAAGTCCTAACCATAAAACTATTGCAAATACAACTATGTATTAAAAAAAATACATTACCTAAGCTAAAACCTAAGTTCTATGAACTAAAACCCTAACCTAATAGCTCTCAGCCTATTCATTACAATTTAAAAAACTTACAAAACTAAACACAGTCCCTTAACCGCTTCCAGAAACTGCGTCGGGATAGCTGCCATATGAGTAGCAAGGAGCTAACCTCCAACAGGAAACTGTAGCGGGAGAAGACTGCCAGAACACCGTGTTAGAGTTATGAATGATCACATGAGAGAGAGAGTTAGCACCTGGAAGGTTAGCCATGACGGTTAGAGCCTAGAAGGTTAGCACCTAGAGGTTAGCTAGCCTCGTGGTCCGCAATTGTCGATATGTGACACATCTCCGCAGACTGGAACTGTCGGAGAGCAAGCTGCCGAGGTAAACGCCATCCAAATAGTTTATTACAGGTGTTTACATGGGTTTTCAAGCCTCCGCTCGGTCATCCAAACTGCTTGTGGTTTCGAGGTTATGATAAAGTTATTTTGGGGTTTATTATGGTTTTGTTGTTAAAAATTAATTCAAAGGTCATGTAACCAACACCTAGGTGTTTAATGCCAACAGGACCGAAGCCAAATCATATCCAAAATCAAACAAATTCACCTCAAACGTAGTGAGAGGAGGTTTTTATGTATCCAAATGACTATAAGAGGCAGTTTTTCCCATGGAGAAAATTAAAGTGGTTTTTGATTTTTGTATGCAGATTTTGGAGGACATAGGCAATTTTGTTTTCAATGTTTCGGGAGCATCTGGCGCCGGTTTTGTAAACCGTAAGTAGCGTTGAAAATCTAGTTTAGAGGGCTATCTAATGACAGTGATCAGAAGTTCCTTCATGCACATTTAATCTGGTCTTTTCTCTATGAAATCAACACCTTCTTCTCATTCTTAATAAAAACGGTCGCCCGTGTTGAAAGCAGACCCGGAGAAGTAGTCCATCAAAGACGAACTCCGTCATCAATTTTTTTGTCTGGTATCGCTGTGTTTTTTCTGTTTTCACTTCTGTTATGCATCGATTTTATGTTTAATCAGTTTTTGTAAAGTGTTCTTATCAAGCAATTTTCCTCGATTTGCGTGCTTTCAACTAATATTAAAATCATTAATGGTTAATCAATTCTACATCAGTTTTTAGTTTATGATCATTTCAGATCATACAATTTGGTATCAAAGCAGGTTGCGTTTGTAGAATGTGCCATTGAATGTTAACCAGGTCAAATTCACAATGAGGAGAAGGAATCCTTAAGCAGATCAATCCAGAGATTGGAAAGCGACAAGTCGTTCAGAAATCGACCATGTCAGGACCTGATGCAGGTGAAAACACTGAAACTAAGATGAGTGAAGAACAGTTTTAGCAAGCGTTCTTAAACATG
Organism: Pinus taeda; assembly: GCA_000404065.3. Taxonomy (NCBI): domain Eukaryota; kingdom Viridiplantae; phylum Streptophyta; class Pinopsida; order Pinales; family Pinaceae; genus Pinus; species Pinus taeda. Next base: position 288,579 of record APFE031154340.1, read on the forward strand.
CAACAAATGTTGGAGAATTGTATGAAGACAAGAAGATGAGAGATGCAGCTTCTTCTTCAAAACCATTGAAGAAGGACAAAGGTAAAGGGAAGACTGATAAACCTCCTTCACCTCCATCATCTCCATCATCCTCTTCTTCTTCTTATTCTTCTTCCAGTGTAGAATCTGAAACGGAAAAGAAACCTAAGAAAACATCTCTTTTGAAACTTGATGTTAAATTTGAGTTACCTGTTTATGATGGCGAAATGAATCCTGAAAAGTTAAATAACTGGATAAAGCAGTTAGAAGTGTATTTTCGCATTCAGAACATTTCTAGCGATAAAACTAAAATTCAGTTAGCTACACTTAGAATGGAGGGAACAACTTTAATCTGGTGGGAAAGTAAAACTCAGGTGGATGTAAAGTGTAAAGGAAAAGTCATCTCTTCATGGTCTAAGTTTTTCAAGGCTCTTAGGAAACAGTTCTATCCTTTAGGATACATGCAGCGAGCTATTATTGATTGGCAGCATCTAATTCAAGGTAAAGGGTAGAGTGTTCAGGAGTTTACTCAGGAGTTTAGAAAGAAAGCATTGCTGCTTAGTATTTCATTGGATACATGTGAAACTTTGTTAAAATACATCGGCAGTTTACGTTCGTATTTGCATCATACTTTATTGATGTTTAATCCTGCTGATTTTGATGAAGTGTGTGTTCAGGCCATACATATTGAATAAGGTGGTAGACCATTCAAGTTTTCATCACAATCATCCAAAGATTTGGAAACTAAAGATTCCAGTGACTTTAAGGGGAAGAACAATTCAAAGAGAAAGAAATCAGCGGTTGTTCAGAAGGAAAGACCTACTTGTTCTCATTTCCAGAGAATCAGTCATGATGAATTGAAGTGCTGGAAACTTCATCCAGAACTTAAGCCCAAAAAGTTCCTTAAGGAGAAGGATGAAAATAAGGTCAGTGCATCAGTCCAGCAAGATCTAGGTTTAGATTCAGGGGATGAAAGGAGGATAACCACATTGGTTATGACAAGTAAAACTTTTGATACTAGTTCAAGTTTGAAAACCATTGCATATTCTTCAAACATAAATCCTTCAAATGAGGTAAAAGAGTTGAATTGTTTAAGATAAGGATAACTTCTAAGCACACAAAGATAGATACAATGTTTGATAGTGGATCACAGGTGAATTTAATCTCTGAATATTTAGTTAAAAGTTTGGGTTTGGAAACTCGAAATCATCCAAGACCTTACCCAGTAGGATGGCTAAATAAATAAACTCAGATAAAAGTCACCAAATAGTGTCGATTAATATTTTCCATAACAACTAATTACATTGATGAAGTGGAAATAGACGTGGTTCCAGTAGACATATGTGGAGTTGTCTTAGGAAGTCCTTATCTTTATGATTGAGATGCAGTATTTTACAAGAGAGAACATAAATATCACCTTAAGAAAGACGAGGTTGAATTTATTCTTAGGGCACATCAAAGTAAAAATCACTTGAATTCAATTAATGTTAATCATATGAAGTGATTAATAAGTTCAAACAAGTGGTTTGTAATCATGTGGGTAAAGGATCAACATAACAATCAACATGATTCTTGTTTAAGTTATGCAACTCAGCTTAAAGATGGTTTGTTTAAAGGGATAGAAACAATTCCAGTTCAATATAAAACCAAACATCTTATTCACGAGCAAGGAATACAACATGAGTTACAGCTTGTGCCTAAATATCCTCTTCCTATTGTCAGAATGAATCAATTTAGTTTAAGTTTGGAACTTAACAGTTGCAAGGATACAGATCAGTATTGGGGAAAGTCAGTGTTTGATTTCTCTTGTATTGTGTCGCCATGTCATGTCTCGAACAGTTTGGAAACCTATTTTCAAGTGGAGAGGAAACCTATTTGTTTTCATATCAAATCCTTTTCTAAAGCAGTGTTAAAGTGTTTAATGGGAACTTGTGCATCATAGGAAAGTGCTAATCAATCGAAACATCATGTAATAAATGAAGGAAAAGTGATTCAAACAAATCAACAGCTAACTCAATACTTCCAAAATCAAACTAAGTTGCAACAAATTTCACCTTACATTTGGATAGGTTCAATGCAGCAAGTTCACTTAGTAAATGGGAATTAGGAAAATATGGTAAATCAAGTCATTGATTTGATGTTGAAAGTATCTTTGATTGTCTCTGTTATTCCACAAAATAGATTGTTTATACAGGTTGGTGGTATTAAACAACATCTACTAGAGACTGTTTTCAAAGATTGTGAATCACTAACTCATGATTCTTCATGGAAAGAATTCAATTGCCATGTTGATAACAGGTTGTTTTTCCAACGTCGCAAGTTGTTCATATTGTTGATGGAAGAAATAGGTCACTGAATCGAAAAATGGCATGGTCAGCATCATCAGGATCATCACTTGCAGGTGATTGATAAAATGTATTGGTACATCATCAGGTCGAGGTGGAAATAAAGGGATTTATACCCTCATCGACTAATTGTTTAGTCAAACTTTTGTGGTCCAAAAGCTTTCAAGTGGAGAGGAATGATCTAGGAAGATTCTGTCGATTCAATTGTATAGGTGTTCAAGTGTCGTCATCATTGTTCAGTGTCGTCGTCGCTTCAGTTCAAGAAATCGACAATATTGGTTAGGGATTAGGTTGTTCAAGTAATGTTCATAATGTTCATGGCATTCAGTTAATATGGGTTGTACTTGGCTGTCGACTTGAGTTCATCGATAGTTTTGCCAGGAATGGTCGACGACATGTGTTTTGTCGTTCTTCATTGCAGGATTAGTGTCGACATGGGTGTCATCATGGCAAAGGATCGATATTATCATTTTTCGATGATAGGCATGTGGTTTATTGTCATCATGTGACAAAAACCTCAAAATTTCACCTTGTGATAATTGTTGTAAAAGGGTCCTTAGAACAAAATTATGTTAATTCCTAACCATAAAACTATTGCAAATACATCTATGTATTAAAAAAAAACATTACCTAAGCTAAAACTTAAGTTCTATGAACTAAAACCCTAACCTAATAGCTCTTAGCCTATTCATTACAATGTAAAAAACTTACAAAACTAAACACAGTCCCTTAACTGCTATCGAAAACTGCGTCGGGGTAGTTGCCATGTGAACAGCAAGGAGCTAACCACCAACGAGAAACCGTAGTGGGAGAAGGCCGTCAGCACGCCGTGTCAGAGTTATGAATGATCACATGAGAGAGAGAGAGAGAGAGAGAGTTAATGCCGGGAAGGTTAGCCATGAAGGTTAGCGCCTAGAAGGTTAGCACCTGGAGATTAGCTAGCCTCGCAGTCCGCAATTGTCGGCATGTGACACATCTCCGCAAAGCGGAACCGCCAGAGAGAAAGCTGCCAAAGTAACCGCCATCCAAACAGTTTATTACAGGTGTTCACATGGGCTATCAAGCCTCCGCCCGATCAGCCAAACTGCTTGCAGTTTCGGGGTTATGATAAAGTTATTTTGGGGTTTATTATGGTTTTGTTGTTAAAAATTAATTCAAAGGTCATGTAACCAACACCTAGGTGTCTAATGCCAATAGGACCGAAGCCAAACCATATCCAAAATCAAAAAAATTCACCTCAAATGTTGTCAGAGGAGGTTTTTATGTATCCATAGGCCTATAAGAGGCACTTTTTCCCATGGAGGAAATTAGAGTGGTTTTTACTTTTGCATGCAGATTCTGGATGACATAGGCGATTTTCTTTTCAGTGTTTCGGGAGCATCCAGGGTCGGTTTTGCAAACCATAAGTAGAATTAGAAAGCTGGTTCAAAGGGCTATTTGATGACAGTGATAAAAAGTGTCTGTGTGTGCATTCAGTCTAGTATTTTATGTGTGTAATAAACACCTTCTTTTCATTCCCAATAAAAACTGTCGCCCATCTTGAAAGTGGACCTGGAAACGTAGTCCATCAGGGATGAACTACGTCATCAATTTCATTGTCTAGTATCACTGTGTTTTTGATATTTGCACTTTTTTTATGCATCGATTTTATGTTTAATTAGATGTCTTAAAGTGTTCTTATCATGCGGTTTTCCTCGATTTGCGTGCTTTCAGCTAACATTCAAATCATTAATGGTTAATCAATTCTACATCAGTTTTTAGTTTATGATCATTTCATATCAATATTGAGTCAAAAAATGTTAGGCATATTTTGATGAAAAAGTCCATAGAAAATAAAGTGTTAGAATAGATGCCCTAAAAAAGGAAGGCAAAAATAAAATGTTAGATTAGAAATAAAAGAAGAAATAATAAATTCTGAAAGTGTTGTTAGCCTCACTCTCTTAAAAACAATTATAAATCCAAATTAAATTATTAATTAAATTAATTCATGAGAGCTAGTTTCTCAAACTAAGGAGTTTAGTTAGAAGGAGAGATCCTCTCCAACTAGTTCTCCTAAATTAGTGTGTAAGATGAGAAAATGACTCAACCAAGTGAGTCTAAGATAGATGCACTATCTTAAGACCACTTGCTCATGTATTTAAATGTATTATTAAATTATTTTAATAAGAGAGAAATACATGAGCATGAGAGACCACATGATGGCTCTCTACCTTTTCTGCTAGTTTTTTGTTCTGTGTTTTAAGGTGCCGTGAATGTGGTTTTATTTGTTGTGAATGTGATTTCATGGCTGTGTGATTGTTCTTTAACATGTGGTATCAGAGCTGAAAATTCTACGGAGCCTATCTAAAGAGTGTTCAACAAAGCCATCATGAGAAGTCGTGAAGAATATTTTGTTTGCGAGAAACGAGATTTGAAGAGAATTTCCTCAAATTCATCAATATAACGTGTTTCAGTGGAGCGAGTGAGCCAAGTGACAATATCGGCTGCAAATTTCTTCTCTTTCTGCAACTGTGCACAAGGCCAACTACTTAGGTTTTGATTACAAGCCTTATCCCAACTTTATCGGCTGCTCAAACTAATATGGCTTCCAGCAAAAAGAGGGTTTGACAGTGCCATGCGCTATGGAGGTTTTTGATGAATCGTTGCACTCATTGAGCGTAGTCAATCAACCTGTGGACAGTTCGACCTTGAACTATGATGAAAAACAATTTGAAGCTACAAAATATGGTATTTACGTTCCAATTCTTCAAAAATATTATGTGAATCCTTTACTGGCTTATGCATTTTCCTAGTTGACTATTTGGTCGTACTATAAGCAAAGTTGAATGGCCCATGGACTCTGATCTGGTATCTAGAAATTTGGCACACCCCTTAATGCACATAATCTCATGTTGAAAAGCACTGCTACAAGATATTCTTTAGAATCATTAAAAATCTCCATAAAATATTCCTCAACTTGTGAGTCTTCATTGAGGACAAGTGCTTCAAAATTCAATTGCATCTCCCTCTAAACAGTCTCATCCTCTAATATCATGTGTACACTTAATACTTGTAATGCTTCCATCGCAGTATCAATAAGACCATTGTCATAATATGAATAAAAGACATGTATGGATGTTTCTGGATCTGGTTGAATATTTTCATGATGTGTATGCTCGACTAGTAAATCAATTATGTCAAGACATCCTCTTACAGAAGTTGGCCTAAGAATGGTGTTATACGACTGAACATCCGAATGAACTCTCTCATTTTTCATTTCAATGAAAAGATTAATTGCTGCTTCAAAATCATCATTTTCCAACACTATCTTCATCAAGATTGAGTAAGTACAAGCATGAAAGGTGAATCCATCCTGCAACGTTATGGCCATCAATGCACGAGTAGACTATAAATCTCATGTAAGGCTGCAGCAATCCATCATAATATGTGGATACGTGGTGAAGCTGGATCAGCGTAGTGAAGGATCTTGTGCCTAATTGCCAACAAGACTTGTCGATAGGTTTCTTCGCAAATGTTTCTGGCTTATGATGCCTGTCGCATATAATTATTTTTGTATGGAAAAATTATTACATTTCCCCATGTTGAAAACTCTAAAACTGACTGCAAAGGAAGAGAACAACAGATTTCATGGGAAATTTCTTAGATGCATCTATTAAAGCAGAGAGGCTTGTTTGTAGTGCGATTTGGTTATCTGCGGCGATTTTTTGCAATGTTTTGTTTTCTCATTTCTCAAGCTCTTGTAGAAATGTCTTGCTTTGAAGTAAATATTGCGATGAGCTAATTGTCAATGCAGGAATTCAAAGTCCACCAACAAAGATGTTCCATCATCTTTCAATGTGAAGACTTTCTTTTTGGGTGAAACTCTCAAGTACCTTAACTTGCCTTTTGGTAATAGCGATATGCTCCTCTCTAGATAGTGCCAGCAGAAGAAGCTAGCAAGCCAGTGTGAAGCCAGCAAAAGCCAACATAAGACAGCAAGATGCTACCTTGAGCTAGCTAGCAGCGAGAGTGGAGGACAGCCTGGAAAAAAAAAAACAGCCTTTTTTTTTTAGGAAGTTTAAAGTTGAATCGGAGAAGTGAAAAAGTCTTTGTTGGAGAGATAAGGAATATTTTTTTTTAACTTTGTAATTTTTTTTATTGGAGAGATAAGGAATTTTTCATTTTGGAGTGATAAGATGCATATTTTGTATGGGAGCAATAAGAAGATATTTTGGGAGAGATAAGGTAAATTTATTTTTGTAATTTTGGAGTAATAAGTGTGCATTTTTTAAGTGTGGAGTGACAACTGTTGAAGAAAGCGGGTGAGTCTTTTTTGAAGACAAATTGTTTCAAGGAGTTCTCATTGTTTGAGAAATTTCATTCACGATGTTGTGAAGGTGAAGGTTGATGTAATTCACTATTTAATAAAGACATATTTTTTGTGGTGTTTGTGTCCTAAATCCACCCGAAATTGAATAAGGGGATCTTAGGTACACAGTGTGTAATGAATGCATGTGCATGACTTGTTTCAAATTATCTCTTGTAACCAATTAAGATCATAAGCACAAAGTGTCACATTATCGATTTGATAAAAGTTACTACAACATTTCACAACAGCTAATTCACGCCATCAAGTTAAGGATGCTACACACTCAAGCATTTCAAAATACAATCACAATCAACATCATCAACACTTTTTGTGTCACTTGCTGATAAACAATTTTTTCTGATTGTACGGGTGCATTCTCGGTTGTAACCGACACCCTCATTTGATTTGTTAAAGTGCATCATTAAGTCAAGTCAGTCGTTACTTGAACATTGAATTTATCATTTCTCATTTGAGTGCATTTTCGATAGTGTTCGACATCCATCATTTTTTCAGCACATTCAGTGCATCACTAAGCAGAGTAATCACCCAAGAGTTCAAGATAACAGGTGTTTAAAGCAAGTACAACAATCATCAACAAGTGGGTGTGTTCATAAAATAATCAAGCAAGCAAGAAATGATCATCAAACAAGTGTGACTTCTAATCTTCAAGTAAGCATCAAACCAAGCATGTGTCTACAGTAAGCGCACTAAGATCAAGTGAGCGTGTCAAGTAACCAAATCAAGTGTGACAGTTCAACACACAACAAGCGAGCATGTGTAAAGTTCATTACAGCATTCGCAAAAGTTCCTTTCAAGCAAAGTAATCGTCATAAAGCAAGTGTCAAGTTAACAATTCAAGCAAGTGTTTAAAGCATCAGCGATCAGCAAACAGTAAAAGCAAGCCTGTCATTTCAGTGATCAACTCAAGTGCGCAATTTTCAAGCACAACTTCTACACCAAGTGAGCCTGAATTCAAAGTAAGCAAGACAACATGGCGACACACATTCAGTTGTCCCAAATTCTTCACAATTTAATGTTATCATCAGTTGATGACGTGGTGCACATCAGCAAAACCACTCTTGCTGACATTCAAGTGCATCTTCAACATGCACATGAAATGATTGAGTTCCTTAAACTTGAGTCGCAACTGCAAAGAACAGATTTTCAAGAGAAGCATGTTGCTTCTAAGTCTTTGACCAATCCAGATACAGTTTTTCACTCAAACTCATTCATCCAACCAGCCTCAAGCGTTGAAGTTGTTCCAATGCAACTTTCTTCCAAACCCATCATCAAGCCATGGGAAGAAATTCAAAGTAATCGAAATCGACGAGGATTAGGATATGACAAATATGAAAACAACTTGCATATCCTTGATTATTCAAAGCCCATTCAGTTCGTCAGTGCCGAATTACTTGAACATATCACCTCAGCAAGTTCTCCGCAAGTTGCAAACAGACATCAATGCACAAAAATTGAAAGTGCAAACAAACAGAAATGCTTGCAAACTCAAGTTGCAGAAAAACCAAAATGTTCTCATTGTCAAAGAACCGGTCATCTGAAAGATCAATGTTTTGATCTTCATCCTTGTCACTATTGTGGCAAGCATAATCATTCATTAGAGAAATGATGCAAACAAGACCAACCTGGGAGATTGAAGATAAATTATTCTGATCTAGACTTAAATAGGAATGCAACAAATTACAGAGATAACCATATACACAAATATGCAGCGGAAATAATACTTCATTTCATTAATGGAAAATACTGAAATATGCTTACAACCAGAAATGGAAATAAACCAGCTAGGGCGATGGTAGCTTATCTCTGAGGAGAGATGTGTGGCTACATGCCTCTAAACTATCTTACAATGAGGCTCGAAGGCGTATTTATTGTTGAGAAACAATGGAAAACCCTTCACATTCCAAAAAGCTGACCCTAGAAGATGAAACGCCAAATTGTGGGCCCCGTTTTTTGGGTAAGTTGGTACATCAACTTCCCGGGGTTGCGAATTGGTCGTATTATCTCCGTTTGATGCGCATGATTGCCCGTTGGAAAGATCTCTCCGAGGACTACGACGGAAAAGACGATTTTTAGTCAGAAAATTTGTTGGTGGTAGATTTCCCAAAAAACATCGTAAACATTGTTTAGGGCCTCAAAACAACTTCAGAAGTTTAGGACCTGAAAAACTGCTAAAAATAGTAAATTGTGTTATAATTAAGAAAACTGAAAAAAAATAAAATAAAATAAAAAAATAAAATAAAATAAAATAAAATAATAAATAAATAATAAA